>CM033341.1:44650586-45215754 GCA_019395295.1 Osmanthus fragrans | reverse complement strand
TCGATTTCTCCACAGATCTGTGGAGTTATGATTGTGTTGGTGCGATGTGGGCTGTGGTGATAGTGGTTGGAGCGGTTGCGACGGTGGTGATGGCCGATTTGTGGTGTATGTGTGCTGATTTATGTGAGTTCTATGGTGGTGCTAGAGTTGGGGCCGATCTGTTGGTGGTGCGGTGCGGTAAAGGAGGCTTGGTGGTTTTTGTTGGTGGTGTGGTGCAGGCGGTGGAGATTGTGAGGTCTCGGTGGTGATGACGTTGGTGGATCTTGGGACGGTTTTTGTGTGGTGGTCGACGGTTTATGGGTAGGACGATGTGGTGTTTGTTGGTGGTGCAGTGCGGTGAAGAAGGCTTGGTGGTTTTTGTTGGTGATGTGGTGCAGGCGGTGGAGATTGTAAGGTCTCGGTGGTGATGACGTTGGTGGATCTTGGGACGGTTTTTGTGTGGTGGTCGACGGTGCTGGTGGCGGTTGTGGATTGATGGCGGTGACGGTGTTGATGGGTGATCATTGTGGTGGCAGCGGTGTTGATGGAGAGCAGTGAACAAAACGGCAAGCTAACAGAACGGTGTTGATGGGTGGTCACTGTGCGTTTGGGAATTTTTGTCGTTGGTCGTGGTGGTGTGGTATGGTGGAAATGGTGGTCTCAAGTGTTGGTGATAGTCACAGGTCGCTGACTGTAACCATTAAATTGGTTAATATGTGACCAATGAAAATTTTAAATCGTGACCGTAAAATAATTTGTGACCTATTAAAATACTAATTTGTGACCTCTTAAATAAATTGTGACTTATTAAAATTTCGATCTGTGATTTCAAAAATTATTTATGACCTAAATTTTGACCTATTAAAATTCATATTTGTGATCTCTTGTGACTTAAAAAATTAATCTGTGACCTATTAAAATTTTAATCTATGACCTCGAAAATAATTTGTGACCTATTAAAATTTCAATCCGTGACCTCGAAAATAATTTGTGACCAATAAAAATTTTGATTTGTGACTTCGTAATAATTTATAATTAATTAATTTGATAATATGTGACCAATAAATATAACTTTTATCTATTTATTTAATTAATTAATTAAATCATAAATAAAATTTAATAAAAACCTTATTTTTGAACTTTGAAACTTATTACCTTATTATTGAATTGGACATACTAAAAACCTTAGTTTTGTATTGTTCCATTTTTAGAATAATGTTAATGTGTTGAATGTTAGTACAATTTCCGACCCCACCAAAATAAAACACATTATTAGATGACATAAGAAAGTTGAATTATTTTTCTAGTAGTCTTACTAAAATTTTGTACTCATTCGTTTGAATCTTCCTTTATAGGGGTACATTCACAGTTTTCGACTTTATTGCAGTGATATTTAACTTCCTCCACTAATAAAACTGTTGTAAAAAACATGCAGTCGTCTTTCTTTCTTGGCCAGAGTAACGTTTTATTCAACTAGCAGTCATCCAACTTTTAAAATTGAAATGAGCGGAAGAAAAATATGTTGAATAATTTGTTAGGACATATCCGAACTACCTATGTAAAAGTAATAGAGGGCATAATATTTATGAAGTTGAAAAAACCAGAAAATTCTTGTTCTTTATGGACTTTTAGATTTTAATACTCGAGACTTTTAGCTGGTTTTATTTTTTCCCCTCTCTCTCTCTCTCTCTGTGTGTGTGTGTGTGTGTGTGTGTGCGCGCGCGCGCGTGTGTGGGGGGAAGGGAACACTGGAGAGGGGGAGGGTGTCAAAGCAAGTTACCTTGAAATAACCATCCAAATTAAATTCGGTGGCAAAAGACAGGAACTTGTTGAATGCGTCAACGCATATAAAAGGCGGCCCTGCTACAAATTGCTGCATTAAAATGCCAATTGCAAACTTATCATTATATCATTCACAAAAGAAAAATCTAAAGGAAAAACATACTCTCTCTCTCTCTCTCTCTCTCTTAACATCATGAAAGAATTTAAAGAATAGAAAAAAGTCCTATTCGTTAGCTTTCTTTTTCCATTTAGGTATATAGGGAAAAAAAACCCGATGAAGTAGTAGTGTAGTAAGCTGCTAAGAGTATGGGAGTGAAACTTTGAGTAATGATTTCATCTTTCGATACCAAATCCAAACAAATTATGCTTCAACTGAATATTTAATTGAATCCACATATTTGAACTTGTTGATTTATTACAAAAGGCAAACTGTGTACCTTCACGGAAGGATCGAGTTCGCCAAATACAATTTCTATAAATGCAATTGGAGCTCCTTTGCCAAGAAATGGGCTTCCACTTCCATTTCAACGGGAAGGGAAGTTTTCTAAATATTTGCCACCTGTGAGAACAGAAAATAAGAAACAGCCAACAAAAAAGAGAGATACATTAATCAAAATGCGTGTACACGCCTCAATATGAAGAAAAATATTCCTTTAATTTTAACAAAATAAAAAAATACAAACCTTACCAAGAAAAACACAAGCAAAACCATCAACCTTTTCTATTAGCTCATCAATAGCTAAAGCAACAAGGGACTCGTCTTTCTCATGCCCAAATAAAGTCGATGATGGATACATGTTGGTTTCCATCCCCAGACAACGTCACATTTCTTTTCCTATTGCTAACTAATCACCTAGTAGAGATTGAATACAGCCGTTGAGACATAACAATATACAGATTAGGAGAACTCTTATTTAAAACTAAAATAAGATTTTAGCAAATAGCTGAATGCTGTACATAAGTGTCAATACTCAAAAGTGTGAAATTTGTCTCCCATCTAACAAACAAAGTATATGAAAGAAATTGCTTTTGCTAAATTGTTGTTAGCTTAGTGTGTGTGGCACATTTTGTCAAATAAAATCAATTTTCATTAAGTTTTCAAAGTTTCAGGATAGTAGTATTGAATCACAAGCATTGTTAGGTATCCAGTTGCAGAACTTCTTAGAGTATAGGCTTGAGGTTGACATTTCTCGAAAAAACTAACTCTTCAAATTTCAATTAATATAAGCATTTAAAGGGCTTACTATTCAACATTGCAAGATGCACTAATGAAGGAGTGGATAAGCACATTTTGGCATGGAAACAACTGTACCCTATTACAATTAACAATACCAGTAAAATGTAATCATGTACGTATGAATGATATGACAACAATATTCACACGGAGACCAATAGTAAGACCACCTACGTAACGATCCAGATTTCCCATCAAATGAAATTGGAACATTTGTTTATTCACAGCTTAACCATTAGGATAATTTGTCTTACAAATACACATGTCACGCTCCATTATGTACAGTTTTATCTCATTCAATGCATAACTCTTTTATTCCTCAAAAAATCATGAAAAATGATAACCCAATTTAAATAATTTCTTAATTTCCCCGAATAAATTGAGAAATAAAATCATGTTCAATGCATTAACCAAAAAAATCACAAAATCAAATAAAATAGAGCCAAAAAAAAAAAAAATTAAAGATTTCACAGAACTACCAAAATCGGAGATTATTTCTATTTCCAGTAAAATAACTTACTCGAGGAGGTATTTACGCGCGAGCATGTCTGGGGAAGTCTGAAGCTCAATCGAGTACAGAAAGAGCTCTGCGTCGTGAGAAGGCTGTGGAGATAACAGTATGTCCTTCACTTGCTTCAAGAACGGCAACTTTACAGCCAAATCCCTATCCCTATGGTTGTTCACCGAAGTGAGGAGAGGAAGCGCCAGTTCTTGCGTGAGCCGAACCATGGAATAGTTGAGGCCTTCTGTATAACTATGTTCGGCTTATTTGAAAGAGGGAGATTCGTTTGGGGCTGACGGCTTGCAAATAGCTTTGGAAGATTGAAGATCTGAAAACTACCAGAGGATAAATATAGAATACACTGCAAGGGTTTGCGTGAGAAATGAATACAAAAGTCGTGAAAAGTAGAATCTGGATAGGTGTGAAATGGAAGTCTCATGAACGGACGGTGACGTGCTCATCCTCTCTTTTAATTAGTGTAGTGATAGTGATAGTGCTAATGATTTGCCTGATTGAAATTAGAATTAATAGAACTCCCCAAACAAACTTTTCATTGCTCAATTTATTTTACCGTTTCTTGTAGTATAGTGCTGTCAATAGGACTGTACATGTACGGCCCGCAGCACTCTATTTGTGAATATTTGTGAAGGACTGTGTGCCTTGCTGTACACTTTTCACCAAGTGCAGTTCACCGTTTCTACACTTGTTGTATAAATTCTGTCTGGTAACGAAAGGACTTCTGCTGCTTAGCTTCAACAAGAAAAGAGGATGAAGGAAATGCTGGTTTTGCGTGTGAAGCAGAGATTGAACAAAATCCCGGTTGTGTATCATTCAAGATCAATGGGAGATATTGTCAGCTTTTTTATTTGTATAAATATTTAAATTGGAATGAGAATCAAATTTTAGACAATTAAAAGATTGAGAACTGCTTTTCATTCTAAAATTGTCTGAAGATGCTAGTCGAATAATTATTAATAAAAGATACAACAAATACTAAAATTATGGCAACTCACCGACCAATCGCAAGGCAGTTTCACTTCACCACAAAATTGAGAAGTGCTACGAGTACAACACATTTGACAGTCCTCTCACATGTAGGAAATGGGACCCACGGTTCAAATAATCGTTGGTTCCACGTTTGTGTGAGGGCAATAAAAATATATAGCACATAGTGCTTGTAAGACAACCCCTTTAAAAAAATAATTATTATACATTAAGATTAACTATTGTAAAATCAAAATGCTTAAAAACCATCAAATACAAAAAGGAAAAAAAAAAACCAAAAATACAAAGAAGGATCCCAAAATGAATCTGAATGGATAAAGAATGACTTTCAACTCTCTTTCTATCTGCAAGCAGAAAGTCAGAAACGGATCAAGAAGAAAATTTGGGGACTTTTTTTTGGGTAAAAAGGAAATCTGCTGGTTTTGCATGTGAAGTACAGAAGTAGATATCTAATAAAAATATTTTACAAACCAATTATGATAAAGTAGACAAAAAAATGCTATCCCCGTAACAATGCAAAATTGAGTGTGAAATTGGATCAACTAACAAAGTTAGGGTGTGAATTATGAATATAAAAATCAGCAAAAACACAATAAAATATAAGCTTTAAAAATGTCAAAGGAGAGAAATAAAAATTCAATTAGTTGCTCAAGCAGCATTGTAAATATAAATACTTGAAACTCATAAACAAAGATATTCGTGAAAATTGAGAAATTACTTGCGTCATTTTTCACCACAAATTTCGAAAATTCGAAAACTAATTTATAAATAATATTATAAAATTTAATTAAAAAGTCGTTAAAATTTTACAAGTTCCTTCATTTTAGTTTTCGTATTACTATATGAAACTAAATTCTATGAACAAAAAAAACTAAAAAAAAAATTAAATTTGCCCCTTCAACGAAAAATAATTATTATACATAAAATAAAATTTAACTATTGTAAAATCAAAATGATCAAGAACCGTCAAATACAAAAAAACAAAAAAAACAAAAAATAAAATTACGTAATTACCCAAAAAGAATGGATAAAGAATAAATTTTAAAAGGGTTTTGCACCACCACTGTGAGGGGTCTAACCGTGGTGTACAAATAGCAGAAGTCAGAAACGGATCAAGGTGGAGAATTTTTGAGGAAATCTGCAGAATAGTACAACAAAAGGATATTTGCTGATTAGCTACAAAAAGAAAAGAGGATGAAGAAACTGAACAAACCTTTATGCACAGTGAACTGCATAAAGCCTGTGAACTGCTTTCTATTCCGACTTTAAAAAATATCAATTCTTACTTTTTGGATACGCAATAAAATTGTGTATAAATTTAGAACCATGCTAGAGTGCTTAACTTGATTTACAAAAAGAGAGTTATCCAAATGATGTGGCAGTTTCCTATTAGAGGGTACGAGTGACCCGCAGCTGGTGAGCCAACCGCCCCCTTCAATAGGGGGCTGCCACATCATTTGGGAAATCTCCATTTTGTAACCCAACTTGGGCAAAGTAGCATTATTCATAAATTTATGGGTTTGTTTTTACCACTAGAGTCTGTTTGATTGTATGGATAAAAAGAAAATGAATAATAGAAAATATTTTAGAGGAAATTATAATTAATGGTGTTTGATTGATATAATTTTTCACATAATTCGTTTGATTTTGTTTTTCATGCAAATTATTACTTTTTATTGTAAATTTTTTTACAACCTGTATTAAAATTTGTTTGGATTGCAAAAAAGTAAAAAAAATTAAAAATTAAAAATTTTTGAAATTTTTTTGTATTCATTTGGCTTCATTTTTCATGCAAATTGTCAATTAAATGGAAAAAAAATTTACCATTGGATTTAAAATATATTTTCATTGTCAAAAAGTTAAAAAAAAAAAAAAAAAAAAAAAGGAAAAAAAATTACCCCGCAAGGTGGAAAACAAATTCCCACCAAAATTATAAGAAAATATGTTTCCTGTGTTTTTGTGCTTCAAGAGATTGTACCTAAAAATTTCATGGAAAACATTTTACAGGGAAAATAAAGGCAATCAAATAGCAAAAAAGTGAGAACAGGAAAAATATTTTCCATTTTTCATGGAAAATCTTGTGAATCAAACGGACCCTAATTATTTTTCTATGTTTTTGTCTCAAATATTGGGTTATTATGGGATGGCAAATAAAATCAAAATATTACATACTTTATACTATTTTGAGAGCAAATCCATTCGTACGTATAAAGGATGTACAGAAGTAGAACAGAATAGACCCATGAGATCGGCCCCACGCAGGGCCCATGAATGTTAAAAAAATTGCAAAAAAATGCTAACCCCACCCAATGTGTGTAATATGTCTGGCTTCTGTACGAGCAGCACTGCTCCTATTTCGAAGTTCTCGCAATCTAATTTTTCACGTCATTAACGACCTACGAAATGTCTAATCGTAGCAAATTTTACGACGCATCAATATAGCCCATTTCAAAACTAATATTCCGAGAATTTCGATAATATATTATTTTTTAAAAATTCTTCTACTATCGTATGCTAGCCGATTTCATATATCACTCGCATCATCTCAAAGATGTTTTCAAAAACTGTAAGAAAAAAGATAAATGGCCAAGGTCAGTAACTGACCTTAACTTGTCCCCCCTCCTTGGCAAGCCAAGATCGGTCACTAACTCTTGCCATATAACACGGTTAAAAACTGTATTATAAAATATATCGAAATAATTCAAACAAATATTGAAAACAGTTAAAGTATATGAAACATTACATCTTAATAAGAGAATTCTAACTATTTATTTTTTAAAAAATTTCAATTATTTCATTAAAGTTTATTATATTTGCGCGATAAATTTTCTCAATATAATTTACATCATCTTATTAGGAAATTTTACATGGGTATGAGATCAAAAAATGAATGTACAAATTTCTAATAAATTTTTTATTACTTTATATGGGGTACGAATTGTTATACTACTTTTCCTCTCGATTATTTATATCCAAAAAATTCCTTAATTTTTTTTAATAAAATTTGTTAATAAAACTTTTTAATAAAATTTCCTAAAAATTTGGATTTCAACCACACATTCTTCAATAAAATAATCTTATACGTTAACCCGAATTTTTTTCTTAATTTTAAATCACATTTTTAGAAAATTATTATTTCAAAATACATTTTTTTTTTCCAAATTTTAATTGCAACGGAGTCCAAACAAGAGCATTTTATTAGAGTCCGTTCTCTTCGTGTTTCAGTTTTGTGTTTTGAGTTTTGAATTCGTTTTGTGTTTTGTGTTTTAGGTGTCCATTTTGAAATTGTTGAAAATTCGCTCTTTTTGTTGTTTTGAAAAAATATTTCTCAGCCGGTGTTTTTTGAGTTTTGACAGATTTATGAAGAAAGCAGCCAAAGCGTAAAAAATTTGTTTTCTATTTTATTCACAAAATTTTCAGCCGTTTTCAAAAACTCGTTTTCGAAAATGGGAAAGAGAACGTATTTTAAATATTTTGAAAAATCGAAAACAGAAAACGGCACAAAAACAGTAAAGAGAACGCTCCCTTAAAATTCCAGTTTCTAACGTATTTTGACAAAATCACATGATTTGGTAAACCTATGGTCCATAAGCATTGAAGACCTTGAAAGTTGAAACTATAAGAAACTATCGATTGTTACTTAACAGGTTGTGGAAAGATGGGAGTAAAAGTAAGGATACGATGTATTAAGCCTTGATCTGATTTCGTTTTTGTATGACCAATTTGTGAGCCTTTAAGCAATTAAATATAATTCTTAGCTAATCAATTATGGTATAGTGGATATCTTTCCTCCCCATCTCATAATAAGTCGACAAAGCGACAACAATCTAAATTATCCAATTATCACTATTAATAAATAAAAATTACTGATATAGGGCAAGAGAAGTATCAATTAACTGTTTGTATCCCTTAAGAAAAACTCAATTAGAGTAAACTCATTTTTCATAACTGATAGTGATTGAGCCACGTGTTAGATTTATGGGCAACAAAATGGTATTAACATTAAATGTTTATAATTGAGGCCTCGTATACGTTCATCCTACTGTCAGCATTCATCTTATTTCATTTTAAAAGCTCACACAATATGCAATTTCAAAGATAATGTAAGTTTAGACAACTACAACTTTGTTATCCTTACTATTATTATCACGAAATCTCCCAAAAGTTGACCCATTTTTTACATTGGAGGCTCGCGTCTAAAGCACCTCTCACACTCATATATTCACTACTTTCATTGACTTGACCATCGAAGTACGCACGTTCAACTTCACCACCATCGAAGGAAGTCACGTGTGACTAACTGTTTGACCAAGTGGGCAATAACAATCAGGCTTACATGGACACGAGAGACATTGGAATATGTTGGTCACGTTGGAGATACCGAGGTCAACAATATCAACTAAGAATCAAATGTTGAGTAGTAGCCCGACCTTAGATAGAGGCTTAACATAATAATGTTAGTCGAGCTCAATAATTTAGACTAAGAAGTCCTAGATATAAGGATATCAAGTGGGAGTCAGGCAGCAATTTTCTCGCATTAGGGTTCAATATCTGTATTTCAAAATTTAAAATAATACTTACAGTAGTTATTGAAGAACGAACAAATTTTAGATTGCGTTGTCAACAATTCTACAATACTAAATTACCAGCGGCTAAGAAAAGTCATTTACTCGATCAAATTCTACAAGTTGAAGGCTTCCAAGTTAATATCATTTTTTATGGAGACATCATAATCACGGCACTGAAACAATCAATCAATTTTAGGCATAAACTTTAGCTTATAAATAACTCTATATTAGCACTGCAATTATCGTGAAGCAAATTTCTTATATTCAAAAAATGGCACTCTCCGAGAATTTGTTTCAACTTTGTGTTTTGAGTTTTGAATTCCTTTTATGTTTTGGGTGTCTGAGATTGTTGAAAACTTGTTCTTTTTGTCGTTTTGACCATATTTTTTGAGTTTTGGCAAATTTGTGAAGAAAACAGCAAAAATGTAAAAAAAATTATTTTCTGTTTTCTTTACAAAATTTTTAGTCATTTTCAAAAACTCGTTTTCGAAAATAGGAAAGAGAACGCGTTTTCAATATTTTGAAAAATCGAAAACAGAAAACGACTCGAAAACAGTAAAGAGAACGCCCCCTTAATTCTTCTAAGCCTTCTCATTGCTCTAATTCTTACTGTTTCTTCTGGTGTCTCAGTCTGATGAGTTTCTTAATCTTTTTATTTTTGAATTGAATGCAACGTAATTAACTAATTATAGTTCGAAATGATTTGCCAATAATTAATTTTCCAAAAAAAAAAAAAAAAAAAAAATCTAAATTGTGACTTAATCTTAAGTCTTTTGAAGCCTTTTAGGGCACGTTTGGCAAAAAAAAATTAAAGTCTAAAGTTATCTTACTAAGAAGTTGCTTTTAAATATATCTGAATAATTTTCTTTTAGTATTTTGTCTAATTAAGAGAGTTTTTAGAAAAATAAAAATAACCCATAAGGTGTAATTTGTAGAATGGTGGAATTACATTGTGTTCTCATTATTTACTTCAAAATAATTTCATTTGTGAGTTCGATCAAAAACTAGAAACGTGATGAGATCAAGTTCTTGTAAATAATCAATCCTTTATCATTCTTTCAAGGTAAAAATGTGTAGAGTTCGACGTGTAATAAATTTTATTTTTGGGTATTGATTTCCTAATGTACTTTACGATTATACATTAACTGAAATGTATAATCTCTTCTTTGTCCTAAACCTCCACTTTGTAGGGGTTCCAACTGATTTTACATCAGTAATTAAAAATAAATAAATCATGTCTGTCTAACAGAATAAACATATTTATTACTCAATGTAAGCTGAGTATTTGTATGTGGTTTTGAATATCTGCTGTGTCATCTATGAAACGCTTCTGGTTTTAATTACCACATAAATATTGTAATGCCCTTAAAATTTCTTTTTCTTGAAAAGAATTTTATGTTTCATTGTTGTTGTAACAATAATGAGTCAGATGGGCAAGAAGTAGCCGACTCCGCTAGCCCCGCGACTAGTGTGTGTGACAAATCCAGGCAATGGGCAACTCGTCCCATTTAACACCTCTAAACTTGGACCTAGTAAAATTATTCTGATTTAGTGATTTGGTCCAAATTTACGTGAATCGATGCTAAGGACGAAAACAAACTTCTATAAACCAATAGGATTAGAACGGTTGAGTTTTTTAATTCATAACATGCATTTTTTTTTTTTTTTTGGTAAGTTGAATTGTGTAGTAAGGTGTTGAGGACCTAAGCGCACAAATTTAGAGTCTAAGTTGAGATTCTTCAACCTCAACCAAACTCAATTACGTAAAACTCAGATTCATTTCTTATTTATAGAAGTATATTAGTTGGAATACAACGGAAATGAAAGGAGAAAAGAACTTTTGGATCTTCATTGTAACTTCATGCATCAAATTCAATAAATAGAGAATAACAAAAGAATAAGTAGATTAAAATCAGAATACAAGCTCAATGCAAGCAAGAAACTGACTGATCTGTATGTATGTATATTACACGGTAAATTCTGCCAAAAAAAAACTGCTATACACCGACAAATTTCACTAGATCTTACACTAGTGATTTGTCTTTTATTACATATTTTTAGTAATATCTCATATATCTAAAATTACAAATTTACTTGCAAAAAATAGAAAAAATGCAGAGTAAGGAGTGAAAAATGAAGAGAGACAAAGAAAGGAACAAAAAAATCCATAAAAAACATACTTTTTTGAAAGTCAAAAAACCTTTTTTTTTTTTTCTTTTTTAAATTCTCAAAGCATATCTCTGTATGTATAACTTGACAAAGACGGGCTTAAAGTTCCAGCGAACTGACCAACAAAACATATTCATATTGGATGCATTTGCTCCTCTTACCTTCTATAAAATACTCTTGAAACTATAGCTCACTTCGAGATTTTGTATCCTCTTTTTCTACTTGTGGGGTAGATATAGCAGTATCAGAGGCTGCATCGTCCACTAGTGGAGCGGAGGTTGTAGTCTCAGAGTCTACGTCATCAATGGTCATATTTGATACTTCAGCCGCAATAGAGTTATCGTCTTCTCCACTCAAGGATGGTGATGGAGATTCCTTGGGAGGAGCAATTCCATCATGGGCAAAAGAACCATTAAGTGGAAGCACGGGGGATGAACCAGGAATGGTGGCAAAATCCAGGGCTGAAGTGCCATTAATTGAAGGTGAAGGCGATCCATCAGAAATGGCAGTTGCAGCAGGGGACGGAGTGGCATCGATCGAAGGTTCAGGTGATGCGCTGCGACTAAAAGCAACAGGCGATGGGGATGACTGCTCGTCCACGGGTTGCTGAAGACTCCAATACATTATACTTGCCGTAAGAGTAAGGATCATCTTTTGGTTTACCTGCCATAAAATCAGCAAATATGATGTCAGGATACAGTATTAACTCAAATTCCACATGATAAGCAGAAGAAATTCAAACATAACCTGCAACATTTCGGCAATGACACACAAAAAAAAAAAAAAAAGAATGAGAATAAATTAAAGATTTCCTGCTTTGAACTACTGGAATATGCAAAACAGCATGTTGTAAATAGCTACTGAAACCTATGAAGTTACATGTAAAAGCATCATCTATGCATCAAGTATAAAAACACTGATAGTCACGAACTCATAGCGAAGTTTCATGTTTGTCACCAAACTTTAATTTATTCCAAAATGATTAGTTTAGTTTTCTTTATGTTTTAGTGTGGTTACTCAATCAAATCCGCTAGTTTCCGATGTGGAGACCCGTTTGGAACAAACATATATGTTTATATCTACTTATAAACAAACATACATGTTTATAAACATTCAAACCACTTTTTATCCACATTTTGTAGGACTCAAAAGTACTACCTACCAATCCATCACCAATTTCTATCTACTTATAATATATAAACATTTCCAAAACATGCTTTTAGGGACTCACTTTCCACCCATTATGTAAAATATGTTGTGCATTAGCTGTTTTTTCAGATATATGAAGTGGCAGGCAGAAGCAAGCACTTAATCATTTCAAAGCATCATAGACTCTCATGAAGCGGACCGTTCCCTTGGGAAACATAGCAAGAACTCGAACAATCTGACCACCCTTAAGAAAATGTCACAGATGGCTGAAATTGTATTTCTCACCTCCATGATATCTTCAGGCAACAAGAAGATGGAACAGCCAAGCTTCCTGGCAACGCTGATTATATAAGTAGCATTTAGCTTCTTCTCCTCGTCTACCACACGAAATAAAAAAGTTGAGTCAAAATTCCCCATCACAGCACGTGTTAATTCAACAACATAGCCGATACGAAAGCTAAAATTTAGAAATGAAATAAAAGATAATGCTATTCATTATTAGTAGAGATTATCACCCGTCTGGGTGGCAGTAGGTCCCTTAATTTTATTGTCTAATGCATTAAAATGAATCACAACTCCATTGGACAATGAAACATGGGCCAACTGCCAGCTAGACCGATGACGATCTCTACTAATGATTGATAGCATTACTTAAAATACAGTAAATGAAACAAGAAAAAGCCAAAGCAAGTAAAATAGTCTTCAAGCTGAAGATGTTTCTGAGGGTAAAGTGTACACGAGTATTAGGTTATTTCCACAGAGGAATGCATAATTGCAGAAAACCAAAATAAAACTTATTCATTTTCTTGTTGATTGTGAAACTATCCAGTTCAGAAAAGGAGAAAAAAGTGTGATGAAAACTATTTTCGAGGCCACTCTCTTACCACACCGTTCTTGTACTACAATCTAGCAAAGTTTACACCACTCTAGAAGTAAGGACCACCTACAATAATTCTTACATCCCCTGCATATTCACTTCAGATTTCAGATTGAAGTTTTTAGCAATCAATCAGATTTTTTCATTACGATCTGCAGAGAAAGTTGGACTGCCCAACTACAAGGTTCATTTTTTCACAAGAAATTTACAGTTGCAACATACCACTTTCACCCTTGGTAACGAGGTTCCAGTTAACAACTCGTGGCTCAACTGCACTGAGTAGCTCAAGAAAGAATAATCCACTCGAAAGGCTTTTGTCCTACATACACATTGTCACCAAACCATTATAAATTATCACGCAAACTGCCGTTTCTTTAACCAAATTAGCACATGTTGAGATATAAGTGTGCTGATGATAACTTCTCAAGAAGAAGGTGTTTAATCTCAACCTTAAAGCTTTCCATTTGAGATGTTCTGCCAGAATTCTTCACTTTTTTGTTAGCCCATGTCAGTATATCAGCATCAGAAAACTCCTTTCCTTGGGAACGGGATCTTAAATTCTTCAGGAGTTGAAGAATATTGAACCTCATCAGCTGCCAAAGGAAAGCTGAAAGAAAAAAGATGTTAACACGCACAATTACCTAGCATTCATATTTGGGTTTAATTTCATCAAAAGCTAAAATCAGTCTAGGAAGTTAAAATAAGAAGAGGTCTAAACCTCATCACGTGCCAAAAGAAATCCCAAAAAAGAAATAGGAATAGGTAAACACCAAAATCAGTTCAGGAAGTAAAGAAAAATAAGGTTCATAAACCAAAGGAAACAATAAAACAAGAATATTTGAAGTAAAATATGAATGAAATAATGCTAGTGGACTCCTAACTATCACACACATCCTAACGAAGCAAAGAAGCACAAGGTGAATACCAAGCATGTGATGTGGCATAACACATTCATATGCAAATCAGTTTATCCTTCATCCCTTCATGCCAAAATCTCCTGATTTCTATAATCATATACAGCATGAAAAAAATAATAATAAAAATTTAAATAAAAAAATAAAAAAAAAATTGTCCATCTGAACATTTCAATCCCCTGCCTTTATAGGTCCCAAAAGAAAGTTCTGTAACTGAGCTTGGCCACTTTTGTCATTTAGTAAAAACGTTGATAAGCAGAATTTGACCGAACTAACCTCACATAGCCAGTAGTCTTTAATTCAAGAAGAATCAATGTGTATTTCCCTTTTCGATGGGATGACACAACTATATAAATGAAACTCAAAATTAGTCTCAACAGACTATATTTACATTTAAGGGGGGTCATTTAGCAGACAATTCCATGGACCAATACAGAACAGGTAACGGAAGGTCTGAGCCATCTAAGTGCATTATTAGCCCGGCTTCTAAATCACATACACAGCAATAAATCTTTTTTCTATTTCAATAAGCACAACAATGAATTGGACGATATAACTAACAAATGAATCGTGCAGCATTGATATCCTACATCAAGACAATGTACAGTAGTCAATAAATATAATAGAAAAATGAAATCAGGTACTCAATGTAGTCATTCACGTCCTGTCTGGTTTTGAACCTTTTTTGCTGATTTAGGGTGTGTTTGAGCCACATTATTTTGAAAGAATGTATTCTGTAATAGTAGATTGATGGAGCATGTGTGGTTGAAAAAAAAGGAAAAGTTATTGATGTGATGGAAAATATTATTTTCTTGAAAAATGTGTGGTTGAAAACGAGTAGAAGAATGAGAATGAAAATTTTAATGTGTACCAAACAAGGTCTTAGTCTAAAAAATTGATTTATTTCACATTTATAGTTGTTTGTTTAGCACCAAATAAATGTTGCACAAAATCTTTTTTTCCCATTTACTTTGCATTATTTTTATTCAAATAATCATGATCAGTTGGTAAGGCGAGCACATTACCAAGTATGAGTTTCTTATTCCCTTGTACAAAATCATTCCCAGCTACGTTGACAAGAGAAAGCTTCAACTGCTTCCCTATTCCAACCACTTGGTTGCAATTCTCTACTTTTCTGAATGGCATTCTTATAGGAGGTTTGGTAGCTTGCTTCCAGTTGACAGATCCTGGAGAAACTTTATCCAGCACTTCCAGAAGAATCCACCTGCAGATGTAACAGGTTTTACAAGCTTTAAGAAACTGGTAATTCTGATGTCAAAGGAGTGAACTCCAAACTCAAAAGATGGTAGGTCTGATTACTCCAAAATTGCAAAAAGTACTTTGTTTTAGTAAATGTAGGGAGCAAAGGACCTAACCAACTTAAACCTAGGAAGTAGGAAGTACTAACATGGACAAGAGTGTCGGATAAAACACAACAAGGATATGCCGACGTGCAAATTTTTCAAAAAAGTAACAACATGACACTTGCGCAACACACTATTTAAAATATGATTTTTATATTTTCGTTTTTTTATATTTTATATTGTGAAGCAAATTTATTTTTTATTAATTTCGGTGTGTCGACAATGTGATGCGGACATGTCTAACTATACAAACCAAAATATAATTTGACATGTCACCCGACATTTCTAATAAATGTCGATGTCGTGTCGAACACCACCTAGCGTGTCGACAATGCGTCGGATACATGTCGATTTGTACAAAACCAAAATTTTTTTGGACAAGCCACCTAGTGTTTTTGATAAGTGTTGGACATTGACTCGTTGGCATTGAGAAGGGGTCGGCTCATCCTAGACTTCAACATTTTGCAATTTCATGTTAATGTTAATGTACAATATTTTAATAGAAATGAAAAACTCACCCATTTCTAACATCCTCAAACAAGTTATTGACATAAGAGACAATTCCTAGACTGTTGATCCATAGGCGAAAGCATCTCTCTTCTCTAGATATTAGTTCATCATCCGTCATCATCTCTGCGAAAGAGATTATTTTATTGTCTGTAGACAAACCATTCCTGGGAAACAAACAGTTCCTTATAACATTTCCAAACATGTGGTTACAAAAATATAAGAGCAATGTCAATTTAAAAGAAAAGCAGATATATTTTCTGAACAATTTCATTACTCCTAAAATAAGCTTGTAGCGGTAGAGATTCTTTCACTGTTCGAGCTACCAATCAGGAGTGCCTTATTTGTTGTTTGTAGGTCTGATTATCTGGAAAAAAAATTCGAGCATTCCAAAATAGTATTTAAAAGGAAGTACTAAGTTGATTTCTAATGACCTTCATCCCAAAATACTACTGTAAAATAACAGCAAGAGTAAATTTTGAGGTAGGATATTCAGAAGTAAGATATGTAGTGCAATGTTGATAAGGACGAGAACCCCTAACTTTCCCCAAAAGCGCGCTCAAATGGGAAGGATTGAACCCTGCCTTATTAACCAGCCCAGAAGACATTCTGCAACCGATGTGGGACGCATAAAATGTAATAGTGAAATGGTTGAACATTTCTAAGAGCTTCAGAGGCACGCATAGACAGCAGATAAAGAAAGAACACGACTTGCGAAAACAATTGTTACTTAAAGCCTGTTTGGGCATGATTAAAATCTGATTTTAATCTAAGTCAAAGTCAAATAATCAATATTAACCACATCTTTTATGGTCCCACAACATTTCAACCATACATTTCAAAAATTTCTATCACAATCTACTAAAAAATCTAATTTTAAACCCCACCAAACACCCTCTTAGTGGCGGCAATGAAAGTTAATCATTGTCCTTTTCTATCCAACAATTTCATCTCCCAAGAAACGTAGCATACAGTAAAAGAATAAATAGCTATCAAAATAAAATATATCTATTTACCATAATCAATATAGTTGATTTCTCACCTCTGGTGAAATATCTGCGCAACAAATGCAAGATTTAAATTGGCCGAGCCTTCAACTATATCCTTTGGGGATAGATATCTTTTGCAGTCCATTCTCTCAGCATGATCAAGAACCAAATTAGCCCTTTCAGTGGCATCTTTGGCATCTAAGGTGGCAGGGCTGCAGTGCTCTGGCGCAAGTACATTAAGCAGGTAAGCATAAGCCTCTCCATCCTGAAGAACATAAGCATGTGATGTCAGTGTAAAAATTCTAAAAATAGCTATCAATTACAGGGATGAAAAGAACATAAAGCTGTTTGCGATCCTGGAATCTGAGCAAAAGGATAGTATGCTCCCATGATTATGCATTTACAGGAAAAGCAGCAGCCAAAAGCTATATGTCAGCCCCAAAATATTTTCTCCAAACTAAAAACTAACCTTCATGTCCAATACAGACCATAATTTAAGTTATTACAAATAATTATTCTTGCTCACCACAAACATAGCTGAAAAACTTCTAGGCCATCTCAAGAATTTAGTTTATGTCCTCAGCAAACATATTAAAAATTCTTGCACTTTGACACCCAGCCACCCCAAAGCAGAATACAAGATTAAGTTTCAACAAAGACGTACCCTCACATCCGAAGAAAAATTTGTTACAGTTTTCTTGTAGCCTGCTTTCTTGAGATGGAAATTCATCCATTTCAGCAAGACCTTTTCTGGAGCTAGTCCCATAAGTTCCTCAACATCCTGGAAATATTACAGATACCTGATTAAGTTGTACCTCTTGGGCTGAATTCCAACTTAAATTTTTCGGGAAGGAAAAAATTGACATTGTAATTGTATCAAGTTTGAAGGGGTATCTTGTTAATTACATTGTTGTCTTCCACCAGTTCTACCAGCTGGGGTGTCTTTCTGAGGTTGAGATCTGCCAGTAGTTGAATCTGAAATGCCGCCAACAAAAACAATAGGAAGTTAAGGGATCAGTAAAGGTCAACCAGTAAACCCAAACTTACTTAACACTGTGCAATGTGCAACACCATATAAAGCAATACTCCTCTTTCCGCCTCTTTTCTTCTTTCTCTGCTGTAGAGATGTTATAAAATGTAATAAAGACTAAGGGAACTAACCTTTATAATTTGAGAAATTAACCCAAGTAGCAAATGAGGCTGAAAATATTGAAAAGATTATATAAAAATTTGACAGCCAAATAATATCCATATTATGCACGCTTATTAGCAAATTGGCTCCACTCACTCTTCCTTCAACCAAGTCCTGAGTACCAATATTGACTACTGTACAGCCAATGGCTTTTGCAGAGTTGAGGCAAAGTGTGTGATTCTCATTTCTTTCCCATGGATTAAGCACCCGTTTGGTGTTAATAGCCCGCTCGTCTATTGTCCCCGGTACAGCAACATTGATCAGCTTACTGCATAAGGCCACGGGACATCAAACCACGACTAGGAAAAAAAAAAAAAATTCAAGTCATGTAAAAAGGGAACAACATGAAGCATCTGTGCTTAAATACCATAGTAGTACTCCATCTTTTGCAAGATCAAATAAAGCATTTGAAGATGGATCGATGGGAAGGAACTGCTTCAAAAAGGGGTCATCTCTGAGGTAGCTGTTGATATGAGCAACATATGAAGCCTTCTCAGAGTCATTGATAGTGTGAAGAAGGGTGGTTGTGGTGGCCTTGAGAAATGATGACGAGTGTTTTGAATTCCCCACCTTAGCAGTAGATTGACTTTGTAAATCTAAATAAATCTGCTCATCAAAAGCGTCTTATAAATTTGTTAGCAAAAGCCCATCAAAACAAGTTAATGTAAAGTTCCTTCAACATTGTCATAATTCCTTTCCTCTCCACCAAAGTCATAGTACAGCTAGAATCACTCTTCTAAAATATTCATATCATGAACATTGTTTTCGTGTAGATAGATAGTAGAGTTAAGCCAAAAAAGCATAGGATATAGGAAAATTCACCTTGAGGAAGCTTTCAAAATCAATCTCATTAGTAAAATCAGAATTTGATTCTCCCAATACACTTCTGATCTCCTCCTCGTTGAGCTTGTCACGGAAAGCCTTTAGTTTCGCCATCGAAGGTGGTAATTCCCCAACTGCAACTTTGCCATTCTGGTTCTTTATAGATATGAACTAAAAACAAAAACAAGAACACACATTTCAAACATCAATTCAGTACAGATGCACATTGGCCTCTCGCTTCAATCATTAGATTCAAGAACATAAACATAACAAAGCCCAAAAACAAGTTCCAAAATTCACATTGCCAGATTCAACAACAGTACAGAAGTTAAAACAACATGGTTAAACGGGAGCTACTTTGGATTTGAGACTCTGAAGTTCGACTTGCGTAAACTGGCTCTGAAGCCGTTGATCGGACACAAGAACTCCCACAAAACTAGACATTTCCTCGACGTCCCCTGCGCTTCCAAAATCACGAGGAATATGATCGAACGCACTCCAACAATACGAATGGTCAGCAATCCACGATTCTAAATCTTGTCTCCTTCCATGTAGTATATACCCCACAATTCGACATGTCTCCAATTATATCTTCGCTTCCTGATAAATATAATCCCACAAAATCCAATTTTTCAACAACTCATTAACAAAATCCAATACGTCCACATGCAGGAGATATTTTAAGGGCATTTCAAGATTGAATAACTACATAGTAACTGGGTTTTCGCCAAATTACTTAACATCCTTTTATGTTCAATTCACGATTGAATAGGCAATGAAACAGGGCTATATACTTACCAAGAAGAAAATCCGATATTTCAGTAACTGGGTTTTCCTTTTCTTCTTTTGTGAATTAATTTTTGGTCCGTCAATATACATACATATTTTAGCAATTGCTTCGGCGAAGAGCAAAGAGAAGAAATTTGGGCAGCGGACACGCAAAGACCATGAGGAAGAGTCGAAGAGACCACGAGCCAGTTAAGAGGCGACAGTAGAGAGGCCCATTTCGATTAGGCAAGATCTCCACGCGCTTCTCTGTGCTGGCAGATTCGTACGCGCTGTGTTTGTCGAACAGCTCATCGTCCAGTTTACACCTATATCCTATTTATATCGTCATTTTGTAACAATTTTTTAAAACATACATCTCCCACTTAGTGAAAAAAACAAAGGACGAAACTTGTCCAAATTTTTGATGAAAATATGTTATCTTTAGAAAACAGAACATTTTGTGCAGTTTTAAGCCCTGTTTGGTAATAGTGGTCATTTTTTTGAAAAAAAAAATATATTATTTTAAATAGTGATTTTTTTGGAAAATATGTAATTAAAAAATAAAAATGTTGAATTTTCGTATAATATATTTTATTATATGAAGGTATTGTTAAAAAATAATGTAAGAAAAATGGTTTTGAAAGAATGGAAGACAAACAAGCCTTTAATGAAATGTTGAGAATTACTCTCATATTTTTTTAATATAAAAAATTCAATTTACTGTTTGAACAATAAGTTTGTGACTATCGATGCGAATTTTTGGAAAAGAAAAGAAAAGGTGATACAAATTATTGCCTTTTATATTTTCTCATTTGAGTATTAATGATGATGCTAGATTGTCAATTCATGTGTACGTTAAATGGACACTTGGATGCATACGTTAGACATGCAGATCGAAACTTTTCCAAGCAAGACGAGGAGGTTGCGATCATATATGTTCTGGTGCTTAAGTTAATAAATGGACATGAATTTTAGTGTGAGATTTCATGAAGAAATGTGAGAGTCGAATTTTTTTTTATATTCTGAAGTGAAATCACCAATTTGTAATTATCTTCAAAAGACACAAAACATGAGTATTTATAAACATAGAGATGTAACTAAATTTTTTCGAATACTTGATACGTACTTTTAGTACACTGACTCTCAAGTCAAGTTTGATGACATCACATACATAGTCACGTTAATAGTAATCACATGTGGCAAAATGTGCAGATTACAACTTTTACAAGATATCAGTGGTCTAACCTCAACCGCCTTAGACTCATGAGGCTCATTTGGTGCGGTTATGGATTGGATCAGAGATTTCCCACCGATCGCCTCGAAGTAGAAGTGACAATTTGCTATGACTTGTGTCGCCTTGGAAATGGTCATCAACAATACTATGAGCCTATATCATCTATTTAAATCGATGTCGGAATCTAACTATACTAAAACATTTATAACATGATCCAAATAGTCTTGTTTTTCACTCGTGAGAGATGGTGGTGGGTTGAAATGTTTGGGATAAAAATATATTTCATTAGACATTTTGATCAATTTCTCTCCTTAGCGCTTACTCGATCAGTAATAGATGACTTTTTTAAGCACCTCACTGGCTCTTCCTCCCGAACTTTTCATAACCGTGAACAAATATGGAGTTATTCTATAATTTGTATTTTATTTTCTTTAATTATTTTATTTGGTAGTATAAGATAGATAATTAGATTGGATTATTTTATTCATTTGCATCCAAATAGGTATGACAGCGTTTGGAGCGGGGCGCTCACCCCAACCCTACGCCACCTCCTTAAACGGAGCGGGGCGGGGCGGGGCGGGGCGGGAATTTGCCTCGTTTGCCCACCCTTTTTAATTTTTTTTTATTTATTTATTTACATTTTCAAAATTTTTAATTACTATTATTAGAAAATAAAATACAAATTCAAAATTTCAAGTTATGCTATTATTCAAAGTCCAACTCTTAACCCAAAACCTAAAGATCATTCCATATATTTAAAAAAAAAATTTAAATTTTTTCGATCAATATATTATGAACTTATTTTGATTAATTAGTATAAATCTTTTAAAAGTAAAGAATATTTATTTAATTATTATGATTCAGAACTTTAGATTATATAATTTAATTATAATAAAAAGATTGAGTGGACGAATTTATAAATTATATAGGACAATTGTGAATTATGTAAAATTTTAAATTGATAATTGTATAATATAATTGTAAGATTAGAAATATGTTATGAAATTGTAAATATATTCAATAATATTTTAAAACTAATAATTCATCAAAATTTTATTTTTACGGGACATTTTTTTTACCCATTCGAGATGGAACATATTAAATTGACATCCCTATATCCAAGGGTCTGGGGAAGATAGACCGTGTCACATTCTTAAATGGACCGCACGCTCCCTTTCGTACAATTGAAAAATAGAAAATAAAAGTATTAAAAACAGACATTATTGAAAACGAAAACTTTGTCTAAAGCATCAAATTTTCAGTCAAAATGTTTATTCAAGCGGAACGGCTCACCGACACCGACCACAAATATTCCTTTTAGAAAGACGCACAAATTCATAATTTCTTGCAAATGTTGACTACGTAAAGCCATAAACTATTTGCAAATAAATAATAATAAAATTTGAATTTAGACTTTTATTTATTTCAATTTAATATCAGATTGCATGACAGTTTTACTTGTCGATTAAGTAATTAGTGATTACAAAATTTACATCCTCTAAGACACGAGTGTCCCGTTTAATCCACATTATTTGTAGAATAAAAATAAAAATTATAGTTGTTATGAGCCACATATAAGAGATGAAAAAATCAAAATAGTAATTGTGTGTGATTAATAATGATCATATTTCTCATTTTTATAGAGGAAAAATGAAATCAAACGGGACAAGCATAAAAACGATAAAATGCATACAAGTTAATATAGTCGTGCGACAAATTTTATGGATGGCTCGAAGCCTTGAAGTCATTTTGAGACAAGTTATTGGTTGAATTGAGCTCACTTTTTTTCCATGAGTGAGTCAACTCATTTTTTTATTTTATTTTTTGCGCTTATCTTGTTCATTTTTAAAAAGTAAAAAGCGAAAAGCAAAAAAGGATGAGCAGACTCGTGGACGGAGCTTGGTCCTTGATGTCCACAAGCCAAAGGACTAAATCGAATCCAGGATTTGGTCCACGTGAACTTGTCTCGACCCATAGTAACCCTTGCTTTTAAGGGAGCCCTTGTTTGATTCCCATTAATCCAAAACTCATTTTTGAAACACATTCTTATAATAAAATATTTTGCACATAAATCTTTTTTTTTTTTCCACTTTTTAACTATACACTCTTAAAAAAATTACCTATTATAAAACTCATTTTGATGAAATAATGAACATCAAACATTGACTAATTTTTTAGTGTACAGGATCTCGACTAAACACAAAATACGAATATAAGTAAAGTTGTACATGATTATTCAATAATTAGTTTGATCGATAATCTAATCAAACTAATTGTTCTGATTCTAGTAAATATAGTCTAATTTGGTGATTATAAATCTAGAATTTGTCGTTTGATTTGACGCGAACTTGTGTGTACAAGTAAGAGATTATAAGAAAATGAGAATGTGCATTAATGAAAGTATTGATTTCTAGTGCATTTGTGAAAGTATTCGAAAATAGTATAGGTATATTAGATTAGTCGACCATGTTATATATCTATTTATATTTCATGAAAATTATACTCAATTAGAATTTTTTAAGATCCAACTTCAAGAATCAAATATGAAGTTTGTTTATACAAAAATCATATGATATTTAAAAATTTTAATATTAATAATAATATTATAAAATAAATTTAGAGCTCGTTTGTGCCACATTTTCATTTTTCTACTCATTTTCAATCACACATTCTTTAATAAAATAATATTTTTCATCACATCAATAAATTTTCCTTCTTTTTCAACCACACATTTTCCATCATATCACTATTTAAAATACATTCTTTTTCCAATAATCTTCATCAAACACACTCTTAATTTACATATCCCACACTCCACCATTAAGTCATTAACCCACCCATCTCCATTTTCGCTTTAACCCTAATCACTTTCATCTTCTTTCTCTCTCTAGTCTTTACCTCTCTCTTTTATCACTTTGGCGATTTATCTCCACCACCAAGCAACTTATCTCCATTGGTGCGCAGCTCTCTGGCAACTTATCTTCACTGCAAAGCAACGTCAGCTTACTGTACAACACTAAGCTTGGGCGAGGTTTGGTTTAGATCGATTTTGACTCCAAGTCGAAACCAAAATCAAATTAGTCGATTTGGGTAAATTTCAATTCAAACAAACTCACTCTAACTCTTAAATCGAACCAAACCAAATCAAATCGGTTTGATTTTGTTCAATTTTGTTAATCGCCTTGAACTTTTAGTCAAAATTGTTCGAGTTTTGGATCTACTTAGATTACAAAAACTAAAATAGCTTAATAACTTTATAATGTATAACCTAATGAACTTGTGAAAGGAAATTTGCAATCCCATTACTACGAGCAACATCATAGATTTGAGGGAATAAAAAATAAAATTATGAAATTATATCTTATCTTTTGATTTTTAATATTCTTTAAAAAAAAAGGTAAATATGTAAGTGAGTTCGGTCAGCCAGCGGTTTAAAGCTTAAAATTATGTCTAAATAGACCCACCATGGTTTCGTTTAACAAAAAAAAAACCAAACCAATTACACGTGCCAAACCGACCCAAACCAACCCGAGTCATTCGGTTTGATTCGTCTGGTCCATTTTTTCAATTTTTTAGGTTTACAAAGCACTGTTCGAGGTGCTTCTTTGCATGCAACGACACTGTACGCCATGCGCGATGAGGCCATGCGTAGGTTTATTGGTAGTTTTTTTATCGTCGTCGTGCGACACTATTGTTTTGTTTTTATTTTCCAATGGTAGGTTGGTTGTTTGTTGATGGTTGTTCTTGGGTGATGATGGCGATGGTTGTTCGGTGGTAATGACGATAGTGGTTCTATTGGTGGTGCACGTGGTTATGGTAGTGCAACCTTTAGCTGGTGGTGGCAGTGGATATGATTTCTTGGTATTTTTGGGCGACGGTGGTTACGATTTTGTTGGATCTTGTTGGTGGTTGTGGTAATGAAGTGGTAGTGATTTTGAGGTTGAAAAATGGCTGTTGTTGGATGTGATGGCAGTGGTGGTGGTGGTGAGGTGAAGCTACTTTCGGGTGGTGCCATGGTAGATTGGGATTGGGCTAGGTGGTGGGATTAAGAATATTTGTGATCAAATATTTAAAAGATTGTGACCAATAATTTCAATATGTTGTAACCGCAAAATAACACGTGATTAATATATAATATGTGACCAAAAAATGTGAGTTGTGACTTATAAAATTTGCGATTTGTAATTGATAAAAAAAATTATAATTTTTGTAATAAATGTATAGTTATAAGATTATGATTTTTTTTTTTTTTATTTTGCTTAAAAAAAATGTAAATGAGTAGTATCGATTTGGTTAACTAGCGATTTGAGATTTCAAACCACGACTGAATCGACCTACTTTGATTTTGTTTTAAAAAATCAAATAGAAACAATTACGTGCCCAGATTTTCGTCATTCTGGGATGTTGATTTTGTGAGTGTATTCCAATCAAATACTTTGGAGTTATGAGAAGATTTTGAGTTGTAACTGAAGAGGACATTGTGGGCTTTCCAATGGTATTAAAATCCGGTAGTATTGGTGGTCGGAAGTTTTAGGAAATTTTCTTCAAAACTCGCCCCAAAATCTGAATTTTCTGCTTAGATTTTCTCTTTTCTTGTAGTTGATTTTGTGAGTTTATTCCGGCCGAATCCCTTAAAGTTATAGGGAGATTTTGAGTGGTAATTGAGGAAGATATTGTGGGCTTTTTAACAGTATCTAAATTCGATGATCTTGGTGATCGGAAGTTGTCGAAAATTTGCCTCAAAACTCGTCCAAATTTAGAGAGAAAAAACTTATTTTTGTCAAGTTTTGATGGTTTGGTCCTCAAAGTTCTAATGTTCATGTGTTTTGGTCCTTTAAGTTTGAATTCAGCTCATAAAAGTCCTTCGGTGATCGTTAGTGAAATCGTCCCATAATTCAGTGATTGTTTGTGCAAGTTTTAAAATTTAGTGATCGTTTGTAAAATTATCCCATATTTCATTGGTTGTCGAAAGACATCGTTTCACAGCCAAATGACCAGATCCCCTAAAGGATATTTCCGTCATTTTGTCCTGTATGTCAGAGAGAGAGAAAGTGTGTGAGTGATTGAGCGAAACATTCAAGGGAAATTTTCATAAGTAAGAATATAACTTTGATCCAATTTAATAATAAAAAAATAAGTTTCAACTTTCAAAAATCAGATTTTTGTTAATTTTTATTTATAATTTAATTAATTAAATATATTAATGTCACAGATCTATATAATTTGATCACAAATTCACAATTTAATTAGTCACATATTATTTTCGGTCACAAATTAGAAATTTTAAATGTCAAAAATTAATTTACGTCACAATTCAAAAATTTTATAGGTCACAATTTATTCATCGGTCACAGATTCACAATTTAATTAGTCATATATTACTTTTCGGTTATAAATCAAAAATTTTAAATGTTACAAATTTTTTTACAATCACAATTCAAAAATTTTAAAAGTCACAATTTTTTCTTTGGTCACATGTGAAAAATTTATAGGTCACAAATCATTTCCGAGGTTATGAATCGAACTTTCAATATGTCACAAATCCTTTACGAGATCACAATTCAAAAATTTTACGGGTTACAATTTGTTCCATTTGTCACATATCAAAAATTTACTTGTCACAATTAATTTATAGGTCACAATAAATCACGGATTAATTTTTAGTCACAACTTATCAAATTTTTGGTCACAATTAAAAGTCACGGTCACAATATTCAGGTCACATATCCAATTTCAAGTCACAATCACACTTTTCCTCACAGCCAACATCACAGCAGTTAACACCATCTCCTCTACCACCACCGCAGCCACCAAAACCCACTCCGCCACCAGATCTAGCAAAAATCTCGCCACATCAATCACCCACAATCATCGCGCCACCGTCGCCGTCCAACCACCACCGTCGACCACCACCGCCGCTATCACCAATTTTTCCAGTGAATAAAAATCACAAAACCAACGCAGCTGCACCCCACCTCCACTCGTCACGCCACCACCACAAAAATCATCACTGCCTACGCAGCCTCCCACCAACACCAATCCAGCCTCACCACCATCACTGTCGCCCCACGCCAACCACGACCTCCAGTAGCACCGTCGCCAGAACTACTACCACCACCTCGTAGCAACATCACCAACGAAGTCGCCACCAGATCCACAGACCCCAAACCCAGCACCACCTTCATCCCCGTCGCTGCCCAACAACACATTCATCACCGCACCACCACACCGACCATCGCCATCACCATCACCATCACCATCACCATCAGTCACCACACCACCACAGCGACCACCGCCATCACAAAACACCGCTACACGTACCCACTGCAACATAACGTGCACACCCCACCGCGGCACCAACAAAGCCGCCACCAAATCCACAAATCCCAAACCCGCCACCACCTTCATCCCCGTCGCCACCACCATCACCAGTCACCACACAACCACAGCGACCGCCGCCATAAAAAACACCGCAAAACACCGCCATAAAAAATACCGCAAAACACCATCGTCGCACCATCTCTAACGCCGTACCCACAAATCCGCCACCCGATCCACCAAGAAAGCCACCACCAGACCTACCTACAAAACTGCCACCAAACCACAAATAGCAAACCCGTCATCGCCTCGATGCCCAGCAAATCCACTGCCACAGTAGCTGCGCCACCATACCACTGTCACAATAGCTGCGCCACCATATCACCGTCGAGAGGTAGAGATAGAATGCCTATGGGTTGGAGGGAGATGAACGAGAGGCAGAGGGAGATGGACGAGAGAAAATCGTGGTTGGGGAATGATGTAGGGGGGAGGGGTTGGGGGGAGGTTTATAAATTAATTTATTAATATATTTATCTAATAATAATATATTATTTAACAAAATATTTGATTTTTGAATAATGAAATCTTCCATCATATGTAATTTCCACACATTCAATTGTAGCACCCGTAGGAACTAGGTCGATAAGCGAGGCATTTTAATTTCAGTGTAGAGTGTAGACGGTGAAGTAGTGGCAAGTTGGTAATATACAAGGAATGAGTGAGAGCGGTGGAGCACCACCGGAGGCCGGCGGTGTTGTGGTGGCGGCGTCCGATTCCGAACAGGAAATAGCGGAGGCTCTGGGTTCTCTCCTCCGCGATTGCACAAACAACAACGCTTTCGCCTCCCTTAACGATGTCGTTCGACAGCTCGAGTCGAAGTTAGGTTTCGATTTAAGCCACAAAATAGACTTCATTCGTGGCCAGATCCAAAGTTTCCTCCAACAATCCCAGGCCCCTAATTTCCTCGTCCACCAGAATCAGCATAAGGACCATTTTGCCCTCCAACACACCTCTAATTTCCACCCCACTCCTTCCCTTCAACCAAATTTCGCGGTCCATCGCCCGGAGAATTACGCTTACCGCGCGCGTCCCCCTCAGCCTCCTCCGCTTCAGCAGCAGCAGCCACCTCTGCCTACGATGGCGAAGATGAGTATTGCGACCACTGCTAGCGTCGCTACTAGTGAAAATCCCAGAGAGAGGTGAGTCCGTAAATTTGTTCTATTTTTTGTAAACAAAATATTTTTCCAAAGAGATTGTTTGGTAGGTGAGAAAATTAGAATTTCCTTTGCGCGTTGGGCATTATACATTCCTTTTTACGCCAATAACGGCCTTCAAGTTGATTGTGTTTTTTGTTATGATATACTTGAGGTTATTACTTTATTGCCAAATGACATAAGAATTAACAGTCTCTGGATTTGTTGTACACTAATGGCATAAGGTTTTATAACTTGATGGGAAATTTCAATTAAGCTTAAATAAATGCCTCTTATTTTTCTCTTTCCTGTGATTGGGTAATGAATGGATTTTAAACTAATGTACTATATGGCTTTTAGATATCATAGCTTTTCCAAATTAAAAAATAGGTGAAGTTTAGTTGTTTTCTGGGGAGAGAGGAGTGGGGTGTAAGAAAAATGGACTGGGCTGTAACTTTTCAAGCTTCTGGTGTAATGGTTTAAGTTTGAACTTTGAAAAGAATAAAAATGTCCACCTTGTTTTTATAAGCCGTAGATAAACAAACTCTGCCATGACAGCATGACTTGAGTGTCTATGTCTTCTCCAAGTCATTGGAGGACAAAAGAACCACATTAAGCGTACTTCAATGATCAAAAGAACCACACTAAGCTATCTTCAATGATCTCATGATAGGACTCTGCTGGATGAGAATAAGAATGGAAATTATTGAAAGAATGGATTGTATTGCATTTTAGAAATTTCAGTAAATGAACTCGATGCCCTCCCTTTCCACTCAATATTTGCCTGCCTCTAATTCTCACTTCTACACTTATTTATAGAAATATTTCTAACAGAATCCAGTTTTCCCTCCAACAGACCCCACCTGCCTTCCTAACTGCCGCCAGCTTGTCCATCATGCTTCTTAGTCCTTCTAGAATAGGTGTATTTGACGGGAGGTCTATCATTACCCCCGATTTCCAAAGACACCTTGTCCTCAAGGTGGAAGTCTGGTAAGTGTTGAAGAATTGATGCCACTGGTTCTTACAAATCCTCGAATTTAGGCAACCCCTTCCATTATATTAGAACTTTGAGTCCCTGGCGATGTCCTGCACGTGCCTGGCGCTCCCCAAGAACCTTCTCCGGTTCTATATTCCATTCCAAATCAGCATCCAAAAGTGGAGGCAACTGTTGACATATCACCGTTGAACCCAGTGCTTTCTTCAGGTGTGACACATGGAATACCGGATGTATTGCAGTTTTAGGGGGCAGGTCCAAGCGGTAAGCTACCGATCCAATGCACTTCAAGATTTTAAAGGGATAAAAGTATTGAGGGCCAAACTTTTCATTAGGCTTCCTTGCCAAAGAGCGGAGGTGATAAAGGCGAAGTTTAACATAAACCATTTCCCCTTCTTGGAATTGCACCTCTCTTTGGTCAGCCATCAACTTCATCTTAGTCCGTGCTCGTTCGAGATTTGATTTCAATTCTACCAAAATTGCATCTCTGTTAGAAAGTTGTTGCTCAACTGCTGAAATTGCTGTAGGCTGTCTATTATAGCGCAGTAATGGAGGGGGATTGAGGCCATAAACTGCCCGAAAAGGAGTGGTGTTTGTTGAGGCATGAAAAGTGGAGTTATACTAATGTTCCGCCTACGACAGCCATGTATACCAATTGCGAGGCTTGTATCTTGTAAAGCACCTCAAGTATGTTTCAATGCAACGATTCACCACCTTAGTCTGCCCATCAGTTTGAGGATGGTATGCTATGCTATGCTTTGGCAAATAACAGTCCCCTGCAAGCGGAACATCTCTGTCCTGAAATGGTTGAGAAAAACCTTATCGCGATCCGATACTATTGAATGCCGTAAAGCTTCACTATTTCTCCGACAAACACTCCAGCCACCCCTACCACCGTGAAAAGATGTTTGAGTGCTAAGAAATGGCCATATTTGCTCAAACGGTGTACCACCACCAATATAGAATCATAGCCACCGGATTTCGGGAGTCCTTCAATGAAATCCATAGAAATATCCTCCCATATCTACTATGGAATGGGCAGGGCCGTAGCAACTTTGCTGGAAACAGGGCAAGACTTTTAATTTTTTGGCACACCGGATTCTTCAACAAATTGCTTGACATCCTTCTTCATTCTTGACCAGTATAGATCCCCGATGAAGCGCTTGTAAGTCCTCAGGAACCCTAAATGTCCCTCTAGTGTGCTGCTATGAAACTCATGAATGAGCTTTGGAATTAGGGAGGAAGATCGTGGTAATACCAGCCTTCCTTTGTACAGCAATTGATTGTGTTCCACTGAATAACTAGGGTGCATTCCTGAATCCTCAAGTAGTTCCTTCTTGATTTTAGAAAGTTAGGGATCCTCCTCAACTTGCCTTGCCACTTCCTGTACATCTAAGACTGTGGAGACTATGATAACAGATAGTTCCATGGGCGGAGCCGAGTGGGACAAAGCATCGTCGACCTTATTCTCCATTTTGGGACGATATTGAATCTCGAAATTGAAGTCGAAAAGCTTAGTTAACCACTTCTGGAACTCTCCTTGCTCTACTCTCTGTTCCAACAAATATTTTAGACTCAGCCAATTGGTCCTCAAGATGAAATGACGCCCAAGAACACAATGCTGCCACTTTTGGATGGATAAGACGATTGCCATTAACTCCCTCTCATACACAGACTTGAGGTGGGTTTTGAATGACAAAACCCAGCTGAAATATGATATGGGCCGCTAGTTTTGCATCAGGACTGCCCATGTTCCATATCCCGATGCATCTGCCTTAATCATGAAGGGCATAGAGAAATTCGAAAGAGCTAATACGGGGATGTAGTCATGGCTCTCTTCAGTTGCTGGAATGTAGCCTCCGCCTCCACCGTCCACCTAAATGATTCTTTCTTAAGCTGCCGCGTAAGTGGCCAGGAGATTTCGTCGTTCTCAACCACAAAGTGATGGTAGTGCCCCGTCAGCCCTAGAAATCCCCGCAATTCTCTGATGTTTCGGGGGTCGGCCAGTTGGTTATGGCCGCAATTTTGCTTGGATCTGCCGCTACCCCTTCTTTTGAGACCAAATGCCCCAAGTACTCAATTTGATTTTGGGCGAACTGACACTTCTTTGCATTGACATAGAGTTGGCATGAGGCTAAAACTTGAACACCATTTCCAAATGGGACATGCTCAGCCAGGGACATGCTCAGCCACATCCTTACCATGCACAAGTATATCGTTGAAAAACACCAACACGAACTTCCGTAAATACCCCCAGAACACTTGATTTATCGGAGATTGGAAAGTGGCTGGGGCATTTGTTAGCCTAAACGGCATCGCTAGGAACTCGTAATGCCCTTTGTGCATTCGAAAGACTGTCTTAGGTACATATTCCTTCCTTACTTGGATTTGGTGGTAACCTGATTTTAGATCCAGTTTCGAAAATATAGTTGTTCCATGCAATTCGTCCAACAATTCGTCAATTACGAGTATAGGGAATTTGTTCGGAGTAGTCGTCTTGTTCAATGCTATAGTCAATAGCCAATAATATTCTTCTTCACCAACAAAATAGGACTAGAGTAAGGACTGAAACTAAACTGTATTATCCCTGCCTCTAACATTTCTCGGACCAAATGTTCAATTTCTTTCTTCTGGATGTGGGGATACCTGTATGGCCGCACACTAATTGGACCAGTCCCCCCTCGCTTAGTTGGATGGCATGATCAACTTCTCTGTTCGGAGGCAGCGTCTTTGGCATGTGGAAAACTTGCTGGTATTTCTTCAAAACTTGCCGCACCTCTATATTTGGTTGCTCCTCTTTCTCCGCCCCTTCCTTCGCCCTAAACTTCTTAACTCCACCTAAACCCCTTGACCCTCTTGCTGTAAGGCCTTCACCATGGCTTTGAGAGAAACTTCAGTGTGATTACTCTCATGATCCCCTCTTAATGTGACTACTTCCCTAATCCGAAACTGCATGGTAAGGAGTTCTCAATTTACCTCCATGCTCCCTAATCCTCCACCATTTTTAGCCTTTGCATTTCCACCAACACCCCTTTGCAATCCCTTTACCCTGTACTGACCCTCCCATCCCCATCACTACCCTGTAGTTAGTTGTGGCCATGGTCGGTATCTCCAACTGCTTGATCAATTTGACTGAAATGAAGTTGTGCGTGGCCCCGCAGTCCACCAGTACTGTCACTTCCTTTCCCCTTATTACCCCTGTCAACTTCATGGTCCCCGGAGTCGACAGCCCCACCATAGAGTTAAGTGACAACTCCACTGTTTCGACGACCTCCAACGGTTCGTACCCTTCCGACGTGATTTCCTCTCCTTCACTGTCGGTTTCCTCCTCCTGTATCAGAAGCACCTTCAATTCTCGATGCTTGCATTGGTGTTCCACTGTCTACTTTTCGTCGCAACGAAAGCATATCCCATTTTCTCTCTTCGCCTCCCACTCCGTTTTGATCAACATTCGGATCGGAGCTTCCCTGCGTGGTGTCAGCATTTTTTCACCCACCATAACCATCCTCGTTGGAAACCCTTCTCCGCTTTGCCCTTCCCCTCGATTTGGGGCCGAAAATGATTTCAAAATCTTGGGGCCTTATGGGTTAGTAAGAGACTTCATTATTTGGTTCCTTTTCTCCACCCTTTGGGTCATCTTCATGATGCGGCCCAGCCTACTTGGTTGGTGTAGCCTGATTTTGGCCCGGGTTTGAGCCCATTAACAAAGGTGCTTTCTAGCACTTCTTCAGGGAGGCCCACTAACGGGGCTGCTAAAGTTTCAAACAACTGCTGGAACTCCTCCATCGCACCCTTCTGTCAAATGGCCAAAAACTTTTCGCAAAGGCTACCCTCCTGCGTTGGACAGAATCTCAGCAACAGTTTCTGTCGGAGTGATTCCCATCTTCTAAAAGGCTCCCTCGCCTCCGTCCATTGTAGCCGCGAGAGGGTTCTACCGTCGAGGCTTATACCCATCGCCGCCAACTTCTCCTCCGACATCCCATTTATCTCAAAATACCTCTTTGCATGATACACCTATCCATCTGGATTATCCCCACTGAAAACAGGCATTTCTAACTTGCGAACATGCTGCCAATCTCCACTCATTGTACTCCGGTTAGAAGGCGCCATCGCACCTTCAGTAATAGCCTCGCTCAACCCTTCCGGCCATTTTCCACGGTCTTGTGCTCGTTGATCCATTAAGGCCCCTGGTTCACATTGTTTGGACATCCTCTGTCTATTATGCTTCCGGCTCCATCTCCTTCCAATCCCCGTTCCTTTGCAACTCGAGGAAGAGTCAGCGTAGCCATGGTTTTCTAAGTTTCCTCCACTATCTGTAATATCCTTGCCATGTTTTGTGTGAGATGTTCCATCATGCTTCTTAGCCCTTCTAGAATAGGTATATTTGATGGGAGGTCTATCATCTCATTGTTTAGCTACTTCATAATCTTGTTTTGGTATGAAGCAGAAATATGATGAATGAATTTGGCTAAAGATTTTTTACTTTTTGGATGACTTATCAATTGAAAGATATTGGAGCGTTGTCCCGTGACAATTGAGTGTAACTTAATAAATCGTGATTGTGATTTTGAAGTTGGATATATATATTTTAATATGTTGAAATGGAAACTTCCCCGGGAATATCCACAGTTGTGGTATTGTTTCTAACTGTAAGTAGAACTGATTTTGAGATCAATTAATTTACAAATGGTTTTTATTGTGCAAATTGACAAATTTTGATTATAGAACTTCAGTGCATATGAATATCTTGAAGTTCAATGCATATGAATGTCTTGAAGCAACGGATGAAGAAAGAAGAAAATGATAGGTTGAACATGAAAATGAGGGACAGCTTTCATATCCATGTTCTTTGATAGCTTGTATGTGTGATTATCCATTGTAAATGAACATTTTTTCATCAAACTCTCGGGCCTTGATGTCGAAGACTTATTTCCAGACTGTCTTGCCCCTACATCCATTAAAGGAAGGGTTGTCTTGCACTATTCATTTTTTTTGTTGCATGTCATGTCACAATATTTATTTTATTAATTTAAGAAGATGTCTGACAACGGCTCTAGTGAGGGGGGAATATAGGTGCCATGCTCGGTCTTTTCTTTAACCTTTCCATATGTAATTTTCTACAGTTATGCTATAGTTACTGAAAATGCGTGACAGAATTTTTACAGTACAACACTTGGCAATTTTTCATTAGTTTTTAAAACAATGGCAGAAAATGCACCATACAGTTGGCAGCACCTGTATGATTTCTGTGAATTATTCAATTTTCTATTTTAACATTTATGTTGAAATTTGTAATTATTTCTTCCTTTTGGCTTGATACGTGCCCTTCATTGAGTGTCTTTTCAGTGCTCCAACTGGAAGAAAAAGAAGAGGAGGCCCAGGAGGACTAAACAAACTATGTGGTGTTTCTCCTGAACTACAAACCATTGTAGGGCAACCAACTCTAGCAAGGACTGAGGTCTGGCTACCTGTATTTTTTTCTTCTTTATTTTTTCCCTACGATATGTACAAATTCCAACCCCGAAAAAGTGCTATTTCAGATCGTGAAGCAGTTGTGGGCTTACATAAGGAAAAACAACCTTCAAGATCCAAATAACAAAAGAAAGATTATTTGCAATGAGGAGCTCCGATTGGTTTTCGAGACTGATTGTACTGACATGTTCAAGATGAATAAGTTGCTAGCTAAACATATAATCCCTCTTGAGCCTACAAGTATAAATCTTAGTCTGAAAAGTAGTTTGTTTTCCATTATGATGGTGTTGATGCTTATTGTAGATATAAAATCATGCAGAGCAGACTGTTCAAAAATTGAAGAAACCTAAGGTCAATGTCGAATCCAGGAGTCAAAATGATGACCCCATTCCAATTGTGATAATATCTGAAGCACTTGCTAATTTCTTTGGAAGTGACGAACGGGAGATGTCACAAGCAGAGGCATCTGTAACCAAGTAAATGGTTTTTATTCATCATTCCACATTATCATAGATTTTATTTTCATGGTTAGTTACTTGGTTATTAGTCACTCAATAAGGATTATAAGAGTGCTGCTCAATTTCACTTTTTATTAACTTCCACTTTTACTCCCTAAATGTTTAAACACAGTCTCCGACTCATTTTCACTAAATTTCTTCAGTCACAATGGATAGAACACAAGACTAGATGCTTCTTGACACGTTCTGACAAATTTCTAGGTACCCAGATGACTTGCAAGAGCTTGAACTATGTTTTCTCTGTGTAGATGCTCCATTCAATTAAAGAATGCAGGTTACTATGTAAATTGTGTAAAGCATTTTCGTGCTTTTTGAGAGGTTAATTATGTATCAGTCTGCTATTCCTGCGTTGCATGGTTAAGGTGATCATATTGTGGTCACTTTCATGGTCTTTTCTCCTAAAATTTTCCCAGTTTTTGAAAATTAATACAAGAAAAAAATCTGTACTAGCAGCATATAATTTCTGTCAAATGTGTTGTTCTTTCTTGACAACAGTCCTCCTCAATTTATAAGCACTGTGCTTTAGTGTGTGTGTGTGTGTGTATATATATTGTTATTTGGTTTTTCTTTCACTGTTCCGATACAAATGTTTCGATTTTTGTATTCTCCTCGACTCATTCTTTCATATCAAAGACATTTATTTGTTAAGTGCATTCCCTTTATCCCTTAATATACTGCGGGAACATTATGATACTCTTTTCTCCAGGGTTTTTTCTTCTTTTGCTGATTTTTTTTAATGAAATGGAGAAAAAAAGCAATTGGAGCTGGTTTTTAAGATGAATGGAACTAAGTATGTAGTGAGAAACATTTAGTGATTGCTTTATCAGAAGGCAGAGGTAGCCGATCTCTTCAGCTACAAGATAAATTTACGTATCACACTGTTTTCTCTGCCAAAACAGTTAGGATGATCTGATTCAACTTGAATGCACTCGAAAATTTGTGAGAAAAATTGAATTACATTGTTAAGGATGGAAATGCATAGCAAGGAATATGTGTGGGCTAAAACAGTAGGAAATGGGCATCAAAATATTATTTAATGTTGACAGGCTCTTTTTTTAAGTACTGACAGATAATCACCCAACGTATCACCTTCTTCACTTACTCAAATCTTTGTTCTTCCTATATGATGTTCCTTTTGATTTAAATGAAGATATCTTGTTGAAAAACTGCTTGCTGCCTCTTTCTGATATCAAATCACTTAAAAGAACTTACAATTCTATGATTAAAAGTATTATGTTCTGCTACTTTTAGGAACCTCTAAACTCGATGACCATTATATGTGATGCTAAATTGCAAGAGCTTCTTGGATGTGAAAGCATTTCAGCATTGGGGATACCTGAGATGTTGGCGCGGCGTCATTTGTTCAAGAAATCATGACAGCTAATCACATTGACTGGTTAGTACAAGTTAGGAATAGCTTTCTTTTTTTCTGTTCATTACTTTGATCATATTGCTTTGAGCTTATCTGCGAAAAGGTTATGTTATTTTAATATGTGATAAAAGTTTGCCTAAATATTTTGCTAATTAAAATTGGAGAACAGAGAAGTTGTGTCAACTCTCCATGTTTTTTTGATAAGACCTGTCTTTACTTCTGAATTTCCTTATTCTTGGGTTTTTCTTGTCTGTTGTTTCCTCTGTTTCACCTCTCTTTCAACTTATAGTGGTTTCAATTGTTTCTTCTCTCTTTTAACTTTTTGATTATAAACTATAAAGAACTTCTTTAATGTGAAGATGTCACTAAGAAAGAAGGTTGCCTTTATTCTTCACTTTCAGATATCTTTTACATGCCCTATGTGCAACGTGTTCTATTTATAAACAAGCAAGCCACTTTTTGTCCACATATTTCGAAGAATTGTCAAGTATTACTCACACATCAATCACTCAATTTTATCTATTTAAAATTCTGATCGTTTATAAAACACGTCCCAAAACATGCTGTCAGTAGGTTTTTGGGGGTTTGGAGAGTCATTTCATTGAATTATCTGCAATTTCCCCGTGATGAGAAATTTCTCTGTTACCATCTTGAAATATGTCTTGTGAACATTTCCCTTTAAATATAAGTGATATCTTTTCTTGGATCTTTTGGAAAAGTATTATGACTTGGATATTTAGTTGGTGCAAGAATTTACTCGCAAACAAATGATCAATCAACAAACACTAACAGGCTATTTTATGCTTTGCAGATACATGCTGTTAATACTAATCTGTTGTGTTCTGACATAATCTCAAATACTTCCGAGGTGTCTCCCCTACTTTAGTTGTTTTCATTTTATGAATAGTGGTAGAAGTTACGAGTAGGTAAGTTAAGGATATAATGTAATCTTGGCTAATTATAAGTTTTGTTTGGGGCCGGCTATAGGTCTAGAATCCCTCATTCCCCTTCCATTCTGATCATTTCTTCGTCGGAGTTTCCAACACACTTGGTAAATATGCCTCACAGTAGAAGCAGATGTAAAGATTGATTTAAGCTCTTCTGGTTATGTAAAATGATATAACAAATTTAGGTCAATATATCTGCAGATCATGTCTGCAAATGTGATCTTTCTACCCCTTTGATGTATAAAAATCCATCGAATTTGGTTTTCAGCTTTATATAAAACTACTGGGTCTGCAAAAGTGTCTTTGTTGCTTGCTTCCTACTTGTGTTAGCTAATTGACTTGGTATGGAATTGTCGCGTGATTATGGGTCCTTTATTTTCTGTTTGTATTGATAATGCCTCTCTCACATGATGTGACGAGGAGAATATGGAAAGGTGGTGGCCTGCACCGTGGTGCTATAGGATAATGATGTTTTACCAAACATCGATTTTTCTTGATAGAAACTCAAACCTTAATTTCTTCGACTGACCGCTTCAAAAGAACCTTTGTTTGAATCAGCAATCGATCAAACTTGCAGCTTGCTATTCCAATAATTTGTTTTGAAATTTTTTTACAATTCCATCTAAGCCAGAGTTGAGCATTGATGTAGGTGTAAGCGAGTATCGAGCATCAAAATTCATTGTAAAAGAAAACATGACTAAAATTTACTAGAGATAAATTATATAGTCTCTGTTTGATTCTCATATTTTTTTCAAAATTCATTTTTTCTCTATTTTCTATTCAATCATACATTCTTCAATAAAATATATTACGTGCAAACTCAAAATTTTTATTTACGACCTGTTTAATTCCCATTTTTGGGGAAATAATGTATTTTGAATAGTTGATTGATGAAGAATGTGTAGTTAAAAATTAAGGAAATTTTTTGGGTTTGCGTGTAATATTATTTTATTAAAGAATGTGTGGTTGAAAAGAAGATAGAGAAAAATGAATTTTGAAAAAAATGGAAATCAAATAAGGGCAATACTTTTACTCACATTCTTAATTAATCAACTATTCAAAATGTCTTATTTCTTTAAAAATGGGAATAAAAGAGGCCGTCAGAAAATCTGATAACAGAATTATTTATTAATTATTATTATTATTATTTTTGTTAAAATGGGCTTTCTCTTGGTTCCCTCTTATTTCATTCTCTATGGGCCCTACTTCCTCTAGTCTGTTGTTGGTTTCAATGTTCCACGGAGAATGGGGTGCTAAGATGGATCAAAGAAGAATACGAGTTTCGTTGTACTCAAAATATCTTATAAATTATTATAGTTGTTTATTCACCTAAATTTATTGTTTACAATCTAATCAATATATTCAACGGGCATCTAGAATGTTAATCGTACAATAAATCTTCTACAGAGAATTTGAAATAAAAATAAAACCACCCGGCGTCAAATATAAAATATTATACTTAAATTATGGATTATAAAATAATTTATCATTAAATCTCAGAAAGAAATATCCCTTTCCTTACCACGGGACCCGCCCACGCGGGCATTAGTGCTCTCCCTCTAATCATCAAAATGTAAAGTTCATGCTATCCCATTATTTCCTTTGCCTGTCCTCTGAATTTAAATAAATAATAATATTTCGATTATAAAATAAAGAGAACGAGAGAAAATAATATAAAGAAGTCAATAATTTTGTGTGTATTTATTGAGAATCAAAGTCGTGTATTTATATTTTAAGGAAGAATCAAATTATATATATCAAGGTTGCAAAGAATACAATTGTAATAATAATTAGAACGTCGGAGGTATAAAGATTATTCACTAATAAAAATATAATTACAATAAATTATATATATCAAGGTTGCAACGAATACTAACATATATATACACACACACACGCATAGTAGGGTCGATGAAGAGTCTCAGTGGACCCTAGCCGACTTAGATGTCTAATCTTTTGACATCTAGTTTTCGTTAGTAGCGATGTGACATATTCCTGATAGAGATACTTCTAGTAATAGTAGCCGTGCCTTTAGTTGAGGAGAGCTCTTCACAAGCATCTTTCTAGAAATCCCTCGATCGAGACATTGCCTTATCTTTCCGCATTCATTAGAGTCCATATATTTCTGTGGTTAGTAGAGAATAGTCATCGGACCGAATTTGTCATAAAATTGAGATTATCTACCATTGACCTTTTCCATTTGGGTTTTCAAACTCATAGGACAATCAATCAACCCCATTTTTCACCTTGAATTGGTCAAAATATGAGGAATTCTTACTTTTGTGGAAGGAAATTTCAAGATCTCGCGCATAATCAATGTATAGATATAATACATACATACATGTTATTTGGTCAATTGTTCATTATGTGGTAAATAAATACAAAATTGAAAAAGAAAAGAACATCGCTTTCACATTCTAAAGTTATTCGATTTTTGTTACGACTTTCACATTGCAGAGTTATTCAAATTTTGTAACAACTTTAATATATTGAGAATTTAATAATGAATCTAGGGACCATGATTGAATCATGCTAGAATACGAGGGCCAATGTGGCCCTTGTAAAGGGGATTAACCCACCATAATTTTATTTGGTCAATGCATCTGACAATTTTCTAGCTTAAGAATCAGTCAAAGGTAAATAAAATACTATTATTTAGTGTTTTGATTGGTCAATTTTTTTTTTTTTAGATTACACGTCATTACTCGCACTCACATCTGTCCGCCTCTAGGTCTTAGTGTGAGAGTAAATTAAGGGATATGTCCAAATTGACTAGGGTCTGAGTGCGTTTTTACTGAACTACCCCAAATTCTCCTCCTTAGTATTTGAATTCGGGACGTGCCAGTTGCGTAATTTTTTTCTCCCCCATTTTTTGTCAATTTAGATGTGCCCCTGGGCTGGTCAAATGTTACTTTGATTACATGCAAGCTTGCTTAAGGTTGCATTTGGCATATTGAAAAGGTGGATTAAGATTAAGATTAAGATTATATTTTCTATTATAGGTATAATTAGACAACAACCTATGATCTCCATTAAATTACATTTCATTTTTCTCTCCTATTTTCAATCACACAATTTTTCATAAAATAATATTACACGTAAATCGAAATTTTTCATTCCTTTTCAACCACTCATTTTTAAAAAAAAAATACTATTCTTCCCATTTTCTTTCTGAAAAATGAGGGCCAAACGGGGGCAAGAAAAAATCGAAACACGTAAATCACTCCGAATATTTTTAAAAGAGTTTTTTTTTCTCTTTCAAAATTTGTAATAATAAATGCTTTAAGTAATCCATTTATTTTGCAGTTTGGCATACATTAACTCCGTCCTAAACGACGGTGGGCCATAGCCCATAATAGAAAAACAGATCAGCCGCCCTTTCTCTCCAATTTCACAACTACAAAAATCCAAAATTCGATATTGCGGGTCGGACTCACTTATAATGGGCCCGACCCAATACAAAGTGACCCGTTTTCACTTTTCCGCGTCATGTAAACCAACTACTGGAATTCGCTTGCCTGGCTGGCTGTGTACCGATGGCCCATGTTGCGTTCATTTGCCAGACTGTCTCCAGTTGTAATTCGGCTTAGTCGTTGCGCCTCCGGCTTGGACTTCCCAGCTTAAGCCGCTGTCACTTTTTCATATTTCGATTATGACTCGGTGCCCTGACCAGCTCGCTCGCGCACCAACGGAGGCCTCTTCACTGTTCAGACAACCCACTTGAAACGCGTCAGAAACTGCTGGATTCAATTATTACATTATTTATTTATTTTATCAAATAAAAAATTTATAATTTCGTATTACCCAACAAAAAAGCAGAGATATAAAACTCCCCTCAAACAGCCACCTTACACACCACGCTACGTTGCTGCCAACAATTAACCCCAATTTTTCTCTCTCAACCTTTTTCTCCATTCCTTGTACTGTAATCATTAATCGGCTTCATATTTTTTCGATAATAATATCTGAAGAAGCAGAAATTGTTAAATCAGAAGTGTAATTTGAGCTCGGAGTCAATTTTCCGGCGAAAGTTTTGCCGCCGGCAATGTATAGGCTGCAGTTTCTAGTTTGCCTGTTTTCAGTTGTTCTGCTTAGCTCCTTGGTGGCTTTAGTTGCTGCTCAAGGATCTAGGAACAGCACAAGTAAATGGCGAACACTTAAGGGTACGAGATCTCTGTCTCTCTCTGCGTATGTGCGTGTCTGTGTGTATCCATGTATATTTTTGTGTTTTCTGCATCATTTTCACCGACTTTTCTCGGATATGGAAAAGGAAATATTGAATTAGGATTCGTGGGCTTTTGTTGTTAAAAAAGAAAAGAAAAGCGAGGACTAGAGTAAGTAGAATGCTAAAGATTTGGATGAGTTATTTTGGTTTACAGTGATTTCTCTCAAAGTTTAGAAGCATACCAAGTATTGCTTAAAATTTTATTTTTGTGTCCTCTTGTTTTCTTCGAATTTGTTATTGATGCTGCCCTATTGCAAAATCCACGATTCCCATTGTAAGGTGTTCGTGTGGAGGGCGGGGTGAGGAGGAAGTAATTTAAATACCAAGATTTGGGTACTTTATGAAAATATTGATTTTTTTAGCAAGATAAATTTAAACTTCAAGCTAAGTTTGTAATGGTCTTCCTATGTTTCGTTAGTAATAAGCCAATGGAAAATGCACAAACTTTCAGTAATCCCTACGAAACTGTGAAAGTAAATTGAGTGAGGTCAAAGTTGGTGATCTCGTCTGACCCAAGAATCCATTGAAGACTTAAATAACTTCCATGTTACTATATTCAACTATGCGCAATAATTTCATCTTTTCTTAAGTTGCTTCCTGTTGAATTAGTATTTTATAGCAGTGCCTTATTTTAATTATTATTTCTAAATAAACGATCAAAAGCTAGATATAAAATCTATCTGCTAGAGTCTAGTTTGTCGTCGATTTGTCACATTGAATTCTGTGCAGCTGCAATATCTGAACCTTGGCATCCGTCTGTATATGTTGAAGAAGCTGTAGAGATTTATTTTTTAAATGTACAGTGCTATTATGCACAGTTCTGTTTTTGCCTTATCATAGCTAAATAACTGAATCATATAATTCTGTGTCCCTTGAAGTCTTTAATCGCAGTGACTATCTCAGCTTCCTTATCATAATATGGTTTCCAAGAACTTATCTTTTTGTTGCTTTTTTCAGGAGACCAACCTTTAGTCATAGCTAGAGGTGGATTTTCAGGCATGTTTCCTGATTCCGGTTCATATGCTTATCAACTAGCAGTGAGTGTTGCCTTACCCAATGTGGTTGTATGGTGTGACGTTCAACTTACGAAAGATGGAGTTGGAATCTGCTTTCCAGATCTTAGGCTTGAAAATGGCTCTAACATCGATGATATTTTCAACAACGGGAGCAACACCTACCCTGTGAATGGGGTTCCAATGCGAGGATGGTTTTCTGTTGATTTTATCTTCAACGACCTACTAGAACGTGTCAATCGTAAGTTCAGTTTATGGGTCCCATCGTAGTATACATTATTTCATTGTTACATCTTAATGCTTGCAAATTTATATGCGTCTTTGAATCTTTCAAGGGACATGCTTGGAGTAATGGATGATTTACAAAAATAATAGTAATTGGCCGTTTCTCCAAACAGCTTCATAAACCAATTGAATCTGCCATCGCTTTGTTATAGCTTCCAGTATATTTTTGCTTCTCACGAAATAAAACGAATTGTCTACTTCGGCAACTGGTTGGATTGGTTTCTCGAAGTTGTTCCATCAATTTATTATATAAAATTTGGCTTTTTGCTCGTTGAAAAAACATTGTTTATGAAGATTTTTGTAGGGTAGTTCTGCTTGGTTAATAATTTTTTATGATAAGATACTAAATTAATGCTTGCATAATGACTATCTTTAATATTGGGGACAGTGAAACAGAGAATCTATTCTCGTGCCCCTAATTTTGATGCTACACAGCAGATTCTTACTGTTGAAGATGTTGTTGGACTTGACTTTGTAAAACGACCAGGGTTGTGGTTGAATGTTCAGGTACACGTATCAAATCATTCTTGATCATATTTAAAACTTTGTACCAGATATTATGATGACTCATAATGAACCATGTTTTTGTCATATACTTTGCAGCATGATGCCTTCTTCAGCCAACATAATCTGACTATGAGAACCTTCATTATTTCTCTGTCTAGACGTGTTGTTGTTAATTATATTTCATCACCAGAGGTGAACTTCTTGAGAAGTATCATTGCACGATTCAGAACAAGCCCGACAAAACTCATATTTCAGTTTCTGGGACCTGATAATGTGGAGCCTTCAACCAACCAAACATATGGTTCACTTTTGAGGAATCTAACATTTATCAAAACATTTGCCTCAGGAATTCTTGTTCCTAAATATTACATCTGGCCTGTAGACAACAGTCTATATTTACAGCCTCATACTTCTGTTGTTTCGGATGCTCATAAAGCTGGTCTAGAAGTGTTTGCATCAAATTTTGTAAATGATGCACCTTTACCCTATAACTACAGCTATGATCCTGTTGCTGAGTATCTCGGTTACATTGACAACAGTGACTTTTCTGTTGATGGTGTACTCTCTGACTTCCCAATAACTCCATCTGAAGCCATAGGTAAGCTGCAAGCTATTTGAATAAATTGCATCGTTTGTTTCGTTAGTTAAGTTGTCCTATCCAAACCGAATGGAGGAATCATCAATATCTGTAAAAATTTTGGTTTTGTGTGGCAATTTAGTATGTATCATTTTCACTAGCTAATATTTATAAAGACATGGTGTGTTGACTCTAGATGATATCTTCCAACATCTGATTTATTCCTTGTTGCAGATTGCTTCTCGCACATGGGAAAAAATAAAACGGAACAAGGTAAGCACTAACATCTGGACTTGCCTGTTTTGAAGTTTGGATATTATTTTCTTTAGTTTCACTTGCTCCAGAAATTTTTACAAATCCAATATATTTGTAACCTTTTGAGATTAACAGATCCTTTTGTTCTCTGTTTGATTCAGTAAATCTTTTGGTTATCTCCTCCGAAGGAGCAAGCGGAGTCTATCCTGGCTGTACTGACAAGGCATATAGTAAAGCTATATCAGATGGTGTAGATGTTCTTGATTGTCCTGTTCAAATGACAAACGACGGGATACCTTTTTGCTTGGGATCTATCAACCTCAGAGATAGAACTAATGTTGATGAAACAAACTTCAGCAACCTGGCCACAAGTAATCCAGATCTTAAGATAAACAGTGGAATATACACCTATAATCTCATGTGGAGCCAAATTCAAAGCACCTTGAGCCGTAAGTGAAACTTATCATCTATACTATGGCTCTCCTAACTTGACATTCACATTATTTTTAGCAAAAATGTATACATGGACTTGCGAATGAAGGGATTGACTTCAAAAGTTGAAAAATGAATAAGCTTATGCCATGTCCAGCTCAGATTGGGTTTAGGTTGACCATGGCTTAATTTTGAAAATCATAATCTTTCCAAGGCCTCCTACATACATGGAACAGGTCTCTGTGACAGAGCTCTTCCGTATCTTATAGTATTTTAAAGATATTGAGGCTATCCGTATGTAGGACATTTCACACAATACAATCAGACCAGAGAATGAATTAGTGGATATAGGTTAGGGGCATTCCTTTCAACTTTCATCAAGACTATTACCCTCTTTAACTATGCAATTTCTCTCTTACTTATTTTCAGATTTGTTAACTCGCTATTTACTTGTTGTCTTCTCAGGTGCAGTTTTCATTCCAGAGATGTTAGCTGCATTTGAAAGTAGTTATTTAAAAGTGTAATAATATATTTTTGTTTTCACTGCAGCTGCTATATACAATCCGTATGTAAACTTTTCGTTATATCGAAATCCAGAAGCCAGAAATGATGGAAACTATATGCGGTTGTCTGATTTTTTGGCCTTTGCAAGAAATGCATCTTCGGTCTCTGGTGTCTTAATCAGCATAGAGGTGAGTTTGCTCAATGCAAGTAGTCTGGATTCTTATTTTTAAGAACAGAATCTTGTAAATGATGCATGTGCTTGCCCATCAAACATTTAGTTGTGCAGAAGCACTCCGCCCATTTGATTTGATCACTAGGTTTGAAAATTCTTAACTAACTACAGGTTGAAAATAAGATGTAAGGAACAGGATCTCATAAACTAATTGCTTAATTTCCAGTAAAAGAAGTTTCGTGACTAATTCTTAAGCATGATGTACTTCGAAAAATTGAGACAATCTCAATGCAGATGAATGGATGGTTAGAGAGAAGTTTATCTGTGAGAAAATAAGAAAGCATAATTAGAGCTTTTAATTAATTCTCCAATCGGAAATTTACTACCATTTGGTTCCGCGAATTTTCTGCCCGCTATTATCTGTTTAAAAAATTGATGATAGAAGAAATAACAAAGACTATCATTAATATCAGTCTCAGCTCTGTTGATCTCATTGGGGAGAAAGAGTATCTATCACAGACGTAATATAAATTGCATCTAATCGTGTATGTCCTCACTCCTCCCAATAGCCAGTTGCTGTTGCTTTAGTATCTCATTATTAGGTTCTACATAACTTGTTCACCATTTCTCGAAATGGTTCATCGCCCGATACTAAGTAAATAAATTATAGAATAAATTATATGCTGACATAACTTGTTTTACTGTTTCTTGTGATGGTTCATTTCGCAATACTGTCTAGAATGCACTGACCCCCTCCCGGGGCCAGCGAGACACCGACGTGCGGCGGAAACACCAAGAGGCGTATCCAAATTTTTTATTTGATTTTGTACAGTTAGACATGTCGTCGACATATTGCCGTTTGACACCCACACAACATTGGCATGTCGGAATGACCAAGTGGCATGACCAAATTATTTTTTGGTTTTCTATAGTTGAACAAGTCGTTGATACACTAGGAGATACATTGACATGAGTCAAAAAACCCTGGTGGTAAGTAATTTTTGGATTTTGTACGTCTTAACACGTCGCTGACACGCTAGGAGGTACATTGTCAACACGCTGAAATTAAGAAAAACAAATTTTCTTTACATTATAAATAATAGAAAACGAAAAAATAATACTTCAATAAGCATGTGGACGTGTTTGTGTCGGTATTTTTTTTTTAAATTACGTGTGAGAGTGTCCGTGTTGGTGTTTCCTAGCTGTGTGTACTTTTGTTGAGCTTAAAAAGTTTTATTTATACTAAGTAAGTTTTAGAATAAATAATGCACTTGACATGTTCACTGACTCATGTAATGGTTCATTAGGAATATGTCAAGTAAGTTTAGCATGCTCCACACATCTTGTGTGAGATCACGCTCCTTGGCTAAGAATTGCCGAGACGATGAGTCAATTCAAATCAAAACTTAATTACATGTGTCTTGCTTGCATATTAAATACCAGTGTCTGTTCTAGATACGATTTACAGTCTTCAAACCATGATCGGACATATTATTTGTTCTTGAAATGTTTTACTTGATCTGTTGGAGGGTTTAAATCACTGCACCTCATTCTGGGTCCTGTTTTACAGAATGCTGTTTACCTGGCCGAAAAACAGGGACTAGATGTAGCTGATGCAGTTTTGGATGCTTTGAGCAAAGCTGGTTACAATAATCAGAGAGCTAAAAAAATTATGGTAAAATCTAGTGATAGTGCTGTTTTGCAAAAGTTCAAGAGTGGCAGCAATTATGAGCGTGTTTACTTGGTCGATGAGGATATCCGCGACATCACGAACTCAACAATTTCGGAGATCAAAAAATTCGCCAGTTCTGTAGTCATCACAAAAGGATCTGTATTTCCTATAGATATGGCATTTCTCACTTCGCAAACGGATGTGGTCCCAAAGCTGAAGGCCTTTAACTTCTCTGTTTATGTGCAAAAATTCAGAAATGAGTTTGCGTCTCAAGCCTGGGATTTCTTCTCTGACCCTTATGTGGAGATCAACACACACTTTTTCATGGGAATTGATGGTGTCATTACAGACTTCCCTGCAACAGCAGCTAAGTATAAAAGTAAGTTTATTACTGTACTTTAGATTTATTTCCTTTTTCATTATGCGGTGTGTTTTCTTAGGAGTCTAGAAATGATAGTCTAACTAAGCCATATCTATCCAGTTTTATAGTTCTATTGCAATTCTTTAGACTTTTTGATCTCGAATGTAGTTGATTTCACCTTAACTTCACCTCTGTGTGCTCTCTTAGGCCTGAGCTTAGCATGCGTCCATTCACATTTCTGGTCAACTTATAGCGAACTTCATTACACGATCTTAGCCGAAAGTTATTCCTTGAACATTAGAGTTGAAGTGAATTTTGAATATGCATGTCTTTAACCCTTTATTTGACTGGTGATCTATTATATTATTATTATAAAATTAAGAATTTTGAATCATGCAAATTAATTGATGCCTTTCATACACTAAAGGCACAAAAGTCAATTATCGCCATCCATTCTGGCTGTATCGATAATATAATTCATTAAGTGACACAGATAATTATTGTTTTTTTTTAATCTTTTTTTAGGTCGCAACATGATTGTTGTTACATGTCTTATGCCATCAAATTCTTTTTATATTTAATTTTCGTTGGATTGGCTCCTCCTAATTGGATGTCATTAACACACCCTCTCTCCACACTTCTTAGTTATATTATATTATTATTTGCTGTCTTGTACTATGCCCAGGGAACCGATGTTTAGGGTATAAAGATTTGCCACTATACATGAGCCCTGTGCTACCCGGCAGCCTTATAACACTTATGGCACCTCAATATTTGCCACCGGCAGAGGCTCCAAACCCGATCCTTTCAGAGAATGACGTGTTTGAACCACCTCTACCCTCCGTCGTGGAAAAGGCCCCGTCCACAAACACTGGCAACGGCTCTACAGCACCAGGTCCCACACCACGAAATGGACAGTCTACAATTGTTGCAAGCATGATCCTAAGTTGCATTGCTGTCCTTGCAACCCTTTTGCTTTTCTGAGACAACGTCAACTACCTTTTTTTTCCCCTCGTTTGCTTATCTGTAATTGACCTCATTGGACATATTCTGGAATCAAGCATCGGACACTTGGGCCATGATTTTCCTGATCAAATTTGTAGGTACTTCTATTCTTTTCACTGTATTTGTTTGTATGGGATATTCGCAGAGGAGATTGGCAGTAAGCTTATGAGATCATGGATGCGATTTATTCTTTACATTGAATGACATCTCTTGTTCATTTTGTAAATTTTTGTTGGTGCAGTTATTGTGTACAAGAACATCAGTCTTACTTGCATTTCAACGTTTCCAATGTTAATGGGTGCATTCTGAACTTTGTTAACATCCCATCTAAAAGCTTTAAGTGGTTAGAGGATTGATCAAATGCATTTGTATAAATTGTGTTTTCAATGCGCTCCTTCATGTGCATGTCGGGTTCAGTGATTAAATGAATGATGATGAGATTTGAACTTTGAAATAGGGTTAAATCACTGTTGAAGAATGTATTTTGATGGAAAAAAGAGACTCAAACAAGGGTTTAATATTTAATGCAGCTTTCTTCTTTATTCAATGTATAGCAAGAAACCGAGGAGAGGTAAAAGACTTGCTATACTCATAGATGCTATTATTTTCTGATTGGCACTTAACGAAGCAGTGGTGTCTAGTCAAATATTGTTAAGTTAACAAGAATACGGAGTGTGACAAGTTTTCTGATTTATTGAGGTTATTTTCTATTCTACTAAGGTTCAAAGAAAGGATAAAGTATTTATGAGTCCTACAATCCTGCGAGCATGAGAGGAACGTGTACATATTCTAAAAATCTCATTAATTTTCAGCATTAAAAAGTTCTCCCATTTTATATAAATTGAAGTTCTTATACTTAAGACAACAAGAACGGTTAAAAGCAGTAAGTTACTTGCAAGTCCATGAACAATTCAAAGAAATAGATGAATGTGTCCCGAGTCCCGACCAAGCAACGAAGAAGTGTTAGCAAACGAGATTGGACCTATAGAACAGCAAACAAAGGGAAAGATAATCTTAGGGGATCCCAAAACAGAGTTTAAGTACATTTTACTGTGGTAATTAATGCGAAAACGGATGTTTGGTGAGGAAGGGATGAAAGTTGAAATAATATGGTTGAAAAGAGTGTAGACAGTAGAGAGTAGAAAAATCACATAGTTTTGTAAAGAAAATTAAAGCATGGGCAAGATCCATGAATTTTACCCACAAAAGATGCCAATCACGCTGCTATCTTAATGGAATTTTTCTCTCCTTTACATCTCCAAATGCCGTTTTACATGTGACTTGAGGAATCTCACGTTATGCTTGTAATTGCTTTTCTTTTCCCTTAAAAATAGCTCTGGGAAAAAAAAGTCGAAAAATCGACCAAATCAATCAAACCGATCCGAGTCGGTTCGGTTAGGTTTGACACGGGTAATTGGTTTGGTTTAATTTTTTTAAAACAAAATCATGATAGGTCGGTTCATTATAGTTTGAAGTCTCAAACCGTTGATTAATCGAATTGACCCAACTCACTTACATGTATACCTTTATTGTTTTTTTTTTTTTTAAGAAAAATGAAAATCAAAAGATAACCCCTAATCTCATAATTAAATCTCAATTCCCTCCAATATATAATGTTGTCAATAAATAATAGCACTGGAAATTTCATTTCTTAAGCTCATTATGTTATACATTGTCTTTTTTCCTACTTAGACAGCGAGACTACATAATGCATAAAAAGCAACAAAATTTATAAGTTTTTTTTTATCTGTCTCTATTAACTCGATTTTATTTGTTAATCAATGGTTCTTATAATATAATGTTATTTAATTATTTTAGTTTTTGTAATTTAAGTAGGTCCAAAACTCGGACAATTTTTTAAAATAAAATTTCACATTGGATTAAAAGTCCAAACCGACTAACTGAACCAAATCAAACAGATTTAGTTTTGTTCGGTTCGTTTTAAGAGTTAGAATTGATTGGTTTGAGTTAAAATTTACCAAAATCGACTAACTTAGTTTTAGTTTTAGTTTTAGTTTTAGGTTGAAGTCGAAATCGAACCAAACTAAACTGCGCTCAATCCCACTTAAAAGGACTTTATCCTTGAATTAATTTTTACCCCACCTTTGGTTGAGATTAGTATCAGATTCTGAGTTTGACAATAAGAATTTGAATTAAAAAATGTCGTCTAAAATTCAGAACGTTACAGGTACGACAACCATTTCTTTACGTGACTGTCAATTACTAATTATACCCTTTCGTCTTTTAATTGTCTCGCTGAAGATATTTACCACTTCGACATAATTTAATGGCAAAACGGTATTTTGACTAACTAATGGTAGAAGAATTTGGATGAAAGTTGTCCATAGTGTCGTAAAATGTTTGCCAACAAAGCTTATTTAATTAAATGAGGGTCCCACCCTTTGTTCACAAAAAATGGATTTTCAATCGAGAAGCGAGATCGGACAAGTACTTAACTCTTTGAAATGGGCTAGTCCAATGTGCTCATAAACCCTCATCGCTGAATTAGATGGAAGGTGGAAGAATTAGATGCCCTCATCGCTGAAATGAAGTCGATTCTTTACGGCAATGGTGAATCTCAACCTGTTCCAGAAGCCTGTGTGCAACTGACTCAAGAATTTTTTAAAGATGACACACTGCGCCTCCTCATTCTGTGTCTCCCTCAATTGAACTTCGAGGCAAGCAATGAAAACTGCAAGCATATTTGGAGACAATCCACTGTGATTTTCATATGTTTGTTTGTTCTTAATCTTATACATCAATGAAATTAACTCCAATTTATTGCCTCTTGTGACGGTAGCAAGGCTGCAAGAGATGGTCTCAAATCTTCCAACTAAAATGTAGAAACTTATTCCAAGTACTCTCTTATCATTTCAACTCTACAGTTTCATCATGTATCTTAATCTTAACTCAAGTTCTTAAACATACTAACATTTTCCTTGCTTTGCCCTTCTAGTTCTTTGCTGAATTCAACTCAAAGTTGTTGGAATCTACGAATTACATGACTAGGAGACATGCCGTAAAGGTGCGAAAGAGACTGAGTTTCACGTTTTATTATATTTTGAACAACTGATGTGAACTTGTGCCTGTGAAATACTTAATTATTTGTGCAACTCATTAACAATCCATTCAAATCTAACCAAAGCTACATTTGCTCATAGACTTACTAGGAACAAAGAAAGTTCCTTTTTATGCTGATGGCCAATATTGATATTCAGCTTCTGGGAGATGTTATGCTTGACCGCTCGAATTCTGGCGTGATGATACGTTATGTCAGCTCCAAGGATAACATGAGGGTTCAAATGAATCTTCTGAGGGTAAATACCTTCTGTATTTCAAATGAATTTTCATCTTGATTGCCACCTTGTTTTGTACTTATTTTGAGTGAAAAACTCAAAGTTCAACAGGATATCAACAATAATTAAATACACCTTTTAGCATATAATGTCAATGTTTTTAAACTCAACTGAAGACGTTGAACCAGAAATGGTGAAAGTTAACTATATAGATATTGTAGTATATTACCAAGTTATTTTTCGATCCAATTCTCAATTTTTTTTACTATAGTTAGTTTGTAAGGGGTGTTGTTGGCTCAAATCAAAGATGATAATGAGCTTAAACAAACGTTTGCAAGATCATTTGTAAGAATAACAACAATGAATCAAGAAACGAATCTTTTGATTTTATGAAAAACTAGGTTTCGAGCTGGAAGTGGAGATGAGAAGAAGAACTGAGACAAAAAACTTGATTTTTGCTGAACGAAATCTTTGGTTGATTAATTCACCATACAACTGACCATGCACTCAATTATATTAAGGTGCAAGTAAGCTTACAAGTAAATTTCAAAGTACAAAATGTTAGCACAACAGTAAACAAAGTAAGGCCAAACCAGCACAACTTGCAAAAACAATTATTAAAATAAAACACTGAAATTATGGAGTTAAATTGAAGACTTCACGTCAACCTTCAATCTCCTCCTTGAAGCTTCCATTTAATACTCTAATTTTGCTCCTCAAATCTTCAAAACGAGCCTTTGCAAGAGGCTTAGTGAACAGGTACGCCAACTGGACTTGAGATGGACAATATTGCACATGAACCTCACCTTCCTTCTCATCTTCCCTGATTGCATGAAATCTGACTTTGATGTGCTTTGTTCTTCCATGATTAACTGAATTTTTGGCCAAAGCAATAACAGACTGATTATCAACTAAAATTGAAGTAGGATTAGCTTGAATTTGATGCAAGTCGCCTAGTATTTTCCTCAGCCAAACCGCCTGATTGACAGCTGATGATGCGGCCACATACTCTACCTCTGCTGTTGATTGAGCTATAATGTCATGCTTCTTTGAGTTCCAAGAAAATGCACCAGACCCCAGAGAAAATAAGTACCCAGAAATGCTCTTCATATCATCCACTGAACCAACCTAATCACTACCTAAGTAGCCAGTCAAATCTGATTCAACTCTTCCTTCATAGTAAATGTCATGCTTGAGAGTGCCTCTGATGTATCTGAGTACTCTTTTGGCAGTAGAAAAGTGAGTTTGCGAGGGATTGGACATAAATCTAGATAACAAACTTGCAGCATACATTAAATCTGGTCTAGTTGAAGTTAAATACAACAGGCTTCCCACAAGACTTCTAATTTTTTTTTCATTTGCTGGCTGATCTCCATCATTCTTTGATAGCTTTGTATTCAATGTTATAGGCATATCCACTGGCTTGCAATCCATCATGTTAAACCTTCTCAAAATATCAGTAGTATATTTGTGTTGTGACATGAAAATTCCATTAGACCTTTGCTGTATTTCAATTCCAAGAAAATACTTCATTTCTCCCAAGTTTGTTATCTCAAACTCCTCCTCAAGTTCAACTGTGAATGATTGAATCAATTCAACATCATTTTCAATGATCAACAAGTCATCCACATACAACGGATGATCAAAACATTTCCACGAGAGTCTGATTTTACATAAAGAGTGTGTTCACTTTCACTCTTTTGAAATTCATTTCCACACAAATAACCATCAATTCTGCTATACCAAACTCTTGGAGCTTGCTTTAAGTCATACAAAGTCTTTCTTAACTTGCACATATGATCAGGTACTGCTTTTGAGATGAAGCCATCAAGCTGTTCCACAAAAACATCTTCAAGTTTACCATTGAGAAAAACTGATTTTATATCAAGTTGATGAACTTTCCATTTTCTTTAGGTTGCTAAAGCAATCAGTAATTTGATTGTATCATACCTTGCCACTGGAGCAAACGTTTCAAAATAATCCACACCACTTTCTTGTGCAAAACATTTAGCTACAAGTCTTGCTTTATACTTGTAGATTGAATCATCAAGATTTACTTTGGCTTTGTAAATCCATTTCACACCAATCACCTTTTTATCAATTGGCCTTGGCACCAGCACCCAAGTTTCATTCTTTTGAATCATTTTCAATGGATTTTTTCTGTTGCAGGACTCACAACACAATAAACATATTACTATGTCATTCTTCTTGGTCTAATTTGAAACGTGTTACACATTAGACAGTAAAGCAGTGGCAGAGCTAGCACCCGACGAAACCCGACGGCCGCACGTGCTGGCTTCGCTGGCGGAATTTTTACCGATTGCCTTTTTGTTACCTTTTTTTTTTCAGATTCTCTGGCATGGCCAAAAGAGTGGGCTTATCGCTGGCAGCACTTTTGAAAACCATTTTTAAAAATCTATTTCATATAGATTTGCTTCTCTCTTTCTTTCGGTGGGCGGGGTGGTGACTGGTGTAACGGTGATGGTGTATTGTGGTTGAACTTTGAAAAGAGAGAGAAGGGTCATTTGGTTGTTTGGTTCAAGAAAGTTTTTTATCTTTCACTCATGCAATTCAAAGCATACTTCTCCGCGTGTCCTCTGACAGCTTCATCAATTTGAACCTTTATCAATTTCAATTATAATTTTAAACAAATAAGTGAATCAAAACTAATTATGAAATGCTTAAGAATATATAAAACTAATTAATGTAAATGAAAGTTCGGACTTCTAAGTCTTGTTTGTCCCATTTCTTAAAAATCATTTTTTAAATTTATTTTCAACACGTTTTTACGAAATTCATAATTTTTATCAACTTTTAAATCACATGTTTAATCAATTTTAATTAAAATCTACTAAAATTTTAATTTTTATCCAAACCATACAAGGGTTAAATGTTAATTCATCGAGGACCTTGTATAAATCTTCAATAGCTATTAAGCGAGCTTGTTAAAATAAAATGCATGTCGTATAAGGCACTTAACTTGAGTTGAATAATAACTAAGTGTTGAATTACTTATTTTACAAAAGAGTCGCTTAATAGAAGAAATCTAATTGAATTACTTATTGAAAAAATTGAGAATGGGAAAATTTTGCAGCACTTTCAAAATATGAGATCCTGAATAATGCATTTGTCTGAACTTACTGATTTTTTTTCCTTAAAATATCAAGTTCTATTGGATTATATTTTCATGTTTATGATTTCACATTTCATTTCATTATTGAAGAATTTTTAATATTATTCAAATAAATATTAATAAACAATCCTGCAATTGTGGCTTTCGATGATTGACGGTAAACTAGTCAATGAGTGCCCTAGCTCACAACAATTTCTGGATCCCCCACTGCAGTAGAGTATGTTTGGTAAGTCAATCCGCATTGGACAATACACTGGACAAAGATTTACGGTCTTTCTTCTTTAAAGTTTTCTAATTTGATGTAATCTTGCACACAAAAGGACAAGACAACATGCACATTATAAAATTCGATAAGGAGCAAGATCAGCAATTGATCTCGATAATTTTCCTGATCCAACTTGTTATATTTCTTATTGTGAATAATTGAACATCAATTTTTTCTTGTTCACTAAAATGAACTAGGAATAGTTAAGCTCCTAATTCTATTACCTTCAATGCTATTACTGAACAAAAATAAACATAATTCTCCTTAAAAAATTCACTAGTGTTACAATTGAGTAGTTCAATCCAACACTAGAAAAGCTCAAACAAACTCCTACTCATCCCATCGCAGAGAAAACGAAAATGACAAAAATAGGGCAAGATATTGGGAGGGAGAACTTTCAGACGATCAAGACAAAAGTTTAAGCGGCACCAGCACCCTTCCCTTTCTTCCTCTGGAGTTTCTTCATGTAAAACTCCAACTCTTTGCCCTCCAAAATATACCTAAAACCAAGATAAGAAGCATATATTATATAATTACTAGATGCATTATGATGTTCCCCAACGATCCCCAATAACTACTAAATCTAATTTGAAGAAAAGCTTGAATAACTGTAAAATTGGTCTATGTATCACAGCACAATATCAAGTAATAAACACATTTTGACATCTACAAAGCTTTAATTATTATAAACATATGTTTATGTCTTGTGTCCAGGACATGATACTCATTTTTTGAATACAGCTCAACCGCATTCAAAATCATGCAAGTTTTGAACCTTGAAATGGAACTTATTTGAAATAAGACACTTTTCAATGTTCTAATAAATTAACATCATATGGCTGGAGGGAGTTTATTTCCACAAAATTATACATGGTATCAAAGCGAAACTATAATTAGAAATGATGCTACAGGGGGCTCATGTCGAGAAAGAGACAGAAAATATTCAGAGGATAAAACATACCCATCAGCACGGCCACACTGGCCAGGACGCGAGGAGATTGCAGCTAACAAACGGCCACTGCCAAATTGCTCCTCCACGTGTGGGTCAAGTTTGCGATCCTGTTGACGTTTTTCAATTTTTCTCTTGACATGGTTGCTCTTCTTTGCCTCTTCAGTAGCAACAGTCTCAGTCTCCTGTAACCCGTTCAAACATTATGAATCAAAATAATGAATAACTATTATTACTATATTTTACCTATATTTTTGTCCCTTTTATATAGAAAATCCAAACAAAGTTCATAACCATCTCATTTCCTCCCAATATTAAGCTATAAAATCTCATCTTTCGAAGAATAGATACTTTTTGTAATCAAACAACATTTATACAAGTAAAGAGTGCAATGCGCTATTTTACCCACTGTTTTGATACTTGTCTAATTAACAGACATTTTTTGCAACTAGTTCCCTGCATCTTAAGAACATGTATTGCACATTCACTAAAATATATTGCTGCAAGCGATATATATTGACAGCATCCATTCTGTTACACAGTTCAGTTTCTAATAGGTATCTTAGTACACTAATCATTTAAGCACAAAGTACAAAGCAATTGTGGAGTTATAAAAGAATGGGCATGGTGTATTAACCAGGCATAAATTATCACATAAAAGAAGAACTATAAATGTTAAAACAGGAATAATCTATGATTGTTGCTACCTCTCCTTCCTTCTTAGCAGCAGCTTTCTTCTTCCTACCAATATCAACTCCATAGTGCTGCAAATACCACTGCTTGAAAGGCGCGGCATCCACTTGCACAATAGCGCTCTTTACCAAAGTTTGGGTCCTCACCAGCTCATTATTCGACGCATTATAAACCACATCCAGAACACGAGTCTTCCGGGTCACAGCTTCACTTCCCCAAGAGTAGTTCCCTGTATCCAGCCTCAGGGCACGCCACTTCACATTACCTCCTCTGACCCTCACCCTACGGACTGTCTTGTTACTTGACAACTTTGTGTTTGCTGGTTGCCTTCCAAGCTCATACCTTGGAAGAGCCAAATTCAATTAATAATCAAAAGATATTTTAGAATCCTAAGCAATCCAGTAATAAGACGAGTTAAAGTATATCTAAATTGTAATGTCTACATCAAAATATTTAATAATCTGACTCTTGACAGTACAATATTTATCAAACAAGAATAGTTATGTTTACATCTATGGATTAGTAGCTAGTAATTAAAATGCAAAAAAAATCAATTAAAATACAAATTTTATTTTAGAGTTGAGTTCAACCATCTAGACAAGAATCTGACATAACAGACGGCATCAATTCATAAAAGCTTTAGAATACTATGACAAAAGATAACACAGCATCATGAAGATGTACACATTTCACACTAATTCATTTCGTAGATGCCTATCAATCACATAAAGGAACAGAAAACGTCATAAATTTATATAAAACAGCATCAAATCCTAAAGAACGTCAATTTACTCAAAACTTAAAAATGAAATTAAATAGATGTAGAAAATGCAGCTGGGTATTTTTTAATCAATTATTCAACAAAGTCATTTGAGCATAGGAATAATCTAGGTACAAACATGAAATAGAGAAAACTAATAAACTAGAATAACTGACAATGTGATAAGGGATTTACAAATGAATATAAGTGTGGAAAACGTATGAAACTTACTTTCTCTTCTTCCTCCAGGCCTTCTTCTTGCCTCCGGTGGCACGCCTCTTGTGCATCGAATCACGTGAAATACCTGTATACAAACACAGATTCCTTCATGTTTTTCTTCAGAATTGAAATTAATTGTTAACTACATGTGAACTGGATTAATTCGATTTGTTACCCATGGCTGCCGGTGGTGGTCCCTAGGGTTCTGTTGAATCCTCAATTGCCGGAACGGCGGTACTAATGCAAACCCTACAAGGCGAATAAGGCGAAACAAGAAGGCGAGAATGGCTTTTATACCTAGCGATCAAAAACCTAGTTGGTTAAGTGACAAGATTGCCCTCCCTCCCTCCCATTTTTTTTTTTTTTTTTTTTTTGATCGGTTTCACCACCCTACTTTTGTTTGGAATAACATTGTTTGTCCGTCAGGAAATTTACCTAGAATCCTTCTCATCAAGATTACGAGTGTATTTGATATTGATTTTAATGAGAATAGAATTTTTGGAATAGTGATTGATGGAATAATGTGTGGTGGAAAAATGATAAAAAGTTTTAGATTTGTGTGTAATATTATTTTATTTGAAAAATGTGTGGTTGAAATAAAGAAAGAGAAAAAAATGAGAAGGAGAATGAGAATAAAAAGGGGGTCAAACGGTACATTTCAAAAAAAAGTGTGTGGAATATTAAATTTCAATAATCAGATAATAAATATTAATTTTTAAATTAATTACACATATCCACTCTGACACCTCTGAACGCTTCTTTTACTGATATGATTCATTTGTGAACCCTCCCACACTCTCTCTCTCTTCCCCAAAAATTAAATCGACACTCTCTTGCGCAAAAATCAGATCGATGACTTCCTCCCACCCCCCCCCCCCCCCAACCCCTCTAGATTCTGGCCACCTATCACTTCTCTCACCGGAATACTTCTGCAAAATTCATCTTTTTTCTCCTAGTTTTGCTCACAAAGCAAGAAATAAAGAGGGAGATCTGACTTTTAATCTTCACTATCATCTGTACTTTATCTTTACATACTTGATGATATAAGGGTTCCAATTTCTTGATCATCAACTGTTGATCGTCATCGTGAAAAATCGATAATTTCTCGAGCTATAATCTGCTTGATCACAAATTTTTCAGGGTTATTAATTGTGTTTTTTTTTTACTTTGTCAAGGGTATTAGCTACTCTCTAAGTGATATTTCTTTTTCTTTTCTTTACTTCTTTTCCTTTTTTTTGGACTATATCCTCTTTTTCTTCTTCAACTGTTAATATATCAGATTGATTGCAACTTATTGTATAGATTTGATAGTGTCGGTTTTACTTCTAGCTTTGGGCCTTTGACTCTGCTCAAAATTCTTAGTCCAATATGTTGAATGCGAATTTACTGTTCCAGATTCTATTTTGATATGGTGGGTTTTATGTATCTTTTTTTTTGTATCGTCATAGTGTATTTTCGTCGAAGGTGGGGTGCGTGGAGAGAGAAAGAGAAGGGTCTGAATTTAAATTTTGATGTGATGGGTGACTGGATGGGTTGAAGGTGAGGTGGGATAAATAGATTAATTATATTATAATTAAATATTTAATAAATTGATTTATCACCTGATTTTTGAAACAAATTTATAAAGTTTAATAATTTTGAAATATGATTTTTATATGCATGATTTATGTGTTCTTCTCCTGTCTATCTCTGTCATACCTCGTCCACACTTTTATTGCAGATACATCCCCAGATCTTTGTTTTGTCTCATTTAAGCTACTCTCATTATTATATAATTACAAATAGACCCACATTTTTTTTTTAAAAAAAATCTTGCCTACCAGGCTACCCTCCTCGCAAGCCATTGGAGAGTAAATTTTTTTAATTTGCAATTAAAGTAAACAAGAACCAACCATATTCAACAATGACACGTCAATCGAGTCTCTTATATTCGATGTTTTGCTACATGTTAGGTGTGTTGTGTAAGTCATGAGTTTGATTTTCAGCCATTTTTGTTGTATTATTTTCGAGTTAAATTTTATAATTCATATTGACGTGTTGGACACATTTCCTCTACATCACATCGCGTAGGTGGGTGTAAAGATACCACATGATGAACTCATAATTTAGATTGAAAATAACATACTAATTTTGTAGCTTAAATCACCATCGAACACTTCATTGTTTCAAGAACCATAAAAAATACGCTATTATATCTCGATTTCCACAGGAGATGCTCAAAAGCTTGGAGAAACTTTGCAGCCCATGGCAAGATGTAGTTATGTAATGGAAAACATCATACTCAAATTAGCATAAAAGCAATTTTAGAATGTTTGTGATTGTGACCATCGTTTGATGTCCCCTTTTGGAAATATATGTTCATGTCAAAAAGTTAAATAAATAATTATCCTCTTTAAAGTCTTAAAATTTAAGATGAAATGGTTTAATGTCACTGAAACATTTAGAAGGCGTTCTCTTTACTGTTTTCGGGTCGTTTTCTGTTCGATTTTTCAAAACATTGAAAACGCGTTATCTTTTCTATTTTCGATATTATTAATATAATATACTTATAAAAATAAATAAAGATCAATATATTTACATTTAATTATAAATTTGTCATATAAAATTTTATAATTTAATTAAAAAATGATATTTTTCAAAAAAAAAAATGAATGAAAAAAAGTTACAAGAATTCAATTTATTTTTTAATAGAAAATAAAGATAAACGATAAGAGAGAGAGAATATTAGTTACTCAATTTTGACTTTCTAACTTCAATCAAGTCATTCTGTCCAACCTCGTTAGCTGGTCACCCAATATTACCAAGTCAAGCCAACAAACTTAGACAGAGAGACTTTATTGGAATAATCAATGATCCAAATGTCATCTATTGCATGCCTTGGTCAATCAGAAAAATAAGTCAGTAGATGAAAATAGAACTCTTATGGCCTGTTTGGTATTCGTAATTAGACTATATTGGACAGCATTAAAAATGAAAAAGAGTTAAAATCTCGAGATAGTGTATACAAAACATTTAGAGCCTGTTTGATAGATATTTAAATTAGATTTTAATTAAAAAATTAGTCGTTAGTGAGTCCTATGCGTGAGATAAAATTCAAACATAATGACTATATTTTCAATTAAAATTGAATTAAAATTTCTATCAAACAAGCTTTTAACCTGTGCAAAACTATAGTGCATTAACCCCGGAATGAATCCCTAATATGACTGCGTGAATACTCGATCAAATAACATCAGTAAGAACCAGCAGAAAGACGGAAGACATGAAATCTGTTTCTTACACGACAATTATTACATCTGAGAGAGACAAATCCCAGAAGTAGGGAAAACTCTGCCAGTCATCAACTCCAACCAAAAAAAAGTTATAAAAAAAATGAATTACAAAAAAAAATTCTCTACCTTTTGATGTTATACGAGTGGTACATTCTTGTTGAAGAGACTCTCGACAAATTAACTTTAACAGATCCTCCAAAGTATATCTCGCAATCTGATTTACATCTCAAGCAATTACAGAGAAAGGAAACTAAGTTATATGTAGAAATCAAACCTCAAAACTGCATAAAATCCCTCGAAACTGCTTGCACTGAACATGTATACTTCGAATTAAGCACCGCTTCAGCTCCATTTACGTACAAAATTTACAGTCCATGTGTTTTTTAAAAGTTTCGTTTCCTAAAATTTTCTTCAGATCCAAATACTGAATTTTTCTAAGCAGCAATTCCTGAAGAAGCCATTGACAAAATTAATTAACAAATAATATGGATATGAAGGATATGCATAACTAAATTTTATGTGACTTCAGGCATTATTCAACTTCATAACACTTTCATTTCCTAAAGAAAGAATTCTTGCTATAACTATGAAACGTGTGCATTTTGTTCAATGTGTATGCTTTTGAATTCTGTAAATAACTCCTTTATAGGTGCCTAAAACCCGTTGCTTTCAAAGTTTTTTTACTATACGAGGCACGGAGGCAGTAATCATTCGAGTTATCTGAAGCAAATCACAGCACAAGCACTAGTATCGGATGTTCAACTTATTTGGACGACTGCAGTAGTTCATGTTACATCACTATGTTTAACACATTACTTCTAGACTACCTTAAAATTTATATACCTAAAACATTTTGCCAAGTGCATTATCATATGCTAGATTACAATGTATTAGAGAACAAAAAAGCATATAAATAAAATTTTGACGTCACTAAAGCATTAAAATCTTAAATGTATAATACTAAATTTTTCGTGAGTTTAAGAATGCGAAATGAATTTTATTTTAGAATTTACAGATTTTAATATTTTCTTTGTTAGGACACCAAAGCTACCAATTAGTCCAAAGAATTAATTTATAGAATATGTTGTCTTATTCATATTTTGCCCATGAAAACAAAATCAATATTTATATTAATATAATGTCTCGACTCTTAATAAAGTCAGGAGTAAAAAAACATATGGTAGGAACATAACTAAATTTCGGTACTAAAATACAAATAAACAGTAAAAATGACCTTGTATCAAAAGCTATGATTTTCACTTGTGAGCTCAAATATTTTAGTAATGACTATTAAATACCAACATAGATAACAGAATTATTTCAATTATCACAGGCTTGCAGTACATGCACGCATAAATGCAAAGAGAACATTTTACTTGTATCTTGATACACATTCGAGTATTTCTCATAGCTGTTACAGTAATTATACCCAACAATTTCCAGCCTCTATTTTCTAAAATGTTTCCCTCCTTGAGCAATGATGACATTTTGTTTCATCAGGTTGGCATAGGGACCAAAGACAGAAGAACCGATACAGAAGGACAACTCAAAAGATAAACCAGTATCATTAATTTCTTCATGCTCCTCTTAGTAGTTGGATCAATTTTTTATTTTTTTTATAATATGATAATGAAAAAGGTGACCAGGGTAATTAAATTAAACTAGCGACTTCAATGATATTTCTACACACGAGCTAAAAAAAGGAAAAAAAAAAAATTAATTAATTAATTACAACCTTGATCTTTATATTCATGGTGTCTCAAACTAAATAAGAATCATATTAGAGACTTTTATGATATCTCCGCAAATCAAGAAAGCTAAAAGATTTGAACGTTCATATTGTCAAACAAAAGTCAGCTCCGCATGATGCTTCTTTTAAACTAATGACATGAAGTAGAAATGTTATCATTGTGAGTTACATTATCCGGGATATTGACTGGTATTCAATCAATTAGGTAACTCTTACTTAAACAACATCGCTTACTTCCCCATCTCTCTCGATCTCATGAGTTCAAACCTATGATGCACCGATACGGACACGTGTATCCGACACGATACGTGTCGAATACGTCGACACGTGATTTTTCAAAAAAGTACCGATACGACACTTCATCGACACGTTAAATTATTTAAAAAATTTCATTTATATAGTATAAATTTAATTTTATACTTATTATTGACTTTTCTTGTTGAAATTTTTTAAATATAAGTACTTATTTCTTATTTACTAATAATTTTGAGTTAAAAATATATAATAGTTATAGTAAGAAAGAAAAAATAATTATTGTAGAGTGTCCGGAAAGTGTCGGTATTGACACGACTCCAACACGTGTCGGACACGGACACGTTACCCTAGTTAGAGTGTCCGTGCTACAGAGGTTCAAACCGCGGCTATCGTGGAATCTAACATATCTAGAAAAATAATTATATTACTAAAACATTCATCTTAACCATTCGGGTGTATTTTCTATAGCCGGAGCACATATTTTCAGGAAATAAAAAAATAGTTGAAACTTTAGAACAAGACGTAGAAAAACAGGATGAACAGTGTTACCTCTATTGGATTGTCTATCTGTAATGTCATAATCCACCAAAGGATCCTCAGATTATTTAGCAGCGACATCTTCTGAATTTCCAAGTCCATATCCAAATGAACCAGAGTTATTTAGCTCAGAAGATGTGGTTTGCCAAGTTGGATCCCCGAACACTGAGCCACTTCGGTAAAAGTCCCCATAAGATCCTTCATAACCACCAGCTGATGCAGTAAGTGAAGATGTTGTGGATACAGATGTTCCAACATTTCTTCCAAATCCTCCGGCTGCTAATGAAAAACTGTTTTCTCCACCTCTGTAGCCAACATTTCCTCCACCAAAGACAGAAGAACTACCCCCAAGGGGAGTGGCAATATGAGAAGTACCCCAATTCACGCCGTTATTTCCAAAAACTCCAAAACCGCCACTTCCAGAACCAAAGTACGATCCTGAGTTTGCATTACTTGGAGAAGAATTCAGGCCAGTATTCCCCCACACATTTCGGGAAGAAGAGTTGAAAAGGGAATCTCCTTGGCTACTACTTGTATTGTAATCAATAGGAGTATTATGCCTGCTCTGATTACCACCAAAATAGGGGTTCATAAGGCGCCCATAGCCAAGATTGCTACTTAAGTTCGAACCCCCTCCAAAGCTAGAATTCAAACCTTGATTCATATTCACGCTCATGCCATAAGCCGGAGAACCAAATTGGGAGAGCCCAGGTCGAGCACCAGCTAATGGACTATATCTACCATCTGTCCTGACTCCATAGCCCCCCAGTGACGTCAGATTATATCCTTGTACGTAGCTATTTAGAAAGTTATTGGCTCTACCGAAACTATAGTTGTATCCAACAAGAGGGCTTCGGCTGGGTCCTGGAGACAATTCTTTTGGAACTGCACGCTTCACCTCAACCAACTTACCATTGAGTTCGTGAAACGTTTTGTGCAACACCCTATCGACTGCATCCTCTGAATCGTATGTTATAAACCCAAAAACCGCGTGGTCTTTGAGTATTGTGGTCATACATCACTACAACGTCAGTTATGGTGCCGAATTGATCAAAATAATTTTTGAAGTCACCCTCCGTGACAGTTGATGCTAGTCCTCCTACAAACATTTTTTTAGTTCGTCCGGGACCTGGTGATCCTTGAATGTTACTACTAGTTCTATACATCAGGTGCTGATCATCCCTCGGTACAGCTTTCTTTGCTTCCACCTGAGAGTTGAATTACAATAAATAAATTGTCTTTCATGGACACAAAAAGAAGAAAATCTTAGACTGGGGAACTCTGAGGAGAAAATTTTCTTGTTATCACTTTTCAGCTAGAAAGCTGCAGGCGCCTAACATCTTTGCCTCCCTATTAAAACTATAGATTGGTAGACAATTGAATCTACACAGAAGGCATTAAGGCATTTTCTGCTATGAAAAAAAAGGAAAACCGGGAAGTGCATACTACATTTTCAATGCATTGTGGTCTCTACATGATATACGTGAATAAGCTACTCACAGTTCGTCCATCAATCATGTGCTTCTCCTTAACGACTCTTTCAGCAACTGCAGGATCGGTGAAGACTACAAAACCAAAGCCACGAGCACGACCCGTGGTACGATCTCTCATGATCACTGCCTCCATTACTTCTCCATATGATCCAAAATATTCTTTAAGACGATCCTCATCTGTGTCCCAAGAAATCCCACCAATAAATAGCTTACCTTGATCTGATTCCATCTTTCCTGCAATTCAATATTCAGTTGTCACAAATTTCAGTAAAACTTCCACCACCATAAACAATTTAGCTAGGAAATGAAAGAAAAAAATAATCCTGGCAAACGAATATGAATTGAGGAGCAAAACAATTTGTGGCCATATGAAATGTATGGTTGAATTCAAAAATGAGATGAACAGGCGCAACTATTGATATCAATTATCCGGGAACTTAAAACATAAAACATAGATCTACAAGCCAATGAACAAAAAATACCACACCTTATCCAGAAAATAAGGTAGGAAGCAGTACCGATACTAATCAATTAGCATGAGGAAATGCTGGATTTAATTGAAAATCATCGGATCCTACATTCATCAATCAAGATTCAATCTCGCAATCCTGAAAATCCATAATTTAGATACATAATCCGATCGATGAAAAGAAAAAAGATTGCGAATTTTCTCCAAATTCAATATAAAAACTGACCATTGGAAGGGGGAGCCCAGATGACAAAATCTGATATAAAAAACTAAGATCTAAGGAGAGAAATTATACAATATTGAAAACAGAGGACGTGCTCATCCTCTCATTTTCTTCTCTCTCTAGCTCTCCCCAAAGGTCCTTCCCTTCCTTTCCTTTTCTTGGTTATTCCACCTCTTTTAAATAAACAAAAGAAATGGAATTCCTTAGCTGGGATGAGGGGCAGATATTATTTATATTTACATAAAAAAAAAATGGGCAAGAGAGAGAGATAGGGAGGGGAGAGCGTTGGGCAATCCTCTGGTGTAACAACATTTGGAGAGCCTGAGGTAGATGATGAGCTTTGAAATACTATGCAAGTTAAAAGTGAAAAATTACACAAATTTTAATTTGGACTTCACTTTTGTTCAATCGACTCAGTATACTTAATTAATTTTAATCAGTAATTCGGGTGAAGATAGATGGTATAACTATCAATAAATAATTTTCTCAATTTATTTCAATGAAATTGTACTTATTACTTCAACAACTAACAAGTATGAAAACTAAATAATTATATGCAGTATTCTAAAAAACGTAAAACGTGACTAGACATGGAGGCCAAACTTCAAGTTTTACGAGCTTAGGCGAAACTTATGCGTAAAAAAAAGTTTTTTAATTTTAAATTTTTAATCATTGTAAAAAAATTCAATAATTCATATAATATATACCACACATCTAAAATTATAAAATATTATATGTACTTAATAGTTCCTACAAAAAAAGATAAGTTTCAAAATTTAATTATATAATATAGATAGCTTGTAACTTAAATCTTATCAAACTCTTTATCGAACTCTAATTCAATATCTTCTTTTTCATCTACCAAAAAAACAAAAACAAAAACAAAAAGAAATGTACATTTAATGAAGATGAAAAGTAAAAAATAAAAAATAAAATTAAGCGGTCAACGAGAATGTTGACCGCTTAATTCCTGCTTAGGCTCAAGACGAAGCGCTTTAATCACGTTTTGCGCCTTTCAGAGAATTGGTCACTCGCCCTTCGCTCGACGTCGCTCGAGCGACGATGTTATCTGACTTCTTCCAAGTTTCCTCCAACTTTGGACCATAATTTCTCATTTATTCGAAATTGGTTTTGACATGTCAAATTAAGAATTTGTCCTACCAAATGATCTTATACATTACTATCTGATTGAATCATACAATAAATAAAAAATCCTTGTATCTTACCGAACAAAGTTTCATGGAATAGATCGGCATGATGCAAATTGCCAACTAAACCACACTAAGAACAGTTGTTAATTATTTTCTAGTATACCGATAGTCGAGTTAATTGTTTCATTAGCCACTGTACTTTAGACATCGTCACGGACTAGCCACTAAACTTAATGATGCTTTCCAATTGTCACTGAACTTACTTCTGTTTCACTAAAACGGCCACTGGATGGATTTCATCCGTCATTGCGTACACATGGATGACGGAAACATGACATGGCAGTTAAAATTGACCACATATTAAGTGAGTTGCACATGTGGATGCCAAATCACCCAAACAAACCCTTACAAAAATTAAAAAATTGAACACTAAAACGTCAAAACCCACTACTGTTCCTCATTTGCCGAAATCCCAAAATCAAATCGATGCCCAAATTGAAACCCACAGAAACGGAAAACTTTCCCAGCCTCACCATCTTCGACCACACTTCAGACGACGGTGTCGTCTCCAACCTCACCATTTCTGGCCACAGTTTAGAATAAGGTTGTCGTCGCTCAGGGTCACCTCCGTCGAAGTTTCACCATCATCCCAGATCACCATCACTGACCGGCAACGAAGTTTACGTGTAAGTCATTTCCTGGTTTTGCAAATTTAGAGTGTGACTAGCATAATCCATTTTCTCCTCTCCGCCCTTTTACCATATCTTTATTAGGACGTTGGAAACTCAAATCTTTTAAAGATACAACTTCTTTCAAGAAATTTTCTAGAAAATCAGCTGCCAAAGCTTCAAAAATCCTCCATCAATGGCAGAGATTAATGGCTTTCTTCTTCAATGAAACCATATTCTGCAATACACCGTTCTTGACTCTAAATCACTGCTCATCTCCCAATTTTTTGATTCTAACCAATCACAGCTACTGGAACTCACAACTCACATTCCCCAAAAAAGAAGGACATGTTCTGACCCCGCCAAAGAAGCAGGTTTAATTCCCAGGGAAGTTAAATTTCACCACACCACCAAAAAGGACTAAAGAATCTTCAATGTTGACTCAATCTGTGCCCGATTTTTATCTGCCTTGAGGAAGGAGAATCGAAAACTGCCATTAATGCTGACACCAGTGGCGGAGAAGTCCTTGACACCACTGGCAGGGGCAAAGAGCCACCGTCGCCTGAATTCCAACAAATGAGGAACAGTAGTCGGTTTTATGTTTTAGTGTTCAATTTTTTTAATTTTTAATTTTTTGTGAGGGTTTGTTTGGGTGATTTGGCATCCACATGTGCAACTTACTTAATATGTGGTCAATTTTAACTGCCACGTCATGTTTCCGTCATCCACATGTATGCAATGACGGACAGAATCCATCCAGTGACCGTTTTAGTGAAACAGAAGTAAGTTCAGTGGCCATTGGGAAGCATCATTAAGTTCAGTGGCTAGTCTGTGACGATGTCTAAAGTACAGTAGCTAATGAAACAATTAACTCACCGATAGTCCAATGATTATTGTCAAATCCTAGAGTCTACTATCCTATTAACCTCTTAGGGCAAACCCACCCCATAACAGTTCTCAATTTCAGCATTAAGAGCATGTTTTGGCTAATCTTTACAAGTCTACCTACAAGTAAATTAGTAAATTCTAAAATAAATAAATTTTTATTAGTAAAAGTTTAAGATACGAAGGTTGGATTGGAAAGGAGCTCTCCGATACTTTAAATTTAACCTTACGTGTAGTAGTCAATACAATATGCGTTTTGTTATTTTTTTGAAGTCGTCTGTTTTGTTATTTTAACAGTAAAGTAAAGTAAGAATTGCTTTAAAAAAATTAATTATTTTACCTAAAAGTAAAAAAGAAAAAGCAAATTATCCAAATGTGTTTATAAAAAAATAATTAATTAAAAGTAGCATATCATCTTCCTAAATAAACGTATCTTGACCGGATAGAACATATGGTCCAACTACACAATTTTTTCTTTTTAATTACTGATATGGTCGTGCCAATGCCATGAGGCACTAACTAAATAGGGTTTAATTCATTAATGACCACTTAATTTTATATTTAGTGTCAATATGATCACTTAATTTAATTTTGTTTTACTATAGTCGTCTAATTTTGTACTTAGTGTCGTCATAACCACCCAATTTGATTTTATTTCACTGTGTTCATCAAATTTCATATAACAGTTCACCATGGTCATCCAACTTCTTTTCACAGTTTTTACTAATTTCAAAAAGGTAAAATGATAACTTTGCATTATATATTAAAAATAAAAATAAAAGTTTTTTTTATTTTAAAAAAAATTTTTAAAAAAAGTTTTTATATAACACAAAGTTACTCTTTTACTCATTTTAAATTTAGTGAAACTGGTGATCATGGTGAATCGTTAGGTGATCGTTGTGAAATAAAATCAAATTTTGTTGTCATGATAAAAGAAAATTAAATTGAAAAATCATGATGACGCTAAATATAAAGGTGGGTGACCGTTGGTGAATTTAAACCCTAACAAAATATGAAATTTGTGATGATTGATAGATTGAGGTAATCTCAACAACTTATATATTAGTAATGATAAATGATGAAATATCATCTTCCAGTACACCTTCTTGTTGATTAGTCAGGCTCAGATAACCATGTTTATATAGGAACCACTTAGGTGACATCTAGGAGTTCCATGATTGTGTCCTCTTTCCTTTATTCTAGTTAGCAGTGTGTAACTCATTAATGCATAACTGTTTCAAACAAGGTAATTTAACATGATATTTAATTGAATTCATTTATTTTTTGACAGTTTAAATTTTTAGACGAGATGGTTCAATATAGTATTAAAGCACAAATCATTTTAATAATATATTCCAGTGGTACTAAAATTGACAAGCATGATCTCTACCATTGTTATGGTACTAAAATCATGCGCTTCGTTTTGGAAGGCACGTGTTTGATAATCTCTCTATCTTATTTATCTTTTCGTATCAAGTCTAACATTGGAAAATACAAAACAATAAAGAAATTGATTGCAACAAAACTGGAACAGCCTGTTGAATTCCACCAACCACTCTCCCACCAAATATACTCGGCCAACTGGCTAAACGACTTTTCATTTTTCAACTGTTTAAAATAATAATTTGAAAAATACTTCTTTCCCAACAAACAATTGAGGGGTCACAACTTGGCTGAGAATAAACGTTGTTTGTCAGCCGTTTCTAGCACACGCAAGTCACAAACTGACCGGACCAACCAAATAAACATTATTAGCTTCTTCCTAAAGTGAAAAGGATGTTTGGTACCCACTCAATCTCAATCCAAGCCATTATCGAAAACTTTTGACTTCGATTTTTTTTTCTTGATCTCTCACTCCTCACATCTGACTTTCAATACATTAAAATGGATCACAACTCTAATGAACAATTAATTAAGAATTGATATCACATAAGCTGGTGATGGATCGCATTAATCGTTTTTTATGTTTCAAGAAGTATCGTAATCATGCATAAAAAATGAGTAATTCGAACAAAAAGTTGCCTGGCTTTATACACAAAATTCAATCTTACAATAATTAAAAGTGTTTTGACAAATTCGAACTCTATTCACAATACCTCCTAAATTAATCAAATATCAATACCAGGAAATTTTAAGAAAGAAATTGTATATGTCTTAAACCCCGAATCCAAAACACACGAAAACAAAAAGGAAAAGAAATAAAACCAACGTACTTATCAACAATCGAATGTCAGCCAATACTATGATCAGCAGCGTTATTTTCGTCGTCATCAATTCCATCAAAAAATGGATCCTTCAGGAGATCAGCAGCTGATGGTCGAGCCCTAGGCTGAGCAAGACACTTCTCGATGAACTCCTTGACCTCGGGGTCCTTAACCTTGTTCATGGCTTGTGGCCTCACACCAGATGTCACCTTTTTGTATATCTTGGCAACATTGTCGCACTCGCTATATGGTAATTCAAGAGTTACCATCTCAAGCAAACACATTCCAAATGAATAGATATCTATCAGCTCAGTATAGTTCTCATCATATAACTCTGGTGCCATGAATTCTGGTGTTCCAAGTAATGAATGCGCCGAGTGGTTCTTCCCAACCGTTGCTGCCAAACCCAAATCACCGATTTTCACCTATTTACACAAACAAGTTGATAACAAATTACTTATCAATGCTTAATCTAGGTTAGTGCAGCAGAAGAAACTAGAATGAATAATCTAATATGATCACAATTTATTTCACTTTTTCAAGTTCTTCAAATCTTGATATGCTATTCTTCGGTCATACCTGACCAACATTGCCATTGATGAAGACATTGCTACAGTTTAGATCCCTATGAATGACACAAGGCTCGTGAGTATGCAAATAGTCCAATCCCTTCAGAATTTGCTTAGACCATTTCTTCAACGCCTTCATTGATACGTGCCTGTGCTTCTTTCTGTACTCCCTCAAGTTCCCAGAAGTACACACCTCAGTAATGAAATTCAGCGTGTTTTTCTCCTCATCCCGCCACACTGAGTACAACGTGATAATATTCTTGTTTTTCAACGTCCTCAGCAATCGAACCTCGGAGTACAACCGATTGATCATAGCGTCATCTCCAAGGAAGCTTCTCAATTTGACTAGGTTCCAAGCCACCTCAATCCCTTCTTCTTGGTCAAAGGCTCTGTACACTTTTTTCACAGCCCCTGATCCGAGCAGCTCACCATACCGGCCATACCGGCCAGTAGGGTCAACTTCTACGAACGCCTCGCCATCTCGATCCACCAGATCAGAACCCATACTAGGCATCTACATTAAAACGACAATAACAAGAAAACTAAGCCTTTTTCTCATTAAATTTGGGCTCAACTCTATCTCAACAATATCAAAGGAAACGAAGAACTCTAAGGAAAAGTACATTACAAACTCAGATAATGAAACTCTACTATTTCCCGCATGCCCAATTCACCAAAGAAATAACAACTGATTCTTTTCTTTCTTTGTCACCATAAAATAAATACCTATTATCTAAAATCAGATAATATGAATTTTCCACCATATCAAGAACAATATTTCCATTTACTAAAAAAGAATAAATAAATAAAAGTTATTGACCAAATAATAAATCGAAAAATACTGGGAAAAATGAAACGGAAAAGGAGTGATAATTTACCAAGAAGTGGAACCGGGAAATCTTGAAGCGATTTGCTTCTTCCCCACCAAATAAAGCAAACCCTAATAGTATCCCAAAATTGGCGGAACAAAAGAAGATATGTGGAAGACAATTAGGGTTTGAAGATTTTGTGAATTATATAGGGTTTAGACCGTTTTCCCAAATTGAAAAGTCATTCTTGGACTTGGATTGCGCAGATTGACCATGATTCAGGTAACTAAGAAATAGTAAATAAATGGGAATCAAAATTTGATCTTTATCTTCAAAATTTGAAGATACATTCACATTAATAGGTTCATCTGGTACTATTATTTTGATTGTGATAACTGAGGGTTCCTAGCTCCAATTTGAAATTTGAACCTACGCGTTTAGAGCGGGTTTCAGTGGCCGTGCCGAGCTTGGTTGGACCAATACGGGCGGCTTATGGGGTCAGCATGACTCATTATTCTCCTTAGTTGAGCTGACGTCGTCCATTGGACTGGGTCCAAGTTGCCGTGCCGAGTTGGTGGGACCAACACTGAATTTTTTTTATTCGTACAACTACAGTTGTCTGCGCACGGGCATGTGACACACCCTAGCCCGTATGGCTGGTGTCGCCCAAGAATTGGGCTTGGTCCAAGCCGATTCAAGCTATTCGCGAGTTTGGCCACGAGCCGTCGAGTTGACGGTTCAATTTGACATCCTTAATTCAACATGACTTATATTATTATACTTAGTCAAGATGATAATGTCTATTTGATTGAATCTAACTGGCCACGTCGAGCTAGATGGAGTCAATGTAGGTGACTTATTTGTCAAGTCTAGTACATTGGAAAATTTAATTTTCTTCAAACTTATATCCAATCATATATTCTTCCAATAAAATAATTTTACATGTAAATTAAAAAAATTTACTGTTGAATTCAAATGACATTTAGCTCTGTTTATCTCTCTTTAAAATAAATCTTTTTAATTCTTATACTTATTTTCAGATACACATTCATACTTACAATAAAATATTTTGCACATCAACTCAAAAAAATTTCATACTTTATAATTACACATTCTCCAAAAAAATCGTTACTCAAAACTCCATTTTGCAAAATAGTGGTCATCAAATAGGAACTTAGCCCATCTTTGGCCATATTTTTAAAAGTTCATTTACTCTCACACATTTTATGAGATCTACAATTTTTATTTAGTTTTTAATTACACATTTCGTCAATTTTTATCAAAAATATTAAAAATCTATTATGCATTTGGATTGCTGTTTTTAGTTTTCAGTTTTGCAACACACTGAAAACATATTTGATCTAATATTTTTGAAAATGCATTTTCATAGACAGATTAAACTTATAAGATAAAATTCAAAGCAAATATTTGACATTTTGAGTGAAATTGCTGAAAACATTCAAAACATAAAAAATAAGTGTTTAAATATATATATATATTTTTTAAATGAAAATATAAACTCCACAACATAAAATTCTAAAAAAAAATAAAAAATAGTTCAAACTCTTTATGATTATTTACATTAAAAAAAAATCTAAAAAAATATTTAAATTATAATGAAAAAAAAATTCTCACCCACGTCGTTAAATTTATTTTAATTTTCTATATTTTGAACTCGGTTCATTTTTTATTTTTATTTTACTCTTATAGAGAGAGAAAAATATTGTAAGATTCACTACTTTAAAATGTATATAATACTTTGTAATACATTAAAATAAAATTGTTCTATTTTTATTGAATAATCAAATTTCATATAATAAAATGTTATAAAACAATTTTATTCAAATTTCAAATCGGTCGTGTTTTCTAGTTTTTTGTTTTGAGAAATAATTTTTCAAAATGACAAACCAAACACATTTTTGACAATAGTAAAAAAGACTCTCAAAATAGAAAATTAAAGATGAACTCAAAATTTAAAATTAAAACACAACCTAAATGGCCCCTAGTTTTTAACAAAAGCATACATGGACTAAGTGATTTAATAAGGGCTAATTTCACAAACGGTCTCTGGATTTTCTCAAATTAACAAAATGGTCACTAAATTTTAAAACTTGCAAAAAGGATCACTGAATTTACCTAAACTTTCACTAACAGTCACTGAAAAACCAAAACGCGTGAATTGGATCATTGAGGACCTCAAGTGTAAATTTCATCTATACATTTGCTCAAAATCTACCCCTGCTTTGAAGAATTTGGAAAAAAAATTTCCTCCCACCTACACCAACTGGCGCGCCGCCTCCCACCCACTACCACCACACAAAAAACCATCCAAACCCATTGACCCATGGTGTGAAGTGATGCGCCATAGGGTGGGGGAGCTAAATGAATTGACCACATGGTTAAGGTCGTTTGGGGTGGGCTAGCTGCTGGTGGTGGTCCGCGATCACATTGTCGGTCAGAGATGGGATTTTCGACAGTTTCTCCATTTTCAAGTGGCTGATTTTTTATGTTTGTTTCTGTCGGATTAGTAGGTGTTATGGGGAGTTGGTGAGATGGAAATGTAGAGGATGTTGAGGAGAATATATTGGTGCCAAAGTCCGATGACCTTGGCGGCTTGAACGTGCCGAAAAATGGATCCATAGATGGCCAATTGAAATGGGGCAAAAAAAGGCCTTTGCCCTAGAGAAAAAATGCCCTTCAACCTTTAGGGCGGTGGAGGCGGTGCAACAGTTGGTATAGGTGGAAGATTTTTTTTTTCCTTTTCAAATTCTTCAAATCAGGGGCAGATTTTGAGCAAACGTATTGATAAAATTTACACTTGAGGTCCTCAATGATCCAATTCACGCGTTTTGGTCTTTCGGTGACCGTTAGTGAAAGTTTAGATAAATTTAGTGACCGTTTCTGCAAGTTTTGAAATTCAGTGATCATTTTATTATTTTGAAGTAAATTCAATGATCACTTATGAAATTAACTCAATTTGATAAGTAATAAATGGCGGTGAGTTGCACCAAAGACTTCAGACCTTTCAAAAAAGATTTGTGCAGTCCCAAACCTTTTAACTCAATCTATTTCTTATGAGGTTCCTTCAATGATTTTTGTCTTAAAACCCACCAGTCGTCCAATAACTCACTAAATTGATTGGTATCTGACCAATATAAAGCATATTTTTGGAGTTATTAATAATTGATTTAAATTATAAATAGATAAAATAAATTTTAAAAAGAGTTTCTAAAATAAATAAAAAATTATTTTTTAGAAAAAGTTACTTAGAAAAATAAATTAAAATTTATTTTTGAAAAAAAGTCATCCATAAAAAAATAAAATATAACTTATTTAAAAATAAATGTTTTTAAAATAAAAGAAAAACTTAATTTAAAAAATTACTTAGAAAAATAAAATAAAATAAATACTTTTTTTTTTAAACACAAAATTTAAATAAAAAACTTTTATTTTATTTTTGTAAAATTTATTTTTTATATATAATGGAAAATTATCATTTTATTCTTTTTAAAATTAGTGAAAATGGTGAAAATAAATTGGATGTCCATAGTAAAATGTTATATGAAATTGGGTGTCCATGGTGAAATAAAATCAAATTGGGTGTCATGATGACACTAAGTATAAAGTTGAATGATCATAGTGAAATAATATCAAATCAGGTGGTCATAGTAACATTAAAGTTGGATGACAATTGATGAATTTAACCCTTTGGATTCACATTATCCCAATGCACGGGCTTAAGTTTCACCTTTCCATTCCCATTGCTCGACGTGCCTTCTCCCAATGAGGATGAACACTTATTGTTACTATGCATGGGTTTCAATGATGAAACCGCACCATTTGCTTCGAGTGGTGATGATGGAGAAGGACGTAAATTTGATGTACTTGGAGGATGTGGTGGTCGTGGAAAAGGACGTAAATTTGATGGAACAATTTTCTTGGGATTTTAGTATTACACTTAGTCCCACAATCTCATTGGCAGTATCGGTACGACGACGAAGTGAGGTGGCAAAAGACGGAGAAGATTTTTGAGCCATGAATGGGTGTGGAAAGATTTCGTTAGAGGTCATCCAATTTATAAGTTTGTTTAATATTGGTCATCAAACTTTAATTTATTTCAATCAAAATCATTGAGTGATTTTGACTGAAACGTTATATGAAGTTTGGTGGTCATGGTGAATCAAAATTAATTTGAGTGATCATGATGATATTAAATATAAAGTATAGTGGCAATGGATGAATTTAAATTTATATAACTATTAGCAATAAGCATGTGTGTTGCACATCTTATGTACAAAATAAATGATATGTGTAATATTTTTAAAATAAGGTAATTGATAATGTTAAAAAAAAAGTTAATTTTGTTAAAAGTTTTATTAAATTACATACATAATATGAAAATGTTGACTAAACTAAAATGTAATATTTTGTTTACTTATTTGTTTAAACTATACATTGGTGGACCCAAATTTTCAATCATTACAGCTATATCGACCAACTTTTTGCTACGAAATGACACAAAGAATAATAAAATTAAGAGATATATATTTGACTAATTTTAAAATATTTACTTATAAGTAAACTAAAAGTACATAAATAATTTTTAAAATAAAAAAATTACTCATTTTGTCTGTAAATATATATTTTTTTTTACCTTAAAAGGTAAAAACAAAAAAGCATCTCATCTAAACACATTTAGAAATAAAAAATTACTCACTAATCATGTTATTCATATTAATCCATAGCATTTATTTTAAATTAAAAATTAAAGTTACGTCCAAAACAGATATAGAAGTGAAAAATCTTAAAACAAAAGTTTTTTTTTCTTCTATTTTGAATGGGATTAATACAAATGGAAGAATATAAATTCCCCTTTTAAATGTATCAAAATAAAATTATTATTCTTTTCTTTATATATTTATATCCGTTTGATCATCATTATTTTCAAAATATATTTTTCTCTATTTTCTTTTAAATCATATAGTTTTCATTAAAATAATATTACATGCAAACTCAATTTTTTTTTTTTTTAACTAAACATTCTCCATCAATATACTATTCCAAAATGTATTCTTAGCCAAAATAGGGCTCGAATAAGCTACTAATAAGTAATTGAATTACCATCAATTTTTATGCTTACAAAAATGACACATGCAATACTAATAAAATATGCAATACTATATTAATTATTTTTTAGAACGCATAATATTAATTTTTATAAATACTTAAAAATTTAGTTTTAGTGAAAACTGCGTAATTGAGATGCGAAACTTGTATTTAATGGGGGTGGATACAAATATGAGAAGGGTAAGTAACTCCTAATTATTAGGATTAATTAGTAAGATTTTTAAGATCGATAAATAAATTCTCCCATCTTCGACTCTTTCCTAACTATTGATCACATGTAAACAATTATTTTATTTTCGATTTATTGTTATTTGTATTTAAATAGTTATATTATATATTATATTATTTAAATTTGCAATTTATATTCTCTGAATAAAAAGGTTGACAATGTTATATGAGGACAAAATGATAAATCGAACGTTTCTCATTTATCTCCACATTTTATTTATATATATATTGCAATTATAATATAATCATATAGGTAACATTGATTTTAAGTAAAGCTTATGTATATAAATAATAAATAATATAATATATACACATGTACATATGAAATAATATAATAATGTATTAAATGTGACATTAATGATAGATTAATTACAATTTAGCTTCATATAATCTCCTTTTAATTATGTATAGATTTCATTTTTCATATTGGAGTACTCATAATTTAATTTTAATTAAATTTAATTCAATCACTAAAATTGAAGCTCGTCTACATATATAATTATATTAAAATTATAATAAATATTATTTTATATAGCAATTAATCTACTATTATATAAATGCAATATTTAATATATTATATTATATAATTATAATAAGATTACATATATATGCTAGCTTCGATTTTAATTAGTAAACTTAATTTAAATAATGTAATTTAAGTAATTAAATTAAATTAAATTAATATAAAATTTTAAGTACTTCAATATAAAATAATGAGCACTATACTAAATGGATAATAAATGAAGGTAAATGGAGGAGGGGAGGATGCAATGGCCCAAAAGGAGAACAGCAAATGGATAATTTCGTCGATCAATTTTTTGTCCTCTAGAGAGTATCAAATGTCAATTGTCTGTTGGTGAATTGAAGGATCACATGGTAAAGTTTGTTTGTCAAATGAGATGAAAGTCTTCATAGATATCGTTGTCAAATTATGTTTCACGTGAATGATTTTCGACAACATGACTACCACTTTTGGTGAATTGGCAAAATAGAAATTTCGAAAAGGAGAATTATATATATATATATTTTATACGTGACTTGTTAGTTACATTCATGCGAACATTTGATTTTTGACAAGAATATACATGACACGTGTTTATTGTTAATATTCAAATCAATTTGTATTCACACCTTCTTTTTTAGATTTACAAGTACTAATTTTATTTTATTTTATTTTATTTTATTACACGTCATTACTCTCGCCCACCCCGATCTGCCTCTAAACCTTGGTGTGAGGGTAAATCGAGGGATATATCCAAGTTGACCAGGGTCTAAATGCGTTTTCACTGAACTATCCCAATCGAACTCGGGACGTGCTAGGTGCGTAATTTTTGTTTCTCCTATCATTTGCCAATTTGGATGTGCCCCGGGGACGATTTCCAAGTACTATTTACTTGTACATTTGTCAAATAGTGTTAAATTGGCAAATGTTTTAATTCATCATTGAAATTTTTATTTTGTTTTCAATTTGGCTACGAATATCAATTCTGTTATAAGATTTAAGGGTGTGTTTGATAGCTTCATTTGCCATGGAACTAGGAAAAAATTTTCCTAGTTCCTACTTTTTGACCGTTTGATAAGCCAAATTTGCCATGTAAAATATTTGCTAGGTACAAGTTGTTGATGCACAAAAGTTAGAAAATATTTTTCCACAAAAATGGTGGAAAAATATTTTCCAGCTTTTTGACCAATTTTTTTTTTTTTTTTAGCAATTGGAACACATTACAAAATCAATGGTAAAAAAATTTATTCATTTAATTGACAATTTGCATAAAAAACAAAGTCAAACGAAAAATTTGTCAGTTGAAAAATTATACCAATCAAACACCTTTACTTCTCAAACAAATTTCAGGCAAATCACTTCCCTGTCAAACATTTTATTTGCCACCCATTTTCCACCTTTCTATCAAACACATAAAAAACAAAGTCAATATCTTTTTCAACGTGGTAAGCATTTTTTTTCGTGTACTTGCTATGACGTTGGTTTGCTAAATTGACTAGATAACAAATTATAAATTGACTCGACAACAATTTAGTGTGAATATTTTGACATTGAAATGGAATTTTCAACATAGTGAATTTTTATTTATACACATTACTTCCTACGCGTTGAAACGCACAATTAGAGCGCAACTACACAAATAATGCCTCCTCGATGTCTAGGTAACTTTTGTCTCTCATGTAACAAATTGTGCTTATTTACGTGCTTGAATAATTAATGATGACCAATATAAATTTTGGACTTTGGTTGAAATTAAAATTAAATTTTTAGTTGATTTTGATATATGTTGATAAAATATATGGTTAAAAAATTATGAATTTCATGAAATATGTTATTAAAATTATTTGTTGACTTTGACTTAGATTAAAATCTAGATTTTAATCCTTAAAGATTTGGAAGCAAAAAAAGTTTAATAACTAAAATGAAACTTTACTCAAAGTTAGATGACTTTTAGTGTTATTTACCCTCCATCTTTGACAAATTTGCCTCCAATCCGTAATACCCAAGGTACCCCTACTGCTTCGCATTCACAAAAACTGGAAAGCAAACCTTCCGTAGAGTAGACCTAATATTCTCTCTTTAATAGTTTAATGGATGAAGAATCTCAGTCACTAGCTCACACTCACTCACCCTCGATAGTGACCTCCACTCCCAAGCACGTGTCAGATAGCGGCGTCTCCGCTCCAGTGGAGGCGATTTTCTCCGGCGGATCGAGTAACGGAGCGAAGTACAGGCTTATGTCTCCGGCGAAGCTTCCAATCTCCAGGTCAACTTGTATTACTATTCCTCCTGGACTCAGTCCGACATCGTTCCTCGAATCGCCCGTGCTTCTCTCGAACATCAAGGTCACTGTTGTCTTTTTACTAATCGAGATTAATTTTTACATTTTTGTCTTTTTGTTTGCTGATTTATGGAGAAATTGTGCGAGTAGTAGCTTGGAAGATTCAGATTCGGTTTCGATACCCAGTTTGTGTATCAAGGCTCTGCTGCGTTAAATGTTGGGAACAAAACTGCTAAAGTAGCAAAAAGATTAGGAAATTCCTTTTCTGTTACAGCCGTGCTTGGTAGACCCATCCTTGTAACCAGCTCGTAATGCATTTCTAAGGAGAGAATAACCATGTACTTATAAAGTCACAAGCTAAAGTCTTAACATTGCTACTATAAAATGCAACTAGAGTTGTTACATTTTTTCAATGGAATTGTTAAATGTTAATTATTGATAGGTGAACTATTCTGGAATAAATTATCTGGCGTGTTGTTCACTTGTTCTTTATTTAGTGAAATGCAGATTTACAGTATTTGTAATTTGAAGTGCAAATTCAGAGCCAGTACTCGAAACCAATGGGGGCAGAATTTAACATGCGGAAAGAATTTGCAAAGACAAAATATAACAATATTTAAAAAAAAAAATTCATGGAGACAAATTTATTTTGGATTTCAGTCCTCTGGCATCAACTGGTCATTTTGATGACATCAGAGTATTTGTAGGGGAAATTTCGACAATGTATTGACTTAATAGTGGATTTCATATTGATTTGATGTTAGGTTCTTTTTCAGCAAATTCAGTTAATTGCCTTTTTTTTTTTTCATTTAAGTGCTCATTTGGAGAATATTTAATGTCATGTATTTGGGACCATTGGTTTCTGATGCTTGCATTAGGATGTATTATATTGTTTTCTTTATGGAATCAACTCCAGCACCTTTAAACCTTTTTCTAATTTACACTGTAGAAAAGATTAATAAGTTCCACTGGTGTTTCTTCTCATAATAAATCTTCCTTTCTTTGTTGGTGCTTCTTATTTTTACTTTGTGCTCTTCCCTGGTGAAAAGGACATTGCACTCAAATAATGAGCTTTATGAATGCAGCACCAGAAGAAATTTATGCCATCCCTGATTGTCAGGAGTGACATCTTTCGCAATTGAGCATGTCATTCAAAGGTTTCACATTGTCATTGGAACTTGAAAAATTAATGACCTTTGAGGTTGGATGGTAATCATGGTATAAATTTGATTGCCCAATTTCTAAATACATCTCCTTTATACACAGAGAGGGTAAAAATTCTCATCCAGACATTAAAGGGGAAAAGAGAGAGACCTTTTGAAGTAGAATAGAAAGTTAATTCCAAAATTTTCTTTTCTTTTTACTTGTGGCTGGGAGAATTTTTTCCCCAAGTTAATGACTTTCTTTTGCAATTTTGCAGGCAGAACCTTCTCCCACCACAGGTTCCTTTTTCAAGCCCCATTTGATGCAAGGAAATGGTGAAACTTCAGTTCTGCCATTGGAAAATAATTGTTCCGGTGGTAATAGTATTGATGAAAGAATGCCCAGCAATTTTGAGTTTAATTTTCACACCGGATCTAGTTGTGCATCAGGATTATCATCCAAAGGACTAATGGTAATACCCTAGAACTTGCTATTTGGTTGATAGAATGCCCTTGTCATTGAAAATAATTTTCCTTTTCCTAAAAATCTTCTCGAGGGAAAAAAATTAATTTAAAGCAAAATAGGCTTTAAATTAGGTTTGAATGAAATAGTGATACAAGGATTTATAGTGCTGAATATTGGTCCAATAAAGGACATCATATTTATAAGATAAATTTAGGGCAAATGAGGATGTTAAGATGGCTGTATTGTCACGCTAGAACGGATAAGATAAGAAGTGATAATACACCCCCAACAAACTGGAAGTAGCGCCAATTGAGAATTAATTAGGGGAATGATGAGTTAGATAAGGAGTGGTTGAGTTTTGTAGAGCGAATCTAAAGAAGATCCCATGCACAAGACAAGAGCGATGTGATATCACTAGAACAAGTTACGAGAGGCTGGATAAAGCTTCATTTTTTCAGTTCGTTTTTTTCAAGATAAATTCAAATCCACTTTTACATTTTTCGATAGATTTTCAGGACGTTCAACTCAGAGCCCTTTTAACCATGCATTATTTGCTTCATCTCCCAATTCTTAATTCTTGATGATCATAGCAAAAATGCAAAATTTGAATGTTGTTTTACGAATATTTGCGCTGATTTAGGCCTTCGGGTTTCATTCTATTGTGTCAAAGATTCCTGCAAGATTGAACGGGGCACAGACTGGACCCTGCAGTCGAGTTCAAGATCATTGCTTTCTGCAGCATCCAGCACCTTCACATATGGCTACATGTGAGCTGCCAAGTTCAGAACTGTTTGGACTATCTGCACTTAAGAACACACATGGTTCATCGTCTTGTGGTACTGTTGATGAATTGAACCAGGGAGGTTACTCCAATACAGAAATCCAAGTGTCGCCTTCTGATCATAAAGATGGCGTCTCAATAACAGCTGAGAGAACATTAGATGATGGGTACAGCTGGAGAAAATATGGGCAGAAACTTGTTAAAGGAAGCGAATTTCCTCGAAGCTATTATAAATGTACATATCCAAGCTGTGAGGTGAAAAAGATTTTTGAACGTTCTCTACAAGCGGACAGATAACAGAAATTGTCTATAGGGGTTCGCATGATCATCCGAAACCTCAACCTGCCCGCAGACACAATCCTGGTGCCCTTTTGTCCATTCAAGAGGATAAAATGGACAATGATGTATTAGGGATTGGTCAAGAGGGTAACTAAACTAGCTCTTATGATGATTCTTCCTTTGTTTTAGTGCAAATTTTTGGTAGTCTTATCGTGCTTTATTCATGTCCATGTGCAAAAAAACGTTTTCTCATAATACTATTATCATTTTTGAACTTTGTTGAAGACAAGCAAGGCACCACTAGTCTGACTGGTAACATGGACCCAAATATCTCCCCAGTGCTGTCTCCTCAACAAGCTAATGATAACATTGATGAAGATGATACCTTTTCAAAGCGAAGGTAATACAGTTTTACAAATGCGTTAAATCTATTAAACTTATTTTAAAAATAATATCTATTGCTTAAAAATCTGAGCAGGAAGATAGAGGATGGTCTTGCTATGACAACAATTGTTAAGCCCATTCGTGAACCACGAGTTGTTGTTCAAACTGTGAGTGAGGTTGATATACTGGATGATGGGTATCGATGGCGGAAGTATGGGCAGAAAGTAGTCCGAGGCAATCCAAACCCGAGGTGTGCGATAATTTATGTTAAATAATATTGTAGAAGATTGAATATCGAGTAAAATCCCATTTTGGACACGATTAATTCAATATTACCCCCTCCAGTTTTGAGATAAAATGCCGATGCTTGCTTGATTAGGCAATAGGTAGTTCACCGCTTCTGTTTTGGTCTGTTCACAGTTTTAATTGCTGACCTAGTTGACTCGTCCAAATTTCAAGAGAATTCACTTAGCTACCATTGGTATCAACTGTACCATGTATTTGCGGGAATTTTCGAAGACACCCACCCCAATTTTCCTAAAATTACCAATCAATATCATGGGGATAGCTGTAGAAAATGGAAAGGAAATGTTTTCATGTCATAAGCTATAGAAATAAAGTTAAAAGAAAAAAAAAAGTTTAATTTGTACTGGTTCTCTCTCCATTAGTTATCTCAGCTCTCCTGTAATTGACTCTACTTGCCAGCTGCAAATGAAATATTTGATCTAGACATTATTAGGTACTGTAGGTTTCCTTATTTTACTTCGATAGAGCTTCGGATCTTTCATTGCCTCGTCTTCAAAGCGTGAGAGTTTTCTCGCTGAAATGCGTCCTTCCATCTTAGTTATTTTTTTTTTAGCAAATCTGCAATGTATTCGGATTGAGACAAGCATAATCAAGAGCATACTTGTGAGCTTTCAATCCAAGGAAGTAGTGTAATGATCCAAGCTCTTTCAATTTTACTCTGAACTGTCTAACAGGGTTATTAGGATGTCTGACCTTGAGCCTTTAGTTTTCCCATATCATCTGTGAGACACCATAAATATGGCAATATCCCATACTCTAGTTTGCTGTATCTTTTTCAAGAACAACTCCATCCCAGCAATATCAAACTAGGAAGAAAGAAAGTTAAATGCCGATGCAATTTTCCAAATCGAGAAAGCATCACTTCTCCCCTTAAGATGATCTGTTGCTGTTAGCTGAATCATGGCTTTAATTCTCTTTATACCTATGCTACCTACGTTCTTTTTACCATCAACTAAATTTCCGTTTCTCCTTTATTTCCTTATCTCCCCTTCAGTGAAACATGGCAAAACAAAAGGAAGGAATCTACTAGTTATCCTCATGCATTTTTATATAATAAAAAATTTAACATAATGATTATTTTCAAAATGGTACTTAATTGTGCTTTAAGCACAGAATTTGTAAACATTGAGAGTTGTTCCTCTCTCTCTCTCTCTCTCTCCAATGAAATTTTAAAAATAAAGTTGAGCTTGTAGGAATTAACGCTAGTATATAGAACTCAGCGCAGGGCTACCACCGTCAGTGCCAAGTCAAATGAACCGAGTTATTGGGTAAGCATGGGGATCGGGCTTGGTTTTATGGCCTTTTTCATTGTATCAACCTGTTGCTGATAACCATGTTAAGCCTGCTTTACGAATTCGAACGTTGACCTGAAGTCTTGATAGGTTCAGCTTTGCTTGAATTTATTCTGTACATAATACATATACATGCAATCAAACATTCAATCTACTATGCAGGAGTTACTACAAGTGCACAAGTAACAGTTGCCCAGTCAGGAAACATGTCGAAAGGGCTTCCAACGACCCGAAAGCCGTTATAACTACATATGAGGGTAAACACAATCACAATGTTCCAAATGGCAAGACCAGCAGCCATGCATTTTCTGCACGCACACAGGCGAGTGTAATCTCATGAACCAGGGCGGAAGATGATAATTCGATCAGCCTCAATCTTGGGGTTGGATATAACAGCATCGTCGAGAATAGAACTAATGAACAAAACCCAGCGTGTTATGGTATTGTAAATGGTGGCTTGAATCTGCATGGAAATAGAGAGAATGGTGTTGAAGCTCATAACTTTCAGACTCACCCTATTTACCCTTCTAATCAATGTACTCAAAACCTTGGAAGAGTAGTTATGGGCCCGCAAAATTGTAAACCCACTTTTTAGAAAATATATATCATACAGAAATTCAGCTTTTATTTTCAGTTGGTTAGTGAAAGTCTGCAACTCAAGGTAAATTAGTAAATTACTAATGCTTCAATATCTTGCACAAGTTTCATATATGTAATACAATGAATAAGATAATAACCATTGATGACAATTATTTGTTACTCTTAACCGTTATGTACCAACTAAATCAACTGGCTTTCGTTAAGATCAACAAGCTTCATGAATAAAGAAGAAACTACCAATCGAAACCTCAGGAAGATATGATCACCGGAAAAAAAAACGTTTTGCATCAATATGCTTCAAGCCAACAATACTGTAGTGCTCTTCAATGCAACTAAGAAAGCATTTATTCCTCCAATGCAATTTTAGTCCATTCATCCTCATTGATGACCTATCTCAAAACTATTTCCTCTAAAAAGAGTTCAGAATGTTAAATGAGAATATCGATATTCTATCCAACAAATACATCCACTGTCCAGTTAAGAGCTTTACATTCTCCTCTAAGCCTTGAGAGACCAAAGTACTTCTCATGTACAAGATGTTTTCAGCAATCGCAGAAAATAAAGTATTCTCTAGAACAATCTTTAAACTTTTCAAGTTGCTTTTTAACTAGAAGAGGTATTCTTCTCACTGGTAATGGCCTGTACACAAGATTATATGGACCTAGCTCATTACATTCTTCGGCAATTATTCACTGTGTGGACAATCAATCTTGTCATTCATTTCATCCACAAATATATATATATATAAACATCACGACCTCGACGAATGTCTCATCAAGACAATACAGCTATCTTTGTCCACTGTTACAATAAAACGCAATGGTCATCGGAGAGCAGCAACTATGTCACAGATCCAGATTCGTTGAGTCTAGATTAATATTCTAATAGAAAGGAGTAGCAGTCATTGATACAAAATTCTATTATCATTCCCAACATTGCAAAGATCAATAGTCAAACCTTAGAAAAAAGTTTCAAGAAAGTAACCATTGCTGTTCTAACACACAGCAATTTAATCTAAGAGTAAACAAGATTTCAAGAGGCCAAGTAGTTCAGCAATTACACACTGAAATAACTAGCGTTTTCAAAATGAGCAATTCAAAACACAATTTGAATATTGGGAGTAGCATGAAAACATGCAAACGCTCGTACCAAATAGCATAAAATTAAAGTAACTTGCCAGAGTTTTCTAAGCTTCTCGATGAATTTGTGTAAAGAGGAAGCATCGGATAAACCCTAGAAAGCATGTTTCTTGTACTTGGCAACCTCGCCTTCATTGGGGAAAAATCCCATGAGCCTCCCAGCCGAATTTTGGTATGCATACATGAAACCTCCCATTACCCCTATCAAACCACCTGTCACCATTGATGGCCCCTTTATCCCCGGCTTAATTCCTAGTATCGAGTGCAAAAGAAAAAGGACAATAAACAACACTTCTTTTTGAAAAATCGACAAATTGGGTAGAAAAAGCCGGAGGTAAATGCAAAAGCTCAACCTTTTTCTTTTAATTTCAAACTCATCACCAAAGTTTCAATTTTGCTTCAGTTTGATCATCAATAACATTCCGTTACAAATGTTGACCTCCCTTTTTACTTGGCAAACATATTTTCTTACTAGAGAAATATGGAAGTTAATGGAGCTTGTTATTCTCTTGACCATTTGTTCGACAATCACACCTTTTAACTTCTGAAATTCCCTGCTTAAAGCCTATATTAAAATTTGCCTTTCTATAGCACGAATTTCAAGTAAAAGGCATGAGTTTGCGTCGGCATCTAGCCGCAGACCATCAAGAAGAGTTGACATAACAAAACCTATCTTGTGGAAAGTGTCAAACAAAATTGAAAATTTACTGGTGAATTTAGAAAAAAGTAACTAGAATCGAATTCCCAACAGATCTAAATGGAAAGGAATCGATAAAAAATTCCTAGAAACAGAATTCCGGCTTTTAGACTAATTAGATATAAGGTTTTGTAAATTTCGCTCAAAGTTGAGTGACCTCCAGTACTTTTTTCTCCCCGATTGATTATGAATTGGAAATGGAAAATGAGTAGTTAGAAGTACCGGAGAGGTAGCCGACGACGACGGAGACGCCGGTTATGGTGGTGAGACGGAGGTAATCGAGGGGGTTGAAATTAGCCACCGTCTTCGTAAAGGGAGGATTCCGATCTATAACTGGATACTCCGGCTTCGCCGATGCCGTAATGTCTGTATTCATCTTCTTACTGTCGATCGAATAGGATTTAGGTTTTAGAAAATGGGAGTTGAATCCGCCATTTTTGTTGGGCTGGGCTAATTTCTGCTAACGTTGTTTAGATTTTGCCTTTGGGCCGTACGGCATGTGTGGCTAAGGTTGAAAATGAGAGAGTTGTTTCCAAGCTTCGGCACAATTTATTTTTATTATTATTTTTTTCCAAAGGTGGTACATTTAGAAAGCACATGTTACTTAGACCTTTTATTGTTGCGGCTTCGATCTCTGTTCGACCAATTGATCTCACGTCTTAATTTGAGTCTACCTTCGCACACCTCGAATACTGTTTAAGAGGCATCATTCTCAATCTCGATAAAATAAAGGAGAAAAGAACAAACAACTACATCATTTTGTCGGGTTATCATTCACCTCCACCCAGCTCAACAATATATAGAGGAAAACAACTCCAGGAGACATTTCCAAGTGGTGAAAAGGGAAAGTGAAAAAAATCTAGTCTCGTTTGCAACTGTCGGGTAAGGATTCGAATCCTGAAATATGGATGAGACCTTTAGTAAGTGAGAGTTAGAGTGCAATCTTCCACCCTACATCTTTGGAGGTTTAACCTGCGGTTTACCTCTCCACCAAGGTACAGGACACGTGAGGGTGCCAGTAATGTGGCGTAATTAAAAAAAAAAAAAAAAAAATATATATATATATATATATATATATATATATATATATATAGAGAGAGAGAGAGAGAGAGAGAGAGAGAGAGAGAGAGAAAGAGAGAGAGGGGAAACCATGCAACCTTACATCTGAAAGATTACATCAATGACATATATTAGATATTTTCCGTACAAAGAATTAAGAAATGAATTATATAATCTTAGACAAACCTTAATATATACGAACATTAGAGAACAATACTACATTTTTTAAGTCCTTGTTTGTCGTCATTTACTTTACATTTTTTTTTTTCTACAATACTCATTTTTAACCACGCTTTTTTAATTAAAATAATATTACGCGCAAATCAAAAAAAATTCCTTCTTTTTAAACCACATATTTTTCATCAATCACTATTCCATAATACATTTGTTCGAATAAATGGGGGACTCAAACAAGGCCTAAGTTGAAGAGATCCCATTTTGTCCATTCTTATTCACCCTTTAATTTTTCCTTTTAGGTCTTGTGGTTATAGCCTGGTTCGATTTTGCTAAAAATCGAATTCTTAGTAGATTTTAATAAATTGTATGGTTGAAAAATTGTTGATCGTGTGAATTAAATAATTACAATTAATTGTTGACTTTAACTTATATTCTAGTATATATAGAATTTGACTTAAATTTTCGTATGATTACAATTATCGGTATGGTCTACAATTTGCCCCACGTATGCCGACTACATTTATTTTTTGTAACAAGGAAATTGACACATGCAAAAGTTTTACAAATTGTAGAAGGCAATATTTGAATACAAGACCCTTCTGGACTGCTCTAATACCATTTTAACCCATACTCCGAGGCCTTTCCTCATGGCCGCTCAGTTCAAATAGTACAAACAAGTGGGTTGTACAGAAGTTTAAATAAAAGCCAGAAAAAATGTGCTACTTCATCAGATAAAAACCCCATCATAGTTATATTTCAACATATGAAGGCAAAAACCAAATCACCATAGACATAAAAGATATTCTTCATATTAAAAAACCTGGCCGAACAATGTAAGAGTTTCCTAATACATAATCCAGTGTACCACAATCATACAATGCCATGCTACGAGAAAAAGTAAAATTGCAGCCCTCTGGATTGTGATTAAAAAACGAAGAAGAGATTATCCGGTAGCAACAAATATTTACATTGGTATATAAAGAAATATTTCGATATGAATTCAATTTGTTATGTGAAGGTACTAGTAATCACAGTCATGAAGTTACTTGGTCTATTATCAACAAACTCCTATATTACTAGACATTAAGATATCTATCCTCCTCCTGTGAGTGAAATTTCAAAAAGAAAAGGCAAATTTCGGAGATTCCTTCTGTGTCATATTCTTCTGATGTCTCTTTCTATACCAATATGTACTTGCAGCATAAATTTTGATTCCTAGGAAAACCAGAAAAAGAGCCATGATCTGTCAAACTAAATATGTTGCCTTCTAAAACCCGAACTTTATAAACTCTATAGTTCTTGAGTATTTATTCTGAATCTATATTACTGCAGAAATGCTACTAGCAACTCCAGATGCAAAAGGGCTGTCAGGGAGATGCAGTCCGCGATTGCTGTAACCATTAAAAAACAAAGAATAAGGAGATGGCAAATGTGAGAATATAAAAAATTACGTGATTTCTACATCTTGTACAAAATTTTTAGTTGTCGAGTTTCGGAAAGAAGCATAAAATACTAGTTATATAAAACTTAGTATTTTACTATATAAGTAACTTTTACTTATATGTTAACTTTTTAGGCTAAGCCCAACCATATTTAGAAAAAGAGGCTTCCTTACCTCTCTTGATCACTGTAATTTCCAATCGAGGGCTTGGGGTTATCATCACTCATAGAGCCACTGTTTAGAACATCAAACAGATAATTGAAACTCTCAGACGAGAACTTGGAATTATCTGCACAATTTTGATTTCAGATCATTACGGAACAATGTAGAATGAATAATGTTGACGGAAAGCTAATCAACTTTTGACAGATGCTTATGCTCGTAAATTAAGAAATGACCTTCAGGCATTTTTGGTGCATCCACTGAATAACCCGAGCAGGATTGATTGATCAGAGGTTTTTGTGTTATCTGGAGCTGTGAGAGACGTAATGCCTCGCGTTCAAGGGCCCGTTCATGCTCTTCCATTAGTTGCCTCCTGAGCAGCCTAGAGGATTCCCATCCTGTATTAAATAGAACAAAAACATATGAGATGAGAAATAGCTTCAGCCTGTGGCAGAAAATTATACAAAGAAAGAAAAGCACAAAGAGAAGAAAGAGCACAATTATTAGGTATCACCATATTATATGCAATAGTTTAAAAACCAGCCCGAGCATCGGCACGGTAAAAGGTAAAGGTCGAACTTAGGTTGAACCGATGGTAAAGAACTATCAAAAAATTTAAAATAAAAAAATTTGAGTTGAACTCAGTGGTTCTTTGCTTGGTTTCAAAATTTCCAACTTTTCAATTTTTTACCTAAAATGGGACTGGTTTAGGACCATGTTCCCAGTTATTCCGGTTGGACTAGCCGATCAAGTCCAGTTAGATTACATATGATAGGACAATATTCAAGAAGAAAAAGAAGCCATTATTTGGTCAATTATAGTGTCCAATAAGATCTCATACTATGTAACAAACATGTAGTTAGAAAATTAAGACAATGAGGTTAGGAATTGCTTTACAAGCATGTGCTTCTGAAGTTCGATTCACAACTTTATCTTTCCCATCACTTGAACATATAAAGAAATAATATGACTTCATATTTCATAATTATTGCAGTCTCAAAGCTAGTAATGAGGAAGTAAACTAGGCTTGCAGTTAGGTAAAAGCAAATGTCTCACTCTCTAGAAGCTCAGAGTCGATATCTAATGGTTGCGAGTGATAATACATCGGATGCTCAAATTTTACTTGGTATTTCCTGCACTTTATAAAAAAAGAAGAAAAAACAAAATTGTTAAGCAGTAAATTGAAGCTACACAATTATCTTAATTTGAACAGTGTCTATAATACATAGTCCCTACCAACAAATTGAGCAGGCGGTGTATAACTGGAAGATCCATAAGCAAATAGAGATCGTGTAGTCTATTAGATGAAGAAATTAATTTGAAATAGAAAATATACCTATCAACAAGCTTGGACTTTTCTCTATAAGGTTTCACAAGAACGCGAGCCCCACAGACATAATGTGGATTTCCCTTGGACAAAATTAACTTCACGGTATCTGCATCCACAAAAGTTACAAAACCAAACATCCGTTTCTGCTGGCAGGGAATTCTCACGTCTTGAACTGGACCAAAGGTACTACAAGAGAACGCAGAACAAGAAGAGAACATTATAATGATGAAAGTTGAGGACAATAAAATAAGCAACAATGCAGATTTAGATAAAATTACTTGAAGTAATTGGATACATCTTCCTCAGAAAAAGTGCTCTCAGCTGGAAATGTTAGATAAATTTGTCGAGAACCAGTAATAGTCGGACCAGTATCATTTCTTTCACTCTGGATGTCAAAGTACTTTGGAGCATCTTCAGCCAGTATTATTGCATGCTGTCCATGAGGCCTGCATATCAAATTAGAAGACTAATGATTATTTATCGACATTGGATATACTAATACACGGACAACTAATGCCAGTAAAGATCTAAATTACACCTGTCAATGAGCCAAATACTACTCTTCAACCTAGCAAGAAGTTTAGTCAAACTATAACCAGCTTTTCCCTGTCTTTGGCTTTCAGTCAAATATCCTTCGGCTTGTAGAGTTTTACCAAATTTCTCATAGTATATCATCGGCAGAGATGCAATGGAAACAGGATGACCGTTTCTGGATTTCAATAACTCTGTAATTTCCAGTTCTAATTTCTCAAGGGACCCCCACGGGAACACTTGATCTTCGTGGTCAAATTGATAAGAATTAGGACCAAACGTATGCTGATAGCTCTCTGGAAAATATTCTCCATGAAAATACCTACAGTTACTTCCATGCTTACAAAAGCCCTTGTTGAAATAGTGACAAGCCTTAACCGGGTAATCCACTAAAATCGGAGAATTTCTCAAACCTCTATTACTCGGATTATGGAATGCGGCTTCTGAACAATAATAATCACTTAGAAAACCTGATGGCCCAGAGTTGGCCAGCTCTAGCTGATCCTCCAAACCCCGGAATTGGTTTTGAAAACAGTATTCTTCAGGATTTGAATCAGAGTAGGATAATACTTTGAAAGGTGAAGTATGCACTTGCTCCTGCTCAGCAACTACCTGAGGATGCAAATAAGGATCTACCCTCCGAAGTGAAGACAAAGATGGAAATGGGCGTGGTGAAGCTGGTAGAGGGAGGTTCATGTGAAGGGACAGATCTGATATAGGGTTCGGGTTAATGGAAGGACAAATGGGAGATGAAACAACTGGTGCTAACCTAAGTGCGGTTTTTGCTTTCTGTATCAATGTGTGGATTAAGCTATCCGGCCCTAAAGCTAACCGAATCATTTCCTGGTCAGGAAGGTCTTGTAAATAAATATATCCAATAATCTTTCGTGCAACATTTTCTGGTTCCAATAATAAGATTCTGCCATGAACAGTTTTAACAGCCTCAAAAGAATCCATTTCAAAACTTGCCACTGCACAGGTAAACCATGGAATGAAATGGTTGAAAATGATATGCTGATATATCGAAAAATAAATAAAACTATACAGAATTAGAGTGCTATATCTATTGAAGAAACCAAAAATAGTGCCAAACTCAAATATAGATTTTCTACAGCAGGAACAGTCGATTGAGGCTCCTACTTTCTCGTTCTCAAAACGAGGACTTTAAACCAGGAATCTCATGTCAATTGCAAACCAAGAAAAGAAAAACCTTTTAGCACGTTCGTTAATAATACTCGACAAATACTAATTACGATAAAATCTTTTGTCAATTGTACCAAACAGGCCCTTTATGTACCATAATTTTTCTTATCCATCATAATTTGCATCAAACAATAAAAATAAATGGCATTAACACCTCATAAACAAAACTTACGTACCCAGAAAAGTGTATTCTAAACCAGATAACGCAGAAAGAGAAACAATGACGACGCCGTATTTTATTCTATTGTAGTGAAAACACAATAATTAGTCTAAACCCACAAATAAAACATTGTTTACAAAATAATCCATTCATAAAAAACTCAGGAAATGTATGGAAGACAACCGATTCAGCGTAAAGTACGAGGAAGAAAATGAAAATACCAGAGTCAAAATGAAACAAGAACGCTAATCAAATTCTATGTCTCTCTACATTCACTTCTTCACTTCACTGGTTTTTTTCACTGATTTTCAACTCTCTGCGGAAACTTCTGAGCATTAAAAAGATAAACCGTTTAAACCCACAAAGCAAAATCACAAGAACCGATGCTTTAAAGAGTCCTCAAATTTTGGTAATTAATTTATTTACTTTGAACACCCTTTTTTTATCACTTTATAATAAATTGTGAAAAAGGAAGTTTTTGAATTTCCAGCTGGCATCTATTAATTTCTTAACTAAACAAAATAAAAATCCCTGTATTTACGATATGGTTGATGAAAGGTTGCATGTGTTCTTACAAAAGTGCCATTGTAATTTATCAAATTCCCATCTAATATTAAGGTCCCGTTTGATATTCATTTTTTCTCTATAAAAATAAAAAATATGATCGTTATCAATCATATTAAACAATCATTTTTACTTTTTATCTTTTATGTGATATCCATAACGACTATTTTTTCATTCTTATTTTACAAAAAAATGATAATTAAACAGGTCTTAAATACATGTTAAAAAATGAAAAAAACAATATCGAAAATAAGTTTTTTTTTTTTTTTTTTCCTTTTTTGTTGGTGATGGGGAAGTAAATATTGAACAAAATATATTAAATAAATTGATTATGATTACTTTAGTGTTGTCATTAACTACTTTTTAATAAGATCCACAATTTCGCCCAATTTATATGTGTTATATTGAACACTCATACTAGACGTGACGAATTATTTTATTTTATTTTTCATTCTTTTATCATGAACATATTATCTAATTAAATATATCAAATATATTAGGATTTAGATTAATTTTTTCAATATATTATTGTAATCTCAAAATACAAAAGGATCCAATAGTGAGCTCATATTCGGTGTAGTTAAACATCATATTTTAGTACATTTTGATAACGGTTGATGAGTTTTGTAGTTAAAAATTTGATAAAAATTGTGAATTTCATGAAATATATTGTTACAATTAATTGTTGATTTTAACTTATATTTTTATCATATTTTCAATTCACACCAGACGGGCCTAAATACAGACAATGAAATTATTAAGGGATATAAATTAATATATTTTAGGGATCGTTTGTTTTTCATTTTTTAACCATAAAAGTAAAAAATATGATCGTTATCAATTATATTTTGTCATCATTTTTGACTTTTCATCTCTTGTATGGGCTCATAACGATTATATTTTTTATTCTCATTCTACAAATAATGATAATTAAATGAGATCATAAATAATAAACTAAGGGTATTTTAGGAAAACTGGAGGTACTCTCTTGAAGGAGGGCGGTTTCAACCGGCAAAATAGTTGGGTGTAAGTGTAACACGTCGCCTACATTGGAGGGAATTAGTTTCATTTATAATTTTTTTTCCCTTTGTTTCTTCAGATTTTTTATTTTAATTTTTCTTGTCAAAATAAAAGGAGGGAATAGAATTTGAAATAGCGATAAAACGGTCAAATTAGATCCCGCTCATATGGCGGGTCGGATCCGCTTTTGAAGCGGGCCATTAGTTATAAGAATCTCCACTCCTTTCGCATAGAATCTTCTTATTTCGTTTTGACCATGAAGTTTCGTACTTTGTTCATCTTTGTCCCGTGTTTACTGTACAAGTATTTGAGGTTCACCGTTGATATATAAGTTCTTTGAAAAAATGAAAATGTATTGTGTAATTCGTATATTCATATGTAACGAGAATAAAGGTTTGTTTCGCACAGCTTTTGTTGATCAAGCTTTCTTCCAAAAGAATTGTTAGTAAAACTAAAAGTGGTTAATTATTTGATTGCCAATTCAAAAGTGTTATCAACATATAATTAATTGTTAGACAGTATTATAAAGTTTTTCCCCCTAAAATTAAGCTACTTGTACATTACTTTTGTACATCATAGATATCATTTCATGATGTGTAAATATCAAGACCACTGATTATTTCAAGTGTTGCTAAAATAAATAGCAAAAGTGTATGGCATATCATGGACTGCAAACAAAGTTGTCAGCCATGATGTATAGCAAAATTATTTTTTCTATTTGAGTTTGATCGAGTGTAACTCCCTTGAGCTAGTCCTTGGTTGTAACTCACATGACATGTAAGATTGCAAGACTAGAGTGTGTTTATATCTATTATATATACGATATTTGTGTTTTGGCTAAGCTTGAAGAGTTTCATTTGAGGTATTGTAGCAATATTTGATCAATGGTCAAAGTCATACTAAAAATGATCAAATTAGCCTCGAGGATAGATGTGATGCGATACTGACAATATTAGGACAAATGTTAACAGCTAGATATTGGGTGTAACACGTCTGCAAGTGACTACGATCATTTATTCGTCGATTTGTGTCCAGACCCATCGAAGCATGCCAATTGATAGAGGGATAAAAGATGACAATCTTTGTACCTTGGCTCATTCAGTCATTGTGCGATCTTTGACCTACCAGATTATGGGAGGAATAACCCACTAAGTAAGTAAATTTCAGTGCCATTGAAAGATCCGAATGAATTGTCTAGTCTTCAAATCCTACGATTTCTGTCTAATATCAAGGAAATCCTATGATGCTTATTCAACATGCGCATAACTACCTTTTGACTCGCAAGCATAATCCAAATTATGTACAAAGGGAGTTCCCAAAGGTAAAATCGTACTTTTTACCATTTAATATTTTATTTTTACAAGTACATTTTACTCTTTTCACATATATAAAGAATTATCAACCGATTCTCACATTGGAAGAGCATCAAGGTTGAAGAACCCAAATTCATTTTATGAAATTTCGTCAATCGATCGAGTGTCAATATGATCGATAAGTCAATCAACGTCATTAAATAATGTAACTCTATTTATGAAAATCCCCTAGCCAGACTTCTGAGATTCTATTGAATTCAAAATAAATTAGATTCAAATTCAGGTTGAGATTTGGAATGATGTGTTCTATAACTAAATTCAAGTCAAGTTTGCATGAATTTTGTCTAATTTTGACCACTCAAAATCTTATCCAACAAGCGTCAAAATGTCTGCATTGGGTTGGCCTTGGTGAGGTCTCAACCACCAGACCTTCAGGCCCCTTCAACTCAACAGAAATAGTAAATGTTTGCTCGATTTTTATTTTTTTTCCACTTAGGGCATGTTTGATTCGTTTAATTTGTCATGAAATTAGAAAAATATTTTCTTAGTTCCTATTTTTGACCATTCGATTAGCCAAATTTGTCATGAAAAATATTTACCACCAACTTCTAATGTACAATCCCTTAAAGTACAAAAGTAGGAAAACATTTTCTTATGATTTTGGTGGGAAATTGTTTTCCAGCTTGTTGGGTGGTTTTTTTTTTTTTTTTTTTTTTTTTTTTTTCCTTTTTTACTTTTTGGAAATATATTCTAAATTCAATGGTAAAAAAATTTATCCATTTAATTGACAATTTGCATAAAAAACGAAACCAAACGAACATAAAAAACTTATGATTTTTTTTTTTTTTACTTTTTGGCAATCCAAACAAATTTTAATACAGATTGTAAAAAAATTATCCAAAAAGTAATAATTTGCATGAAAAACAAAGCAAATTTATCCATTTAATTGACAATTTGTATGAAAAATGAAACCAAACGAACATAAAAAACTTATGATTTTTTTTTTATTTTTTTATTTTTTGGCAATCCAAACAAATTTTAATACAGATTGTAAAAAAATTATCCCAAAAAGTAATAATTTGCATGAAAACAAAGTCAAACAGATTAGATGAAAAATTATACAAATCTAACATCATTAATTACAATTCTCTCTAAAACAAATTATAGGCAAATTATTTTTCTGCCAAATATTTTATTTGTCATTTATTTTTCATCTTTCTATCAAATAGAGCTTTAGTGAAACAATGAAAAAGAAATTAGAAGAACCCGCACAAATTGAATTGAGTGGGTCATGATTTAAGAAAGGCCAAACTTGATCACTGACTAAGTATGATCTATATTTTCATTTGACTATTCAAAACAACCCACATATTCATTTCGAAACTACATTTTTTTAAGCCCAACGGACATACTTGTTTGAGCCCCCCCCCCCCCCTCCCCCCCCCCCCCCCACCCCCCCCCCCCCCCCCCCCCCCCCCACCCCCTCCGGAGGGGGGCGAGGGGGGTTTGTGGGCGGGGGGGGACCCCCCCCCCCCCCCCCCCCCCCCCCCTCCCCCCCCCCCCCCCCCCCCCCCCCCCCACCCCCCCCCCCCCCCCCCCCCCCCCCCCCCCCCCCCCCCCCCAATTTCTCCTTTCAAAAAGAGTATTTAAAATAGTATTTTTTTTGGAGAATGTGTAATTGAAAAAGAATAATTTGTTTTCGATTTATGTGTAGTATTATTTTATGAAAGATTGTGTGATTGAAAGTAAGAGAGAGAGAAAAAAAAATATGATATTGTAGGGGGCCAAACAAGGATTATTCATTTTGACATTACAAATTTTCAAGTTAGCATACCTCGTTTCTAGTTACATTTAGTCACAATCATACACAATGTAATCATTGTGTACTTCATTGTTTACACTTCACCACATAATATTATCCAATTGGACAGTTGAAAAAAATACAAAATTTTCGTTCAATTATTCATTGACAACGATACAAATATATGTAAAAATGTAAAAAATGAATGTATAAATAAGGCCCTGTTTGACCCATATTTTAATTCTCATTCTCATTCTTTTACTCATTTTCAATAAAATAATATTTTTCATCACATCAATAACTTTTCCTTCTTTTTTAACCACACATTTCTCATCATATCACTATTTCAAAATTCATTTTTTCCAAAAAATTAATCTACTTTGCCCTCAAACTTGACCTCGATCACACCCCTCCCCTCACATGGAGGACAAAAATATTAAATTTAATGAGGTGGGACCCGACCCCCATGTGAGGGGAGTGGTGGGATCGAGATCAAGCTTGAGGGTAAGGTAGCATGATTGTTTTTCAAATAATCTCTATCAAACACACTCTAAATAGCATAATTCCAAAAAGTCAGGACAATTTTGACTTGAAAATCCTATCCCCATCCTGTATCATTCGCATAAGAGTCCAGGCCGCCCGCCCGCATCCTGAATCATTTGGGCGGGTCAGGTTCGATCAAGTTAATCGGGTCAATACCTGATCCACCTGTTAAGAAATAAATGATCAATTAGGGTTGGATTATGTTGATTCCGTCGTCTTCCCCCTTGGCGGTGCAAAAAGCGATGCAAATTTCTGCAATCGAAGGCAAGTCTCTCTCTCTCTCTGGATTTATTGAACGCAAAGTATTATTTTATTTCATTTTTTTTTTTGGAAGAAAAATCACTTGATTTTACGGGAATTGTAATTTTTTTTTTTTTTTTTTTGAAGCATCCTAATTTATGCTTGGCACTTTTTTTTTTTCGTGAAAATTCGGCTAACACCGTAACGTTTCAAAAAAGTTTGACATTTAAAGTGAATTTTCAATAATTGCTTCCTAGATCGTCCTCCTCGTACCATGCTTAAATCAGTATCCAATGATAGAATATTAAAGTATAATTGCAGTGTGAAATTAAAGAGCCGAGTCTGTTTGGACCGCAGTGTTAGAATTCTGAATGGACTCTGATTTAAATGGAGTTGGATTTTTCCTTCATATCTTTTAGGTGACAGATTTTGTTCATGGTGGATTTTATCTCAAAACATCAATTAGTGCTTATACAGATTAAGAACAATTCCGTAAATTAATGAAGATATCTAACAACTTGTTCTGAGCATTGTCTTTTAATTTAAAATGTGATGATTGTTGGATTTTCCTTCAAAAATAGAATTAGGAGCACGAAGCTAGTTTATATTCGTTACATGATACCCCCTTGGAAACGCTCTTACAAAAAGAAAAGAAAAGAAGAGAATAAAAGATAAACAAATTGCACCTTTTGTGCTTCAAAGTTTGAAGATTAAGGTATCGGTACAATGAACACAATTTCATTAAGGGTGCGTTTGATTGTAAGGGTGGAATTTGTGTGGAAATAAAATGAATTGTAGGGAATTGAATTGCCTAGAATTTGTTTTAGAGGGAATTGTAATTAATGGTGTTTGATTGGTATAATTTTTCACATAATTCGTTTGACTTTATTTTTCATGCAAATTGTTACTTTTTGAGATAAATTGTTTTACAATCTGTATTAAAATTTATTTGGATTACTTAAAAAGTAAAAATAAAAAAAAAATTTTGAAATTTTTTTGTGTTCGTTTGACTTTATTTTTCATGCAAATTGTCAATTAAATGAATAAATTTTTTTACCATTGGATTTAGAATATGTTTCCATTGCTATAAAAAAAAAAAAAAAAAATCACTTTCCCATCAAAACCATGGAAAAATAAAAGGTGAAAAATGTGCTTTAATTAAATGGTTGTACCTAAAATTTGGGTGGAAGTGAATTCCATGAAATTGTTTGAAAATCAAACACCAAAATTAAGCATAGAATTTGAATTTGTTTTCCTTTTCCACCCATTTTCTAGGCTATCAAACATAGCCTAAGATCAATAAGAAGGGTGAAATGGAAAACTGTAAAGTCTACATATATTCGTTATGTGGTTTGTTTTAATTCTCAAATTTGATGTACTGTTGGTTTAAATACTGGCATGGAATTGACAAAAAACAATAATTTTAATGAGTTTCTAAGTCAAGTTGGAAAATTCCCGATTTTGTAAGTTGTGTGAGAGACAAGTGAGTAATTTAAGTGAAAGATCTTTGATCTATCTGTTCTTTGAGTCAACACTATTTTTATTATAACATACTAGGCACCTGTTTGATGGCCATTTTTAGAGAGAAAATGAATTTTTTTGATGTGATGGATGATGAATATGTAGTTGAAAAAGAAGGAAAAGTTATTGATGTGATGAAAAATATTATTTTATTGAAAATGTGTGTTTGATAAAAAAATGAGAATGAAAAAAAAAATGGGTACCAAACAGAGACTAGGTATAGCTTGGAAGCATGTGTGGAATACGGATGAAGTGATCAAAGCCAAATTGTGGTTTTGAATTTTTATATGAAACGTTCTTTTTCCAGCCTATGCTACTACCAATTTAGTAGCATGATATACTAGTTAAGCCCCTGTTTGACAACCATTATTTTTAAAAAACAATGTTTTGAATAGTATTGTTTAGGAAAATGTGTGGTTAAAAAGTAAGAAATTTTTTTGAATATGTGCAGAATATTTTATTGCGTGAATATATGGTTGAAAATGAGTATGTAGAAAAAAGAATTTGAAAACAATGGTTGTCAAACATGGGCTAAATAGTTTGTAACAGTGTACAGTGCTTAATATTAACCAAATTAATGTCGTGGGACTCTGAAGAGTGGCTAAAGTCCGAAAAGGGATGCAGCTATGTTGAAAAGGCAATTATCTTGCTTTCAAACATATCTGGCAATTTTTTAAACTAGCTTTAGTGGTGCTTATGAAATACATTTTAGAGTCCTTGATTTGAATTTGACAAATAATATTTCTAGCAGATCACTTGGTTGAGTATTGAAGAACCTGTCCAAGCCGTGTGTTTCACAACTATTTCATGACTTCAAATTTTCGTAGTGTTTCTGATTCTTTGGCAAGTTGCATTTCTGCAGAGCATATTGAAAATCATATAACCAGATTCTATACAATTTTATGGAAAATACAGAGCAAGAGCAAGCAGAGAATATCCACTGGGATGAAGCATTTCATCTCTATGCTAATGTGATTGCACATGAGAATGATGCTTTGCGGGTTAAGGTCACAATCAAGCTAGCAAGGATGTGCAACCATGTCCCTGAAAATATTTTGTCACGCACTGTGCCAATCCTAGTGGAGCTTCTTGAAGGCCCATCTGGCAATCCGAGTCCACCAGTTCAGGAAGCCTCTGCTTACTGCTTGAAATGCATTGCTTGTATAGGAGAAGGCCAACTAGCCATTCTTATTGGGCAATCAGGCGCCATTCCTATCCTTCTGAGATTATTACCAAATTCTGATGGGAGATTTCGGAAAGGTTTATTAAAATGCCTCCGAAATGTTGTTACATTTGGGGAACTAAATCGCTTGATTGTAGCTAGTAATGGTGGAACTGAGATTGTTCTTAATATGCTGGATTCCTGCTCAGATGATTCAATGTTAATTTTATTAGAAATCTTGAGTGCATTAGCTCTTAAAAGAGAGGTTAGAAAGCTCATTCTCAGTTCAGGTGGTGTCTGGTTTCTTGTTGAATCTGCTAGACTAGGCAGCTTGATTTCTAGAAGTCGAGCTGCTCAAGCAATTGGCTTACTTGGATTAATTAAAAGAGCAAGACGAGAACTTGTCAATGCTGGTGCAATACCAGTGCTTATGGAATTAATAAACGACGGGGATATGCCAATGAAATTGGTGGCTGCTAATGCACTTGGTGTAATCTTAACCGATGCTGATAACATTTGGCCCATTGCTGAATCAGGAGTCATTCCTCTGTACACCGAGCTACTTGAGGGGTCGGATCCCATGGGTAGGGAGATTGCTGGGGATGTATTGTATACATTAGCTACTGTCGAAGAAAATGCGTTTGCAATTGTGAAACACTTCGCTTGTATCCTTACAGGAGATAATGATGAAGCAAAATCTGTTGCAGTTGATATTTTGCGTCATCTCTTGGATTGTCACAAGCACTTCCTACCCTTCCTATTTAGGAGCCCTTTCTGACAGGTTATAAGATAGGATAACACGGGGCAGAATTAAAGCAAAAAAAATGTTTAAAGTTGTGTTGTTCAGCCATTTCCGATACTTAATACCAAACAAGCTCTTTGCATTTTGGTCAAAGCATTTGAAGGATGAGAACAGAGATAATGAAAGTTGTAGGAGTTATTGCTTAGATGCAATATCGAGTATCCCTTGCTGAAAGATATGTCCCAGGAACTGAAAGCTGTGTTCCAGAAGCTAGATTTAGAGTATCTTTGAGACTCTTATGTGTAATATTATTAGAGAGATTTTTATATGAGTAAATATTTTTATACATTTCCGCATTACCATTCATCTTGTGGACTATTGATGAGTTTTATAAGTACTTTACACCAAGATATCAAGTCTCAAGACATCACACGTCAGACACAGAAGTCACAATTTCTAAGAAAATAGTTTGAGCAAAAAGTTGCAATTAGTTTCAATAATGTTAAACATTCAAGTCCTATGATTTATGTTTTTTTAACCAATAACCAGCCTAATTAATACGATTAATCAACCTGTCCAGATGTTCCAAAATCAGCCATGCACAAGGCTCGGAGGGGAATGTCAACTCCAGTATACATTTTCAGTGTTGGCAGAACAACTTTCAGAGGTCAAACTGACTTATGATTTCTATATTTATTTGCTCTATTGTCTTAAATTTCATCTCTTGATCATGCATTTGCTGATATTTAACGGTACACTTCCTTGGATCTTTAGCATCATGGCTTGTCCGAGTCGGCATTGATATTTATCAATACAAGTTTACATTGTCACTATGATATGTGGTTCGTCACTTATATTTGCACCGGTTGGGGCAGGGATCGGAGCTACACTATTTTATCCTTCAGCAGGTCAACGGATTGATAAATTAACATTTATATATAAGGATTAATCATAATCTATATGTACAAAATCATGTACAAAATCGCTTACTCACACTCACATGGTATGCAGGTCCCGCGTGAGTAAAATAATCTGACAATGTAGCGCTCAGCTCCTATTGTGAGTAGTAAGTAAGGGAGTTTGTAGATGTGAGAATTATAAATGGTTCTCTTAACCTCTTGTATTAAATGTGAGCCCTTGGATCAAAATGGTTGGTTGAGATTGATTGGTAGATATTTTATCTAACTTGCTTGAGAAGCTTCAAACACATTTGAATCCATAAACCTACCAACTCTATCTCTCTCCCATGTGGGCAAGCAAGGGCAAGAAAACAAAGGCCATACCTTCTTCTACAACTCTCTCTTTCTTCCCCATCTCTCTCTCTCGTTTTTGTACCTTGTTCATTGAGTGAAGAGGTGAGTTTGAGGTGAGCTTTGGTGGTAGAATACATTGATACTTGGGCATGAAATAGGGCTAAGTATAGGTGGTGTTTCTTGAGAGTTTAGGGTCGGTTTTGAGGGTTCTTTGCCGGTTCTTCTAGCTATCTCTTGGTGGGGTGATTTGCATTGCGTGGAAGCTGTTCCTGAGCCTACAAATCAACCATAAGCAAGGAAGAAGAAGCTCCAGATTTTCGGCCATTGTTGGAGCTTCCATTTTCAGTTTTCATGTTCTTGGTTTATGCATTGGATGTTGATGTAATGTCATGTATTTTGGTAGTTTTAAACACCCATAATCCTAACAAACTGGTATCAGAGCTTGGTTGCGGTGTTTGTGAAGCCAAAAACGGACCAGAAAACGAGCAGAAATCGCCTGAAAACGAACCAGAAAATCGGAGGTGAAGCTGTCCAAAAATCTGGTGAAAAACAGAAACTTCAAACACGATTTCCCGTCAAACCAGAAGGAATTTGGAAATTCCGAGACCACCGGGGTGCTCAGCAGGCCGAGGAGAACATTCCTAGGTGGGCGCGTGAAAATCCGGCGACGGACCCGTTTTTCCGGCGACGGCGCGTGGGGCGCGTGGGCGGTTTTCCGGTGACGGTCCCTTTAGGCAGAATACTTATTTTGATGTCCTGAACGTATTGATGTGTTTAGTTTTGTGTTTCAGGTTATACAGAAAAAGTTGGACCATTTTGCCCCTGGCTTGACGTCTTCGACGGTTCGGTTATGAAACTTTGGTATATTTACTGTTTTTCAACAGTAATTTGGTAAGATTATTCTAAACTCTCCATTAGGATAGGTTTGGTATTTTTTATCGGTTTATGCATGATTGCTTGGTTGCTTATTTGTGAATTCCGTTGATTGAATTCTTGTAATTAATTCGTGACCTGAAGCACATTTAATTGCATTATACCTGTTTCATCGTTGTGCTTCATTCCTGAACATTGGTTTTTTAACTCTGCATTTGTATTTTATTTGATCATCTGGAAAAGATTTTTTCAAAACCTTTTCTGTTATGTCCACGAGTACAGGCCACTCTTTTACAGAATCTGTAATGGGTTCGAGGGTCGAATTATCGCAATTCGATGGAAAGGGGGATTACTCGATTTGGAAACAGAAAATGAGGGCTATTTTGGTCCAACAGAGAGTTGCTAAAGCTCTTGATGATCCTGCTACATTTTCTGATGAGTTAAAGGCTAAACCACATGAAATTGAAGACATGAATGAAATTGCTTACAGTTCTATAATTTTGCATTTATCTGATAACATTGTAAGACAAGTTGATAATGCCAAAACTGCTAGAACTTTGTGGACTGAACTAGATGCCTTATTCTTGACTAAAACTTTACCTAACAAGATATATCTGTTGGAAAAGCTGTTTAGTTTTAAGATGGATCCCGGGAAGGATGTCGAGGGGAATTTGAGTGACTTTAGCATAATTGTTAAGAGTCTGGCTCATAATGATAAAAAATTTGCCGATGAGGATTTAGCTGTCATATTGCTAAACTCTTTGCCCGAATCTTATAGAGAAATGAAAAATGCCATAAGATATGGTAGGGACACTCTCACTCAAGCTATTGTCACGGATGCTTTAAAATCAAGAGAACTTGAATTAAAAAGAGACAATAGAACTTATTCTCGTGAAGAAAGTTTATTTGTTAGGGGAAGATCTGAAAAGAAAGAATTTAACTTCCATAACAAGAAGGGGAGAGGGAAATCCAAAATGAGATCCAAATCTAAAGATAAGAGCGGTAAGAAATGTTATCACTGTGGAAAGTTGGGACATTTCAAGAAAGACTGCTTTGAGTGGAAAAGGAAACAAAGAGACCCAAACAATACTGATCAAGATAATGCTGCCATTGTGTCTGAATTTGACAGTTTGCATGTCCTTAATGTGTCTGAGGAAGAATTTGATAAAAATTGGATCCTAGACACAGGGTGCACTTTTCATATGTGCCCTGAGAGGTCTTGGTTCTATAACTATAAAGAGACTGAATCTAGGAAGGTCTACATGGGGGACAATAATTCTCAAAATGTGGTTGGAGTTGGTGATATAGCCATCAGGATGTACGATGGGGCCGTCACGCAGCTCAGAAATGTGAGATATGTTCCTAATTTAAAGAGGAACCTCATTTCCTTAGGTTCTCTTGAAGATGAGGGATATACCTTCAAGTCTGGTAACAAAATTTTGAAAATTATGAGGGGTTCTCTCATAGTTATGAAAGGACCTAAAAGGAATGAGTTGTACTATCTGGAGGGTAAAACTGAAATACCATTTGATTCTAGCCTTCTTACTGTGAGTAAAGACAAGACTGAACTTTGGCATAACAGAATGGGTCACATTGGGTTTAAAGGGCTAAAAAGCTTTAAATAATCAGAAATTGCTTGGAAAGGATGATATTGAAGCAATGGATTTCTGTGAAACATGTGTTTTGGGTAAGTCCCATAAGGTGAGCTTTGAAGCTAGCTCTCATAGGACCAGCGGACCATTGGACTATGTCCATGCTGATTTATGGGGTCCGGAGAAGCACTCCACATTTGGTGGGAGCAAGTACTTCTTGTCCTTGGTGGATGATTATTCAAGAAAGGTTTGGATTTTTACCCTTTGAAGGCTAAGTCGGAAACCTTTGAAAAATTCAGAATTTGGTTGAAGTCTGTGGAAAATAAGCTAGATAAGAAGCTTAAAACTTTGAGAACTGATAATGGGCTTGAATTCTGCAATTTTGAATTTGACAACTTCTGTAAGCAGAAATGCATAACAAGACACAGAACTGTTAAATACACACCTGAACAGAATGGGGTCGCTGAGAGAATGAACAGGACCATAATGAACAAAGTTAGGTGTATGTTGATTAGCTCTAGCCTTGCGAAAGGTTTTTGGGCTGAAGCTGCAAGTACTGCAGCTTACTTGATTAATAGGTCTCCGTCCAGCAGTATAGGGTTTAAGACCCCACAGGAGTTGTGGACGGGAGAGCCTCCAAATCTGGAACATTTAAGGGTGTTTGGATGTGCTGCATTTGCACACCAATCTGAAGGAAAACTTGAGCCGAGGGCGGTCAAGTGTGTGATGTTAGGGTATCCCGAGGGTGTGAAAGGCTATAGGCTATGGGTTTTAGGGGTTCAAGGTATTAAGATTATTAACAGCAGGAATGTAGTCTTTAATGAATCTGAGATGCCATGCCTAAAAAACAGAAAACTGATGAAACTAACAAATCTGAAACTGAAAAGAGTATTCAGACTGAGGTGAAGCTTACTAAGCTTGATTCACCTACACCTGGGAATGAGGTTAATGACCCTATACATCAAGAACCTGAAAATGAAACTGAACTTGAACCTGAAGGGGTGACTGAACTTCAAGAAACCATTGAACCAGTTGAAGTTGCACATTTTAATGATCAGCCACCTAATCAAGATTATCAGCTTACTAGGGATAGGGGGAGGAGGCAAATCAGGCCAAATCCTAGATATGAATCCCTAAACATGACTGATTTTGCCTTAGTTTCAGGTGAAGCCCTTGAACAAATAGAACCTGATAGTTTTGAAGAAGCTGTGAATGGAAAATATTCTGAAAGTTGGTTAAAAGCTATGCAGGAGGAAATGAAATCTTTGAGTGATAACAGAACCTGGAAACTCATTAAAAAACCTAAAGATCAGAAATTGGTTCCTTGTAAGTGGATTTACAAGTTAAAGGAGGGTTTGAGCCCTACTGATCCGGTGAGGTTTAAGGCGAGGTTAGTGGCTAAGGGTTATACTCAAAGGGAGGGTGTGGATTATAATGAAATATTTTCACCCGTGATTAAGTATAAGACAATCAGATTAATGTTGGCTCTTGTGGTTCAATTCAATTGGGAACTTGAACAACTCGATGTAAAAACTGCTTTTCTACATGGGGAGTTGGAAGAGGATATCTTCATGAGCCAACCACAAGGTTTTGTGGCTAAGGAAAAATTTGATTATGTGTGCAAGTTAGAGAAATCTTTGTACGGGCTGAAACAGAGCCCAAGACAATGGTACAAGAGATTTGATGCTTATGTGCTGAAAATAGGGTTTAAAAGAAGTGAATTTGATGCTTGCTTGTATTTTAATGACATAAAGAGCGGTTGTGAGGTTTACTTGCTGCTTTATGTGGATGATATGCTATTAGCTGGACCTAGCAAGTCTCAAATTAATAAACTGAAAGATCTTTTGAAATCTGAATTTGACATGAAAGATTTAGGGAATGCTAGAAAGATTCTAGGGATGGTGATAACAAGGGACGTGGCGAAGAATAGGTTAACTATTTCACAGGAAGCTTACTTGAACAAAGTTGTGACAAAATTTGGTATGAAAGACAGTAAAATTGTGAATGTGCCTCTTGCCAGTCATATGAATTTATCACATGCTCATTCGCCTAAATCTGAGTCTGAATTAAAGGAGATGGAAAATGTGCCGTATGCTAATGCTATAGGTTCTGTTATGTTTTCTATGATTACTACTAGACCTGATGATCTTGCTTTTTCCATCAGTCTCCTAAGTAGATTTATGTCTAATCCTGGTAAGCCGCATTGGGCTGGTTTGAAATGGCTATTGAGGTATTTGGTTGGGACTTTAAATCTGGGCTTAGTTTATGAGAAAAGATCTGAGGGGTTAACTTTAAAAGGCTATGTTGATGCTGACTTTGCTGGTGATAAAGACAGTAGGAAATCAACTACAGCATACTTCTTTACCCTAGGTGACAATTGTATAACATGGAAGTCACAGTTGCAGCCTTTAGTTACTTTGTCAAGTACTGAGGCAGAGTATGTTGCCATAACCGAGGCGGTTAAGGAATGTATTTGGTTGAAAGGAATCTTAAAAGAATTGAACTTCATGCATGATACACCTATTATGTTTACTGATAGTCAAAGTGCTTTATTGCTTTGTAAAAATCCTGTTTATCATGAAAGATCTAAACATATTGAGGTGAAGTATCATTTTATTCGTGAGAAATTGTCTCAAAATGAAGTTAAACTTGTTAAGATTCACACTGATAGGAATCCCTCTGATGTGGGAACTAAAATTCTACCTGCAGGTAAATTTAAATTATGCTTATCTTTGTTACATATTGATACGGGTTAATTTTTTCTTGCAGGTAGTGGGCGATGATGATGAACAGTTCTTCCATGTGCAAATTCGCAACCAAGAGAGTGTGTTATGAGAACCAAGGTGAAGAATGTGAGAATTATAAATGGTTCTCTTAACCTCTTGTATTAAATGTGAGCCCTTGGATCAAAATGGTTGGTTGAGATTGATTGGTAGATATTTTATCTAACTTGCTTGAGAAGCTTCAAACACATTTGAATCCATAAACCTACCAACTCTATCTCTCTCCCATGTGGGCAAGCAAGGGCAAGAAAACAAAGGCCATACCTTCTTCTACAACTCTCTCTTTCTTCCCCATCTCTCTCTCTCTCGTTTTTGTACCTTGTTCATTGAGTGAAGAGGTGAGTTTGAGGTGAGCTTTGGTGGTAGAATACATTGATACTTAGGCATGAAATAGGGCTAAGTATAGGTGGTGTTTCTTGAGAGTTTAGGGTCGGTTTTGAGGGTTCTTTGCCGGTTCTTCTAGCTATCTCTTGGTGGGGTGATTTGCATTGCGTGGAAGCTGTTCCTGAGCCTACAAATCAACCATAAGCAAGGAAGAAGAAGCTCCAGATTTTCGGCCATTGTTGGAGCTTCCATTTTCAGTTTTCATGTTCTTGGTTTATGCATTGGATGTTGATGTAATGTCATGTATTTTGGTAGTTTAAACACCCATAATCCTAACAGTAGAAAAATGTGAGTAAATGTAGTATTGTTCTATATGTAACTGGTATCTATGAAATCACCATTACTACAAATTAATGTTTTAAAATGGGATGAGCAAGTAATGAACCGCCTTGTGTGCGTTCTCTGCAGACTGTGCATTGGGGGATTTGGCAGGACCTGTTGTGGTTGCATTTTGCTGTGAGAAACTTCATATAGACCTATGGTTATTTTGCATTTCTCCATGGGATATTAAGAAAAATTGATTGCTTCAATTAGTTAGAACTTATTACCCTTTGGCCTTTAACTTTTTACCTTTTTCTGGCTCAAGGGATGAGTTGATGCCTTGTAGCTCGAAAATGTACTTTATGTTGTTTCTGAAGTATTGATTTCGTATTCAAACAATTTGAAGACACACGAATGAGATTTGAACCACAAATAAAATAACAGGATGATCAATCAGGATAAAAAAGAACGAACTATCAACATGATCGAAAATACGAACAAACTGGACAAGAATCCACATTCATGCAAAAATGACATTTTTTTTATATTCAAACAAGACCATATGAACTCTAACACTAATCTTAGAGTATCTCCAAGAGATTCTTTAAAAGTGGAATGCTCTCTATTTTAAAGAGTCAATCTTTAAAATTTTACTCCAAAAAACTCTTTAATTTAACTTTTTAAAATAGAGAGCGCCTCTCCAAAATTTAATACTTCAAAGATTCCAAATTTCAATGTACATTTTATTGACTTAATTAAATAAAATGATATAATTATTGAAGAGAAGATAATAAAAATAAAAAGAATGAAAAAAACAATAAATACATATTGGGAATGGTAAAATTAAATGTTAAAAATAAAGAGGCTATTGGAGCATTTTAAAATTTTTGCTCTTTAAATTTATAGATACTCTTTAAATTGTAGAATATGCTCTTTAAAAATAGAAAGTCTCTTGAATATGCTCTTACATTTCTATTATATTTTATGGTCCATTGACGGATAAGGAAATTAGTGTTTTCTAAAATATATTTTTTCAAATATCACTTTTTAATAAAATAATGTTACGCGTAAATTCAAAATTCTTTATTTTTTAATCATATTCTCGAAAAAAATCACTATTTCAAACTATATTTTTACCTAAAATTTCATTTTAATGGAGCCAAAACATGTTCTCATATTGCAATTTAAAATTGAAATCTGTGCTTAAGTTTTCCGAACTGCGTATGTGGTAAAAAATGGGAAAAAAGTTGGAGGTCATAGCGCGATTGAAAATAAGTTTAACAATTTTTTTGGAACCAAACAGGGCTTTGATTTGATATTGAACTGATTATTATATTTTCTTAAAATAAGGGGTGCACTGCACAACTATCAAACACCTTCTGTCCATTCTGTAATAAGCTTTTCAAACGAGCTGCACTCTCAGTCCGGCAAATCTCGCTCTCGCGTGCAAGTGAAATTTTAGGTAATTTCAGTTTTAGTTTCTTACTCGTGCTACATCTTCTTCTCGTCTTTAACAGTAGTGTTATTGTGCTGTAATGGCGGTAATTAAGAGGAGCTCACTCTAGATTTTTTGTCTTTTTGTTTGAAATTTTGTATTTAATTTTTTACCGTTTGTGTCTGATTTATTTGTGAACTTCTGTGTTCTGATATGTTCAATTGTGGACTTATAATGTTGATCTTTCCTGTTCATTGGCTACAATAATTCAAAATGTAAGTTGCGAATCATGTTAAGGTTAACTTGATGAAAATAAAAATCGTAGATCAGAGTATTTTCTACAGCAATTTTTGGACAGTCAATCTGTCTCCCTTCCTATCTCTCTATTATGTATATTTTTAGTGATGTTTGTGGACAAATTCTTAGAATTAAATATATTTGGAAGTATCAAGTTTGAACTACAATTTTACTGGTAGGGACTCAATGGAGCAAAAAACAGATTTGAATCGGTGCAATTTGTTCTCTGTGAATTTTAGAAGTGGATAATGAAGAATCACCACCGACTTTGAAGAAAATTCCAGAATATTTTGGGTGCTTCATATTCATCTATCAATTTCTGGAATTGAAAAAAAATTCTGGAATGGCTGCTGAATAATTTATCTCCAACGCCATGATGAGAATCATCTAGAATAGTGAAAGTGATAGTGTGTAGAGAGAAGCAGAGAAAGAAATAAAATAACTTGAGTACTTCTTTGTTAAATAATATTTTAAGTGATTAGTGGCTTTGGTGTATGTCCAAAATTGTGTAAAATCCATTTCATAAATAAAATAATAATTTTTTTTTGAGTCTTAAACTCAACAGATGATTTTCCTGCATTGATATTATACTCTAATTAATTGGTTAAAACTGAAAGTCTTTTTTCATATTTGGAAATTTAAAAACATCCAGCACAGGCGTGATAATAAATTATGTTTGATGTTATGAGCTTTATCTATATTTGGAATTAGGCTCATATGAACTTCTCTTGCTATACAGAGATTTCTCACACTGCCACACGTTGGAATGGCAAATCTTGGTAAAAATTCCTTAATGACAGGACTGCTAAGTCCTGCATTTCAAAGGAATCAAAAGGCTAATCCAAAGAGAAGAAGAATTCGCCGATGTAGAAGTGCTCCTTTGGCTGAATTTGTTCCCGGTGATTTGAATGGTAAAAATGAGGCTACAATTCTTCCTCGATCTGAATCCTGTTTGGACAAGCTACATCACAGTTTCAAAAGAGTAGCCATCTTCTTAACATTCTACTTGGTTATTGGAACTATTTGCTTTTCCTTTGTTATGGAGCAGATCAAGGGAGAGAAAATAAACGAAGTCCTTGATGCTGTTTACTTTTGCATTGTCACAATGACTACTGTTGGATATGGAGACCTTGTGCCCAACAGTGTCGCCACAAAACTGCTAGCCTGCGCTTTAGTGTTCTCAGGGATGGCTTTAGTTGGTCTAATTCTTAGCAAAGGCGCAGACTACATAGTAGAGAAGCAGGAAATGCTTCTTATCAAGGCATTACGTATGCGCCAGAAACTTGGTCCAGCTGAAATTCCTAAGGAGATTGAAACTAACAAAGTACGGTACAAATGTTTTACAGCGATGGCTTTTCTTCTAGTTCTCATTCTAGTTGGGACAGTCTTTCTTGTTACAGTTGAGAAATTGGATATTGTCGATGCCTTTTATTGTGTCTGCTCTACCATCACAACATTGGGATATGGAGATGAGAGCTTTTCAACCAAAGCAGGACGTGTTTTCGCTATATTTTGGATTTTGACTAGCACTCTCTGTTTGGCTCAGTTTTTTTGTTACATTGCCGAACTTAACACAGAAAGCAGGCAGAAGGCTTTGGTTAAGTGGGTTCTTACCAGGAGAATGACAAATGTGGATTTGGAGGCAGCTGATCTCGACGAAGATGGGATTGTAGGGTCAGTGTTTTATAACTCCCAGTTCTTCGAGTTCTGCTAGAAAAGCAGGCTAAATGAAAGGGTTTTTTTGACAGACATACACTTGGCAAATTTCCATTGATAGTTAATAGAAAAATTAAACAAAGAACTGCCAATCAAAAACTGCCGAGTCAGATCCTGGAAAAAGGCCCTGTCATTGAGCTTGTTCTTCTCTTTTTCCCATTTCTTTTGTTTCTTTTTATTTACTTTACATTTTGGCTTTTATGTTCAGTTGAGTTTTTTTTACCTAAAATTTGTTTTTCTTATTATGATTTGCTAACAGGGCTGCTGAATTTGTCTTATATAAGCTAAAAGAAATGGGGAAAATTAGTCAAGAAGATATTTTGCTTGTAATGGAAGAGTTTGAAAGCCTTGATGTCGATCAGTCTGGAACTTTGTCACCTTCTGATTTAACGCTTGCACAATCAGCTCAAACATAGAGGTAAATATGCTGAGTTTCTACACTGTACAGTAATTATATATATTTTTCCTTTGCTTAGTATCTCCTTCGAGCCCAGCTCCTCGAAAACAATATTCGATTTGCATGAATTAAACAGTTGTTGACTCTCGGTCCTGGATTATCTTTGGTTTTCGAAGGGTAAATTTTTTACATGAGTTAGAAAAAAGATTTTCTGGGAAAATTATGAATGTTTGTGCTGGAAAAATAGTGTAACCTTTTGAACCGTGTCCCAGATTCCCCTGTAAATTACTACCCGTTTGGTCCCTATTATTCCATGTTATAATGTGACGAATGGTAATTTTTTTGGAGAATGAGTGGTTAATAAAGAAAGAAAATTTTGTGAATTTACGTATAATATTATTTTATTGAAAAATGTGTGATTAATAAGAAGAGAGAAAAATAATTATTATAATTTAACGGGTGATATTGGATGGGACCAATCTCACCCGCGACACCACACCACCAAACTCACCTGCGACACCACCACGTGAAGAAAAGTTATGGGACACCGCTATACTATGAAGCGCTGCGCAACCCTACCACAGTCGCGCAGCGTTACGTCGATCCTCATGCCTATCACATGAGGATATCGACCCCACGCGTGAGCTTTACATTCATTCTAGGGCACCTACCACAGCGCGGCGCTAAGTCGACCCCCATGCCTACCATGTCGAGGACATTGACCCCACGCGGGAGCCCTACATTCATTTTAGGACGCCTACCACAATGAGGCGCTACGTCGACCCCACGCAGGAGCTTTACTTTCATGCTAGATCGCCTACCACTACGAGATGCTCTATAACACTTAGTCACGAACAGTGTTCTAAAAAGCGCGCCTAGGCGTTGTCGGCGCTGCGCGAAGCGTGACAAAAACATCTCGCTTTGTGCCTAAGCGGGGATTAAGCGGTCAACGGGAATATTGACCGCTTAATGCGCGCATTAGGCGGCCTAGGCGCACTTTTTTTTTTCCCTAATAAATTTTTTTCATTTTTCCACCATATTATAGATAATAACTTGAATATGCTATGCTCCATTAAATGTAAATTTTTTTTTTTTTTTTTTTTTTTTTTTTTTTTTTTTTTTTTTTATATACACACCAAGAAAAGGAATAGATTTGACACTACGAGGATGAACAATCTCGTTTATGTCCAATTTAATGCAAGATTGATGAACAAGAAGAAAAGGAAGGCCAAAATAGAGACTTTACTAGCAAGTGATGCTACTAATGCACAATCTTGGATTGTAGAGGGTTGTGGTGATGAGGGTGAGAATGAGAATAATAGGGTTGAGAATGATATCTTACAACCTACAAGAGGTACAAGAAATGATCAAAATGAAATAAGAGAGCCCGAGGAGGATGATTTTGTATCGGATGACACAGATGATGAATTAGATGAAGAAGATATTGAATTGGTGTCCGATAAAGAGTTAGATAAGATTTAAGCTACAAGCTATCTATGTTATGTAATTATGATTTTGAAACTTATCTTTTTTGAAGGAATTATTAAGTACATACAATATTTTATAATTTTAGATGTTTGGTATGTATTATATGAATTAATACATGTTTTTTTACAATAATTAAAAATTAAAAAACGCTTTTTTACGTCCAAGATTCGCCTAGGCTCGTAAAACTTGAAACTTGGCTTCCACGCCTAACCACGTTTTACGCTTTTTAGAACACTGGTCACGAGAGATCACCGAATTAGATAGATGTCGTCTAGCGGTTATCACAAAAACAACCAATCACTGGATGGATAGTGATCACCTTCTCATAACGTGGGAAAAGTGGGAGCACGACGTGGGACACGTGACATTGCAATCGCCCAGCGATTATGCAGCTCCAACCGCCTATAAATACTCTTAGGGCGGGTCAGGTATAAACTGGTGAATTTTTGCTATCTGAATACTCATTTAAGCATTTTCTTCCTAAATCTATATTTTTAACTCCGGTACTAATTCTCAAGTTGGAGGTACAACGGGAAAAAAAGTCTCGTCCGCATTTTGCAGGTGACTTTTGTTAATCAAAATAACAGAATTATCCTATGTCACTAGAAGAGTACGGAGGTTTGTTTAGCAACTTTTTCAATGGAACATAATGGAGATCAAACGAATGTTTAAGTTGTAAACTTATTAAGATTATTCATATAAAAACATATTCTGTGCATTGTGATGACCTTGAGAGTTGAGAAAGCTATGTCTAGTGGTATGTTGTTACTTGTTAGGAGAAATAGATGAATTTATTATTTTTTCTACCCGAAAATCTGATTTAACAATAAAAATATATGGAGATCCCCCTCTTTGCGACAGGTATCTAGAAACAAATGACTTTTTATAGTATCTAGAAACATACAGGGTAGGGGTGCCTGCTGGGCCGGCACGGGGCACCAAAAAGAAGAAAGGATAATTTTCATAAGTAAGAGTATAACTTTGGCCCATTTCAATAATAAGGAAATAAGTTTCAAATTTCAAAAATCAGATTTTTATTAAATTTTATTTATAAAATTATTAATTAAATATATATTTAATTAATTAAATATATTAAGGTCACGGATCTATATAATTTGGTCACAGATTCACAATTTAGCTAGTCACATATTATTTTCGGTCACAAATCAGAATTTTTAATGTCAAAAATTATTTTACGTCACAATTCAAAAAATTTATAGGTCACAGTTTATTTATCGGTCACAGATTCACAATTTAATTAGTCACATATTATTTTTTGGTCACAAATCAAAATTTTTAAATGTCACAATTTTTTCCTTGGTCACAGATGAAAAATTTATAAGTCACAATTCCTTTATCGGTCACAGATCACGAACATTATAAATCACAACTTATAATTGATCACAAATTAACAAATTTTAAGTCACAACTTATAATTGGTCACAAATGAACAAATTTTAAGTCACACGTTATTTCTTAGTCACAGTTCATTTTTTTCATTGGTCACATATTATTTACTGATCATAAATTATCCAATTTAATGGTCACAGTCGGTCAAAAATTTATCACACCACAGCAACACTACCACACCACACCACCGCCGCCACACCGCCGCAGGTCACAATTTACCACCACCACAGCAACACTACCGCCACACCACCACCAACACGGCAACACCACAGCAAAACCACCCCCACCACAGCAACACCACCGACCACCACCAACACGGCAACACCACAGCAAAACGACCCCCACCACAGCAACACCACCGCCAACACAGCAACACCACCGCAAAACCACCCCCACCACAGCAACACCACTACCACCACCACACCACCGCAACACCACGCCATCGCCACACACCACAGCAACACCACCACCGCAACCAAGTCCAAAATTACAGATCCACCACAAAATTGACACCACACAAATCACCGCCAACACCACCACCGCTATTGCCTGCAGAACCCGACGGCAACAACACCCATACACAACCAAAAATTAGATCCAAACAACCAAATCCAAAATTATAGATCCACCACACCATTCAACAACACAGAGCCATTTTGCCGTCGCAGAGCTTCGCAAATACGGCTTCATCTCATCGCCGCAACTCGCGGCGATTCACGCTCCTTCTGGCCAGCGTGAACACGCCAGGCTCCAATAGAGAGGGAGAAAGAGAGAAGGAAAGTTAGAGAGGAAGAGGGGAAAGAGTTTAATAGGTGCTGGGACGTCGCCGGACACTGGGGGGTGGAGATGTCACCGGAGAGGATGAATATCACTAGTCGTCGGCGGTGATTAGCAGCCACGGGAAATGGACGGTGGAGGAGACGGGTCTCTGGAAGAATTAGAGAGAGAGAGAGAGAGAGAGTGTGTGAGAGATAAGAGAGAGAGAAAAGTGAGAGATATAATTAGGGTTTGATTGTGTAAAATATATTAATTAATTAATAAAACATCTGATTTTTGAACAATGAAACCTCTCATCTGATTTTAGAACTCCCAATATTTAAAGTAGGATTTTGTGTAATTTCCACAAGAAGAAAAAAGTGGTAATTAGCAAACATTCTTACTTTTCAATTTTATTTTGCAAAATATCTTTATCTTTAATATTTTGATATTTTTTATCCCTATTTTAAAATTTCATTGCGAAAAATATCATTTTCATTCAATTTTTCAATAAAAAAAATAAAATAACAAATATAGTCTTCTATTTAAATAAAATAAAAAAAAGAACAAATTATAATTATACTTCAAAATTTTTTAAAAACTGCAAATGAGTCCAAATAAATTATTAGAAGGATAATTAGCACATATTGTCCATACCTTTCATTTTTTGGTGTTTTCATCCATATTTTTACATTTAATTGTAGAAATCATCATTTTCATCCTTTTTTTTTTTTTTTTTAATATAAATAGATCACTTTCTACTAATATCGTGAAAATTGTCACTTTTAAATGAAATTATCAAACATATTATTCATGTTAAATCTACATGATATATTTAACGATTTCTCATAACTCAATTACATTTTTTTTTTGTCTCTCTATCTCTTTCTAATTTCTTTTAGGAAGGAATATGCCTAATCTTCTGTTTTTCTAGACATTGTTATCAGACCTCATTCAAACATTGATTTGATCAAGTCACTGGGTTCAATGCTTAGTGAAAAATTAATTTTATTTTTATTTTTTCTCGAGACAAAATTAGAGTTTTAATGTATTTGCCACTAAGCCTTTAATTTAATTTATCTCTCATTCTCATTTTCAATATACATTCACACAATAAAATATTTTATGTGTAAATCTAAAAAATTTCTCTACTTTTTTAACCTCACATTCTCAAAAAAAAAAAAAATAAATAAAACTATTCAAAACATATTTTTTTTTTCAAATTAAAGACTGCTAATTACTTTTATTTCTATAAATTATTGGTGCTGTAGACTTATTTTTTACTATAATGTTTACAATTTAGTCTTATAATTTTGTAATAAATGAAATTTCTAATAAATATTATCTTCATTTTTGTTATGTATAAACATTTTATCAGTTAGATATCAAAGCTCGTTTGGCCCGTGGGTAGGAGTGGATTAGAAAGGTGGAGGGGAGTGGGTGAAAATTTTCCAAATTCTTCTAGGGTCTGTTTGATAAGTCGAAATTTTCCTGAGAACTTGGAATCGTTTTTCAACTTTCACTTTTGCGCTATTTGATAACCTTTATTTTCCATGGAATTGATTTCCAGCCTTTTCCAAATTCCATGTAAAATAAAGCCAAACTAAAAATTAAAAAAAAAAAAAAAAATTTTTTTTTTTTTTTTTTTGGCAATCTAAACATATTTTGTCCCTAATGGTAAAAAAATTTATCCATTCAATTGACAATTTGCATAAAAAATAAAATCAAACGTATTATAATAGAAAGGTAGAAAATTATACCAATCAAACACCTTTAATTCAATTCTCGATAAACCATTTTCTTTCTACCTATTTTCCATCCTTGCAATCAAACGGACCCTTAGTGTGTTAAATTGTTTTAAGTGAAACTTATTCTTATTTTTTTTTTTTTTGAAAAGTTATGGGACTCATTTGCAATTTTTTTATTATTTCTTGTTATTTTATGTTTTTCTTTTCTTTTAGTTAATTGAAAAATGGCAAATTCATTATTTAATGGACAAAATGAAGGAAGTTGCGCGTTTTGCGATTGAAAGATGGGTGATAAATTATGTTAAAAAATGTCGAGGGTATATTTATTATATTTTACAAAGATTGGGGATGAAAAGTATAAGTTTTTAATTCATAAATAGAGAGAGTAGAAATATTTGAATTTTTTTTTTACATATTCATTTTTAATCACATATTTACACAATAAAATATTTATTTAATTTTTTTTTTTTTCTATTTTTGAATCATACATTTTTCTAAAAATTATTATTTAAACTATTGTTTTTTTCTAAATAATGGTGGTTAAAGAGGGCTAAAAATGAAAGTTTGAATGATTTATAAATGTTGTCAAATAGAGTACAAAATGGGGGTTAGTCGTAAGTCAACGCCGATCGTCCAGTCTGGAAAAGAACGTTCAAAAAGAATATGTAATCAAAACCGTTGATTCAAGGCGCCCATCCAAAAACCACACTTCAGCCGTCAATTGAGTTCACGTTTCAGAATTGCGCCACGTGTCTCCTCACCCTCTCCCCGCGCGACACGCCATTAAATTCGATTTGGAATCCGGGTTTGAAGTCCGCACTATAAAAATTCCACCCGAGAAGGTGAGATTTTGGTTCGAAGTGGGAAACGTTGACACTAAGACAGAGTGAGCTGTGTTTGGATTTGGAGCTCCAGTATCTGGAACTGGAAAGTTTGCTTAAATTGGTGTAAGTTTCTCGTTTCACTGGAGTTGTGAATTTGTGATGCTTAATTGCGTGTATTTCTGTTTCTTTTTTTTTTTTTCAGAAATTTTTATGTTTTTACTGCTGCTTGAAGATAATCTTTTGGTTTTAGAAATTTTATTAGCCCTTGTTTTATATATTTTTCTCACTCCTCGTTTCAATCGCAAATTCTTCATTAAAATAATATTATAAGCACAATCCAAAACTTTCCAAAATGCATTCTTAGACAAAAAAAAAAAAAAAAAAAGAGCTCAAATAGGAGCTTAAGGTAATGACTCTCCACGACTCCTCGTCCCATAATTCAGTTTAGATACGTGTAATTCACACACACACACAAACACGTACTTGCCCACGCAGAAGTAAATTTATGCATAGGTTTATATTCGGTAGTTATCCCTTTTATGCTTCTACAAGTTATTGATTTATAGTTCTGGTTTGCGAATTAAATTTTCTTAATAGATTAATGCAGTTTAGTTTTATCATAAGGGAAGGTTTTGGTGAAGTTCTGAACTGTGAGGTTAATGGGTGAAGGAGACGTGTCTTTGAAGCCTAAGGCAGCAGATGTGAATGATGAGGGGGTGGAAAAGATCGAGGCTGTGGAGAAGAATGAGCAGCAAAATGGAGTGACAGAAGTAGTTGAAGATAAAATGGATGATAGGAAATTTGAGGCGCAGAAAATGGATGTGGACAAGGAAGAGATCAAGGAAAGCAAAGGAACTGAAGAAAAAGAAGTGGAGGAGGAAAATTTAGCAGGTGGAAGCAAAGAAGAAGGAAATGAAGATACAGGAGAGGAAGAGCATGGAACCACAGCAGATATGGGGAAGGAAGCAACCAAGAACAAGGCAATGGAAGATGACTCTGGGGAGATCCTCAAGGAGGAGACTGAGGATAAGGTTGAAGAGGGGGTTGGTGGAGCAAAAGGGGAAGAAAAACTGGAAGAATATAAAGAGAAAAAAGGCTCGAAGAAGCGACCGAGAACAAAAAGTAGTGCTGCGAAAAAAATGAAAAATAAGACGAATGAAGCTGAAGAGAAGAAAGAGAAGGATCTGAAAACTTTAACTGAGAAAAAACCAAAAGAGCCTAAAACCCCTGTAGAGACAAAAGAGCCTATAAGCCCTACAGCTTTTGCGATTCAACGTCCTGTACGTGAACGGAAATCTGTAGAAAGGTTGGTCGCCATTGTTGAGAAAGATACTGCTAAGGAATTCCGAATTGAAAAGGTGTGCTTTCTGAATTTTTTCCTTTCTTGTTTTCACGCACTCAGTGGATTAAATATAATGCTGCAATGCATTCATGAAGTTCATTGACTTTATCTCTGAAGATTTACTTTGTGACATACCAGTGTTCGTTTGCAGGGTCGTGGAACTGCACTGAAAGATATTCCTAACGGTACACTTTTTTAAGTATTTTGATGCCTCCACTTCATCCATACATATGTATCAGCTTACGTCTTCATGTTGCAATTTTTCAAGAGTTCCATTAACACGATTTTGTCATGGCGTTGCCACACCACTTCTTAATAAACCTGTATAATTAGTGAGGTTAAGTTTTTGGGCATTATCCAAGATTGTTTATGGGGGAAAATAGAAGTTGAATGACTGTAAACATTTATTTTGATGCTTTATACACCTTGCTGGCTCCGTGCATTTTTTCCTTGAATTCTGGTGCAGATCACAATGTAGAGATAATTTGACCAAATCGCCAATCATAGTAGAAGAGAGTTGACAAATCCCCCTCAGAAATGCTAAAATACTACCACATAGCATATTAATCAACCAAAACTTATGTTTCTCCATCCTGTGTGTTGTGTCAGATTTCATGGTCTTTTAGAGTAGCTTTTCTTTATCTAATAATACACTGATATTTGGGATTAATCTTTTACAATCCTACTTCCTATGCATTTCTAGCTCATCAAGTCAATGAGCTACTTTATGGACAGATGAATGCCATTACTTTTTGAAGATAGCTATAAATCCTGTTTTAAAAAAAAATGTGGGAACTCTATTGCATTTGTGCTAGTCATTTCCCCTTAATAAACAGCCTCATATATGGTTGATCTGGATAAATTATCCAAGCTTGCCAAAAAATGGGAGGTCCAATGAGTATTGTATTGGTTATTTGTTGCTTGTTTTTGTCGAGAGTCGGCTAAGATGAGCATACACTAAATAGAGGAAGGGGGACCTTTAAAATATGAGAAAAGTAGTATTGGGATGTGATAATGGATTTGAATGCCAGCTTGGGTGGGCAAGGTTTATTTAATTCTCTTTCAAATTTTACTTCCTCTTCTAATTTTGAGGTTTGTCAAGAATTGAGGGTGAGGTGGGGGGTTAATATACCGAGCCAACAACAAAAAAATGCCGCCATAGCATGACATATATACATACCTTATGGGGTTCTATTGACTGTTAACAAGCAATACTCTAAGAACTTAGGCAAGAAGCGGCATTTCACTTTTTCTCTGTTATGGGTTGGGCCTTGTATACCAAGGGAACAAGCCTTCTTGTTTAAATTCAGTCCTTCAGGACCAAAACGGCAGGTTCTACTACTTCTCTCCATGATTTCCCTCATCCATTATATTAATATCATGGGGCTTTCTGGTCACTGGCTATCAATCTAATGAGAGCCACCTTAGTAACAACAAAGGTTGTGACCGGGATAATCCTTGATAAATTCTCTCAAATAAAATTGTGCCCTTGTTGGGATATGACTCTCCTGAACATGGTGAGAATATCTTTCCCATACCCCAGTCTCTTCTGTAGTCAAAGTTAAAGTTGGTAGTTGAGTTGTTTCTTCCCATCAATCCGGTCCTTGATTTGTTACAATTTTGAGTATTATGTTTCTTCTGTTCCATTTGTACTAAATCCTCATTTATTTTGCTGTAAATCAAATTTTCAATGATTTCAGTTTCACGGTTGTACAAACAAACTTTCTGTTGTTTTCTGAACCACATTTTTGTTTCAGTGGCATACAAGTTGTCAAGAAGGAAGAGCGATGACACTTCCAAGTTGCTGCATACTATTCTTTTTGGAAGGAGGGGAAAAGTAATGCTTTGAGTTCATACTTAATATTCTGGTGTTCCTCTATGGTTCATTTGGGTCTAGAATCGTTTTTATTTGTTCACAATGCAGTGTTCTTGTCAGTTTGATAGTCGGATCACGTTGAAAATGGCTGGAATTTTAATTTTTCTTAAATTTTAAGAAAATATCTCCTGTGTGTCATGTCATGCATCAGAAAAACTTTATAGTTTGAATTTGTTAAGCATATCATGTCTTCTGATAGATACCTTAATGCTTTTTGAATATTATGGAACTATTACCAAAGTAAATAAGTCACAGTTAGTTTTACTTGCAAACATTTGGCTCCCTAAGTACTTAATTTTTGGACCATTTTCTTTTTAATTGTTATTTTTGTGTGATGTTGATATTGAAGTTGATTTATATAATCCTGAGTTCTGCTTAAGCAAATGATGTTAGCAACAATATTCAGCCACCTTTTGCCACTTCCTGCCAATTTACTTCGGTATTTAAAGTAAATTTGGTGCTCCTAATGTGCTTTTCTGGCAGCTATAAAATGTTGATATGCTGTAGTTGGGTCCATATCATGCTTTTGTTGATAACTTTTGATATTTGACTCATGCTTATACTTCTATCTAATTCTGCAGGCAGCTGATGTCAAGAACAACATTTCTAGATTTTCTGGATTTGTGTGGCATGATGATGAGGTAAAGAAGAGATTATGTTTAGTTATCTGGTGATTGTACAATATCTATTTAGAACTTCTTTGAAACATAGGCATAGCTCAGCATTTTCAATATGCGTGTCTTAGGAAAAGCAAATGAGGAAACTAAAAGAAAAACTTGACAAGTGTGTCAAAGAAAAATTGGTGGAAGTCTGTGATGTTCTCGATATATCGATTTCCAAGTCTACTACAAAGAAGGTATCCAGAGATCTCTCTGCTTCACATTAACCTGGAAATTATACATTTGCTTTCTTACTTCTTTGCATAGCTCCACCTCGCATTGCACATTTCTTCATATGTGCATTCTTATTTTTAGATACACTAGTGCATTTGTGTTCTAGATAAATTGTTAAACAGTCTACTCCTGCCATTTTATAATATTCACGAGATGTACCATATCTCTCCTGCATTTCTGTCTCCAAGATTAAAATTCAATTTGTCGTTCATCATGCATCCAGGAAGACATAATCGCGAAGTTGATAGATTTTTTGATGAATCCTCGTGCAACAAACACTGACGTGCTTGCTGAAAAGAACAGGTTTGACATGAAGTCCAACCTTTCTTTTTTTCCTTTTCGCTTGGCTTTTTGTATATTTACAAATCTCATATATGCCAACCAGTCAGGCAAGGACAAAAAGCGCAAGAGGTTCAGTAAAACCACTGTATCAGCATCTGGGAACGCATCTTCAAAAGGCTCTGCCAAGGTATTCCCTTTCTTGTTAATTGTAGAGCAGACAAATTTTAGAACGATGAGGTTGGAGTAATATCTCAAATTAGGACATTATAATCTTTATACATCTCTGTCTGTAGATTTGTACTGTGGGTGTTGTCAGTTCAATCATTTAAGAAAATTAGTTAGTTCGAATTTCATCCGGTTCTTGACTCCTATTATGGCACTTCAGTGTGTGTATATGTAGATATTGAATGTAGTGTATCCCGTTGCATGGGGTGAACTGCAAACTTGAAGCACGTGCACTATTTGGTTGAAACTGTAATATGAGCGAGGTATAACTTGCAATGACAGTGGGATGCGGCCTGTATTTAAATTGATAACAAATTATGCAACACAAAAATGTCTAGGCAACCACAAAAGTTAAGACGAATGGGATGCTGTTTGATTCTGACAAACTATACTTCTTCTAAATTTTCCTCTTAACTTTGTAGAACATGGTTTGGAATACAGCATGTGGATGTTTCCATTTACATGTTTACAGGGAGAATAAAATCAACATAATTGGGATTCAGGGTCAGCTCCCAACAAAGAAATATAGTAAACTAAAATTAGAGAGGAGGAAATGATGCCAAATGAATCTTCTGTTTTATATGGATGGAAGCTACTATAAATCATGGAGGCTATCTGGGGTTGCATTTGATGTTCGGAGCTCTCAGTGTATAATTTGGCTTTTGTTTATTACAACATCGCCCTTTGTTTGTAATTTTTCTTGCTTTAGATACTTTCTCATCTCCCCCCCCCCCCCCCCCCCCCCAAACCCCACCCACCAAAATACAAATAAATAAATGAAAACACACATGCTTATAGTTGACTATGGGCTTGTTCGGTAGATATTAAAATTCAATTTTAATTGAAAATATAGTCGCTATGTTTGACTTTCATCTCACGTAGGGGACCCACTAACGGTTATATTTTCAATTAAAATTGGATTTTAATCTCTACCGAACAAGCCCTATATATTCTTTGTAAATGGAATTTCAGTGGTCAATCAAAGAAATCACAATTACTAACATTGTGGAAGATGTATTGGAGTTTAGATAAAATTACGCGTTATTAATCTTTATTTCTGGTGTATTTTCAGAATCAAAAGAGAACTGAGAGTGCATCTGAAAAAGGTGGGGAGAAAAAGAGCATGCCTGAATCTGATGACAAAACAGAAGAAGAGAAAGATGAAACACGTGAAGAGGAAACTGTTAATGGTGTTACTGAAAGATCAGAAAATGAGATGTCTGATCAAGATGAAAGTGAGAAGGAAAGTGCATCCGAAGACGAGTCCAATGAGGACAAAGGAAATTTAAAGCGAGGTAAAACAAAGTCTCCAGCGAAGAAGGGATTTGCTGAAAAAGCCAAAACTAAGAAAGCTACAATCTCTAAGAAGTCTACTTTGCCTAAAAAAGCACCTGCAAAATCACCATCAAGTCGCTCAAAATCTGATAATGATACAAGTGCAAGGAAGTCTTTGGGTAAGAAGAAAAATGAAGCAGTTAAGGAGAAGTCATCAACTCTAAAAAAATCTGCATCAAAGGAGACAACTGGTGAGAATTGTAGTTTATTTTCCTTTGATTGGACTATTTGGTTGCAAGAGAATCTTGATAGTTTAATCATTTACCATCCTTAAATCTGAACATCCTGAACCGCTTTATGGCTCAGACCTTCTGTGAGGGCCTTTTCATGAGAATCCATTTTCTAAAGGTTTCTTGTTTCTGTCCAATGAAGGGAAGAAGGTTGCGAAGGGTAAAGGCAAGTCCAAGGAGGACAAAGTAAAGCCAAGTGACGATGAACTTAAAAATTCAATATGTGAGATTCTCAAAGAGGTGGACTTCAATACGGTGAGGATCTGAAGTTCTCTGTTCCATTGTCAAATGGTTTTGATTTCAATATATCCTTCCCTCTTCAGTGTTTATGTGGGAGAAGAGAGAACCGAAGATAAGTTTGTCTTTTGAACTTCTTATACTGATTTGGGCCTCGCCACCACATTCTAAATCTGAAAACTTCACATGTGGGAAACTATGTTGTTTTCCTTCCTCAAATGTTGCTCGGTACTGGCTGTCTTTCAGAGAACTTATAAAGCAGTGCTGCATTTGTTTCCCGAGAAATCATCTAAAAGAATTGTGAACTTCTAATCTTCAATCTTATATTATATGCTTTTCTTTGCAATCGAGTTAAGAGGTGAAATACAGTACCAACTTGTTTGGCATGACATTTATTTGTTATTCAAGTGAATTTTTAGTTACCATTTCTTTTTGTTCTGCTTCTCAGATACCCTGTGTACTTGTTCTTTTGCAGGCCACCTTCACTGATATTCTAAAGCAACTAGGTAAGCTTTCAATATTTAATATTACAATCTTTAAGCCGTACAACAGGTAAGAATCCCCTGCACCTTTTTTTTTTTTTTTTTGTCTAGGATGGGTTGGCGTAGACAAAGATTATAGGATGTTAGATTCTTTAAGCGTTTTTAGTGATTATGGCACCAATTTGACGTGCGCAATTGTCCTGCTATGAACCGGAATTTTTTTCTCAGCGGCAATAGAATCTGAAAGTTTCTTGTTTTTTCTTAGCATTTCATACTGGTTAAAATTCTGAGACTCCGTACTGTTTCAGCCAAGCGATTCGATGTGGACCTGACGCCAAGAAAATCATCAATAAAGCTCATGATTCAGGATGAGCTAACAAAACTAGCCGAAGAACAAGACGAAGAGGATGAAGGTGATGCTGAGAAGAATGTTGAACAATCTTCCAGCCGAGGTGTACGTGCCTGACGCCTAAGAAAACACAAAAGATGAAAGCGTAGGGTACCTTCAATCGTCATAATTTATGTTGATCTTGCCACTGTAGTTATATAACCACATCTCCAAGTTAAGCCAGCTATAATTTATGTTGATCTTGCCGCTGTAGACTGTAGTTCTATAACCGCACCTCCGAGTTAAAGGCAGCTGTAATTTGTTATTAGTGTTATTAACTGGAAGACTCTTGTTCCATAGAAATTCGTCTAACTATAAATGCTGCAACTGTAGCTTGCTATGTATAATTATCCTTTTGTTCTAGTGTACTGATCCTTGAATAGGTATCAGCACTGATTGTAGAAGTTTGTCTCCGCATAGTTATATAAACGGTTTTGTGTTGATTTTAAATAGTTTGGAACATCAACTCTTTCTCTCTCTCAATTGTTAGGCTTCTGGTTCATATGATCTCGTGGCAAAAAGCATTTGTAACTAATCCGTCTACGAAATTTTGCGTTTTCATTGATTAACACTTAGTTCTGAATTTAGGGGTTCATACAAAATAATCAATTCTTCTTTCGCTACTGCACTATTATTTGTAACCTGTCGGGGTTGGTAGCGAAGGTAAAATGTTGCAAAACTAGAACAATTTTCCCAAACAATTGTTCGTAAATAAAAGATGAGGAAGAAGAAAATTACAAATTTGACTACAAGTTACTAATAATTCAATGCGATGTAAAGTGTCGATATTAATCGGATAAGATGTTCGATATAAAATCCGAAAAGAAGTGTTCTTAAGCTAGTGGATTAACTGTGAAAAGCTTAAGTGGAGCACTCATTACTAAATTAATTTACTCTTGAATAAAGACAAACCAACTTTTAACGTGTTACAACCTACTAATCTTCAGTGCTGAGTAACACCTACTAATCTTTAGTGGAGCTAAGATTAGACCAGGCCACCTTCTAACCCTCATTTTTTTGAAAATATTATTTTGTAAAAAGTGAATTTTCAATATTTTTCTACTTTTTAATAAGATTTTTCCAAAAAAACTGGTTTTTCACTTGAAAAAATTTCTGATTAACAAATTTTAAAAAGGACCTTGCTATTTATATATCAAATTTTACATAATAAATTACGTAATGTCACATATCACTTTATTATTTGTCAATTTAAAATACAATCAATATTTTATATAATTTCTTATATACTATTTTTCTGCGTCTTTCAAAAATCTCCCTAACAAGCTCTATAATTGACATTGACATAACATAAAAAAGCAAAAGAAGTCTACGCAAGTCTCTCTTATATACTATTTTTATACACAAGTAGCTATGACTTTCAAAAAGCTGTTATAATTAACATAACATAAAAATGCAAAGGATAAAGATATATATACAAACACATTTGTATAAAATGTGTTACTTCCTCTCACAAAAAATGTAGACCCCACGTGAATTCAAAAATATCGGCTGTGTAATCCCCACCCTTATTGTATGTAGTGTGTAAGAGATTTTGTACGTATAGCATGATCCAAATGCAAAAGAAGTCTATGCAAGTCTCCCTGCCAAAATCTTGGAACAAGAGGGCTACGGTCTTGTCAAGAGGTGGCCCTGCCCTTGTCTCTTTGCAATCACTCCATATCACAATTCTAAAATGCGCCCACCACCATATTTATTGTTTATTGACCATTTAACTTTGATACACATGCGGGGATTTTGTGCATACACATGACATTCTGTCATTGATTCAGGACCAAAAACTACAGTGTTGGCAGCAGATGTAATGCTGCCAACATTGCATATGTAACTTGTACATGTAATTCATTCAGGACCAAAAACTACAGTGTTGGCAGCAAATGTAATGCTGCAAACATTGCATATGTAACTTGTATAGGGTGATTCACCCGAACCATGCTATAAGTACAAAATGTTTTGAAAGAAAAATTTTATAAACAACACATGACGTGACATCATTGAAAGAAGGGAAAAAAAGAAAAGAAAAAAAAAAAAAAACAGTCCAATCACATTTTGCCATGCCAGCGTCGATACAAGTTCTGTTAAATTTTTCTTGTCCTCATGGTTTTATCGAATTCATCATGTACAAGTAGTTTAATTCTTGACGATTCTATTACTCTCTTCCATTAACCAAGCAATGCACAAAATATCACCAATTCTACTCTAAATTTTTTCTTTAGTGAGGGAAACGGTAAGCTCGAGAGGTGTGTCAATCCTACTTCAATTCCCAAGAAGTTGCAGCATAACGAGAACTATTATTAAACACCCGGAATACTATTAAAATTACTATTAGAATAAAAATTCCGAAATTCAACTTAAAAATCACATGATGTGTCACCAAGTACTAATTTAAAAAAATAAAGCATTTTAACAACCATACTCATTATACTAACTTCAATCACTTTGAACCTCAATATCCATGGACTAAAATTACACTAGTCTGAGATGTCATAACTGTTCTTAGTGGACTGTTTGATCATGTACAGGATCTGAGGTAGACTCAATTTTAATAATTCTTTTATGCCCAAAACTAAAAAACTATAATCCCAAGTAACAGAAATAGCCAAGAAAATCTACTATCATGTCAAAACCAAACTCATACACACATATAAACATTTAGTATATTTCATATTTCAACATATACTACTATGTCACATCATTATCAAGAGAAATCAATACAACAGAAGCAAATCAAACTACCTTGGTCTTCCACTGGCAGTTGAAGACCCGGATCCGATGTGGTAACCCGACCCAACTTTTCCGGACCCACTGCCGCCCATCTGATTGTACCCGTAAACTTGTCCCTGCTGCATCTGATGCCCCATCATTCCATACATCCCCTCATAACCACCCCCAGAAGTCCCCATATTTACCACGCTGCCATTTCCCCCACCGCCGCCGCCATCCTTCTCCCCTCTTCCGGCCATTGCACTCTTCTCCCCCTCCATATCACGAAACCTCTGCAAGTAAATCTTTAACGGCTCGACGTATTCCTCGAATCCTAAAGTGGTCATCGCCCAAAGTAAATCATCGCCGTTGATAGTCTTCCTTTTCTCCCTCTGGCATTTATCGGACGCCTCTCCAGTGATGAAGCTGATGAACTCCGATACGCACTCTTGCACTGTTTCTTTTGCATCTTTCGATATCTTTGCGTTCGCGGGTAGTGCTTTTTTCATGATTCTGCTCACGTTAGCGATTGGAAGAAGCCTGTCTTGCTCTCTTGGGGAGGTCTCGTTGTGATGCGAGTTGTGGTCTCTGTTTCCTCCCGATTCATTATCAGAATCCGCCATTTCTTTCTTCCAAGAACTCGCACGACAGTGAAAATTGAGGCGCTGAAGAGTTTCTACTCTTGAAAAACAGCAATTTCAGATAGGATTGTCAGAATCTTGGTATTAGTGAGCTACCGAGATACCAAAACTGCTTTGAACTCAAAATCGTAAGGTTTATATTGATCATTCACAGGGTTTGATACCAGAAAGGATGTTAAATTCCGCAGATATTGGAAAAATATCAAAAAATTGGAGAAAAAAAACCGGATGAAGCTCAAGAACTTTGGTTTATATATTCAATCATAAACTCTTTCATTCCTCACAGAAAAAATGTAAAACACAAGATTCGCAACTATAAAAACAAGGAATACCAAAATTAGGTAATCTAGAGTCTAAAAAAAAAAAACATAGAAAATAAAATATTTTCAAAAATCCAATAGTAAGCAAGCAGAAGACCAGTCGAATTTTTTTAATTTCATCACAACTTTCAAAATAAAAAATGTTAAACGGGAACTAACTATAGTCGCTCTAGGATACCAAAATCAGGAAATAATTTAACTTTAGAGCTATCAAGAATCTAAGAAAACCATATATAAAAAAATACCCGAAAAGTCAAACAGTAAACTACACAAATAGCTACGAAAATTAAAATTCAGAAGAAAAATCGGTGGAAAGTACTTAAAATAAGCTACGAAAAATGAAAATTCAGAAGCAAATTTCTCCGGTTAATTCGAAAATAACGTAATTCTAGAGAGAGAGAGTGAAGAGGAATTCAGCGTGGAGAGAATGCGAGGTCCGTTGGATCAAATGCTGCAATAATGAGATCTTAGAGTACACGTGGACGTAAGTGAACCGCTGGTTTGTCGATAACTATAGGACTAGTTTCCCATTTCACGATCGATCGTGAGTGGAGTAATCTGGACCATTGACTCCACATCTGGTATTTGTGTGGCTGTTAATGGATTTCTATTTACCCAATGGGAATTGTCATCATGGCTTACGTGGACCGCTCTTTCTTTCTTTCGTCAACCCTAATTTTCATTTTTCTTTTTATTGTTTTAGAGAAACACTATGGCGTGTAGTGCCAATCGCTGGTTAGACATCAATTAAATGATTTTTTAAAATTAATTATTATTTTTTACTTATAATTTTACAAAATGGAATTTCCTAATTGTCGGATTAATTATCCATTTAATGAAAATTTTCTTTGTGCCAAAATAAATTATGTTTACTTAGGGTCTGTTTGATTGTAAGAGTGAAAAATGGGTGAAAATAAAATGAATAGTAGGGAATTGAATTGTCTAGAATTTGTTTTACAGTGAATTGTAATTAATGGTGTTTGATTGGTATAAATTTTCAATTGGCAAATTTTTCATTTGACTTTATTTTTTATACAAATTGTCAATTAAATGGATAATTTTTTTTACCATTGACTTTAGAATGTGAATTGCTAAAAAAAAAAATCAAAAAGTTGGAAAACGTTTTCCCACCAATATGGTGAAAAAACATTTTCTAACTTTTGTGCATCGACCGCTTGTACCTTGGAAAACGTTTTCCCTGAAAAATTAGTGCAATCAAACAGGTGAATAGTAAAAAGAAGCAAAATATTTTCCACCTTCCACAGAAAATGAGTCCAATCAAATGGACCCTTAGTTTTTTCTCTTAATATTTGCTTGTTTAACTCCACCTATGTTTCTTTAATATGGTCAATCCAAAATTCGAGAGGTTGACAGTCAATATAAATCTTCCCTAATCTTATAACATGAATCACAAAATATTTGTTCTGGTATTTTCTCGTATTGACACATCTCCAAAATTTACAAACAAATGAATTTTCAAATTCCAAAACGTATTTATTAGCACTCCACATCATATTGAATGTTTTAAACGACTCACTAAAATGTGGAAGACATAAAAAAACGAGAAAAGGTGCAACTTTTTAATGTCATTGAACATGTAAAAATAAAGAAAAATATATAGGTATAGGCAAGCAAATGATTAATAAGGCAAACCCAATCAATGTATCTAATAAAAATGTTGATACACATGTAATATGGTAAGATGGCCAACCGACTTGCCAACCTTATATTTCTCTTTCATAGAAACTTTCTTTTTCCTTTAATATGTGTGTGTGTGTGTGTGTGAGAGAGAGAGAGAGAGAGAGAGAGAGAGAGAGATAATTGTTGTCAAGTTCTTATTCAAAAGTGATTTTTTCCCCTTCTTTTAACATTCTTAGTTTATAAGAAACTTAAAAGTTGAGTTGATGGTTTTTTTTTAGTTAAAGAATAAATTCGTTTGTAAAAAATTAGATATTCCTTTCTTATTTTTCCATAAATTGATGATTTAAAGGAGAATTGATGTTTTTGAATATACGACAATAATTTTTCAAGAGTCCATAAAAAGGTAGTCTTTTATTTGATATAACTATATTTGAAACCCTTACGTCGAAACGAATGACGCATGTTCGTACCTCATTGTTACAACTTATAAACATAATGAATACATCGAAATACCATTCACTAATATGAAAGAAGAGTGTCTAACTCAGCCCACTAATAAAGTTTTGATTTTGCAATAAAATCAATAGAGTGAATCGTCTACACATGGAAGGCCTCGTTGTTTCCAAGTCATACAGAATAGTATCAGCATTTTCTTCATCAAAGATTATTCACAAGTCAAACTGAGGAAATATACATGATGGAGACATAATCATAATTTGGATGAAAGGTGAAGTTTCTTGTCTCATTTTCGTTTTACTATGTACCATGTAACTGGTCCAACAACTGGTTGTAATAAAATTCCCAATTGGATGAGCAAGCCCAGTCCAGCCAAATAGAAGGGGGCGTAACATACTGGACGTGAGTACTCCTTAGTTGGGGACTGTGTATCTTTTATTTTTTATATTGATGAATTCTCAATCTTTTTTATTCTCAACGTTAACAGATTTTTGAAGACGACCTGATCAAGTACCATTTTAAGAAGGGTAATTATTAGGGATATTTCAATTTTTCTGAAAAAAGTGGGCAAATGGGATAATTTTCCCATATTGAAAAGCTAAAACGCGCAGGCCATAGGCTGGAAGTAATTATTGGCTCGTTTGACATACTTTTACTTCCTATAAGAAAAAACTTATGAAAAAAGCTACCTTATTTTTTTATTTTTTTTTTGGAAACGATTGTTTAAAAGAACTTTCTATTCTGTAAATACTTTTAGAGGAAGTCACATTGAACCAACTAAATTTCAAAAACTACTTTCGACTAATCAAGAATGACCACATACAAGTACAGAGCACATGATGCAAAAAGAGCATTATCTACTACCACATTACTGAAAAAAGATTGATTTGTTTGTAATATATACATGAGATTTAGACGTACAATTCGTGGGTTAAATTAACCCCGTTATTGTATAGTTAGCATATTACATAATCATCACATAAATGGCATGTTTAACACAGTAAGCCTAACAAAAAAAAGGGGGTAAAATTACAAAAAAAAATCAAACAGAAAAGGCGGTGCATACTCAACATCCCGCATCTTCACTCCTAATACATTCAAATAGCAACATTGTAAGTTATCCACCCGTTAACTGCACTTCGGTGTTTCAAGCCATGATTATCATCCACAACATTATATTGTTCACGCAACATTATACTATAAGGTAAATGAAATGTTCGAATACTCAAATAAAAGGTTCGACTAGCAACGCAATCTTGGCTATAAGAGGTTTCACCATGTCACATCATTTCCCAGACTAAAGCTTTGCCCGTCCACACGAACTTCCAGAAGAACAGCTTCAGAATCATATCCTGCCATCTAAGAATTGAAGGGAAAAAGTGATAAATGTCAATAACTCAATTAAGCCTCCGTTTGGGAAGAATTTATGAACTGTTTAATTTATTAAAAGATAGAAATGAGTGCTGAATAAATGAATACTAGTTGTAGGTCCATTGAATATGTGGCTGAAAATAAAGTTAGACCATTTATAATGATATATAAATTTTGCCAAAAGAAGGCTAAATGTAAAATAGTAACAAATTACCACTTCTGCCTTGGATTATAGTGGTTCTCAAAGTAGTGTACTTCACATAATGTAAATCTTTGCCTTTTTTCCTGTTTTGGTGGTGGTGGTGAAGGAATAACAAACAAAAGATCCGCAAATGAAATTCCCCCTGAAATAAAGTGGCATTAATAGAAGAAATTGTGCATCAGTTACACCACAACATTGTCAATTTTGAAATCATGTCATTCCATCCTAGTTTAAACTGAAGCCAGATCTTATCCTTTCCCTTGGGTATCTTTGGTTCAATGAAAGAGGATGGCAAGGGAGAGGAGAAAGGAATGGAGTTGTATACTCCCCAACTGAAAAGTATGTGTAAACACATACTTGAAAATGTATATAGTGTATGTAAGGAAGTAATTTCCCCGTAACTTGTCCTTTGTATTTTCATACCTTGTTCCAGCTACACCATGCTCAAACACACTTTTACTGGTGTATTATTCCACTGCCTTGTTTGGTGAAAGAAAAGAGCTGGCGAAGGGGGAGGGGAAGGGAAGGAGAAGAGAAATTGAGGACGAGTTTAACATTTTTATTTAACTGTCATACCCTGGTTATCCAACTATATATACTAATTGAGGTTAATTAAGCCTTTGTCCCCACTTTCTAAAACTCATTTTTCCTCAAACTCATTTTCAACCACACATTTCATCTACTTTTATCAAAATCTATTAAAAATCATACTTTTAGCTAAACCAAATAGGGGCTTAGTATTATTTGGTCCAACCACTTCGATTTGGAAGCTCCACTTCTCTGTCACGCCCTCTTCTGTTACTTACCAGACAAACTATATGTGGTTCACTTCCCTTCCTAATACTAGTCCAACCAAACATGCTGCTATCCCAAGGCCTTTGAACACTGGAGGAGGGGACACCTATGGACTGAATTATGTATTGTATGTTTTTCACAAGCTTCTGGAGTGCAAATAAAAGAGAGATTTCACTTAATCCTATCAACTACATATCATTTTATGAGTTATACACTTTTGAGGTTTCTCAATGGTGAAAAGATATTCGTCTTCTAAAGTTTTGTGTGTGAGTAACATGCGTTCAATTTAACAAGAGAATTAGAAGATGCATGAAAGTGCACAGCCAATAAAATTACTAAATATAAATAGTACACAATCAAACCACTACACCTATCTCAGCAACCGTGACAGATCAACACCAATGATAGAATAAATAATCATGGGCAGCTAATAATATACAAAAGGATAACTCCCAATTTTGAGTAAGCTCCGTAGGGATTAGTTGCATTTGTACTATGCTCAGGCTAAAATGTAATTTCCTCCCCGTTTAACACACGATTTCTGATGAAAGAAACGAATATACATGCAACGCCAAGAGTAGAAAGAACACAAGATATTTCCAACATAATTTACTTAACAAGGACAAAAGTTATACAACAAATTTAATAAGTGCAGTGCACAAATTTCCAAACTGCTACACAAGCCTTTAATTGGATAAGAATTGTCAAGATTTAATAGAGACCTCAAAACTATAAGCAACCAATTACATAAATGTTAATGATGTGCATTCACCGACTTACAGATACAACCAAAGAGGAAGGACAGTAATGATGAACAGATTTTCTAGTGGTAAGGCTCCAACAGTGCAAAACATCACATTTTGCAAGATATTAAACTTTAAAAATAATGTTCATATGGATAGGTCACATTTTGGTTTTGGCCATGCAGTGGGATTTGGTTTTCATGTCTATTTTTCAGGAGTGAGGGAAGAGTCTATCAAAATTACAATATCAAATTAGGACAGAAACAAATCCATCATTTCTGTTTTTAAAGGTACACATCTCTGCTTGATTGTGCAAAGCTATGGCTTTCTCAGAGTAGTAACAAAAATAGAATATCTTCATATTTAATCAAGGCAGACGTGCAGAACCGAAGTTAACTTACAAAGAGTTCAAATTACTGTATGCAAAACGTAAAACAGATGCATGGAATGAAACAACTCACTTGATTCATGTGCTGAGAAAAACCATAATCCTTCAGAAGGAGCCAACACAGATTTCACAACTTAGGAACCATGGATGTTATTGAAGGGCATGACTGTTCACTGTCAACTGAAGCCAGGCATCCAACAAAGCAGCTAGTAAAAGATTCTGAATGATCATGGTTAACCAAAGTTTACTTAGTGACTAATCAGTTTCTTTCTGAACTACAATACTGAGAGATGCAGTGAACACCTAATTATTCAGAGGTTAGGCGTCGCCTCTTCCCATATTCGGCATCCCTTGATCTTGATCTTGGCTTATGCTCTTCCTCATGTGATAGTCTTGATTTGCTGTGAGTCCTGGATGATCTTACCCTGTCCCATTCATCATCATATTCCGGCTCACGTTCCCTGTACCTATGATGATCAGCATATCCTCCAACTCTGTCATCCCGATGGCGATCATGGTCACGTTCCCTCCCACGATCACGCTCGCGGTCTCGGGAATGACCAAGATCTCGGTCCCGGTCCCTCTCCCTGTCTCGTCCACCAACACTGCCATCACGATGCCTCCTTTCTGACCACTCAGGATCATGCCCCGTATCTTTTTCTCGAGGCATATCTCTGTCATAGCCTGGTTCTCTATCATCTTGATACCTCCTATCTGAAGAGCCAGACCTATCCCTTTCTGAACCTCTGTCCTTCTCTTTCGTAGCATTTGTCCAAGGCCCTTTATCATGACTTCCTTCTACATACTGATGGTCAGATGCAGCTTCTTCTCCATAACTAGACTCTCCTGCTCTCCCACCATGCTCCTCGCCTGTCCATCCACCCATGTTAGGATCTGACCACATGCCCATATTAGGCCCCTCAAATCCAGGAGCAGGCATCATGCCCATACCGTTCATGGGCATCCCTCTCCCAAAAAAATGCAGGATTCACATGGGGAGCAACACCAGGTAAACCAACATTTCCAACAGGTCCAAATGAAGATAACATTCCCGAAAAGGGTGGGGTAGGCGCACCAGGAAATCCTCCATAACTACCCATTCGCCCCATGGGGCCTCCAAAAGCAGGATCGAATCCCTGACCCATCATTGTTTGAGGATGTAATAATGGAGGAGTGGCACCAATCCCCTGAGCAAATCCATTACCGTTTCCCATTAAACCACGACCACCTATTCCACCACCCCTGTTCCTCATTGGACCCATAGGCCCCCTATTTCCCATACCTCCTTGACCATTACCTCTCCCCCAATTCCCTCTCCCAAAACCTCTGTGACCATCACCACCACCACCACCTTGATAGTTCCCACTCACAGCCATGTTGCCACTGCCGCCACCAGGTTTACCTGGCACATCTCCAGGTCCTCCAGGCCCCCTTCGCGGTTGATTAACCGCTGGCTGGGCTGCATTTTGGTTTCTATTCAACTGAGCTTCACCCATTCTCCTAATGCTATAGGGCGAGGCATATGCAACTACACATGGCCGTCCATTAAACAAATGCCCATTCATTCCTTCCTTACAGGCAGTGGCACTATCAGGGTTAAAAAATTCCACCTGACAGTAACCTTTTGACTTCCCACTAGCTTTCTCATCAAAAAACTTTACCTCCTTTACTGACCCATACTTGCTTAGCTCCTCCTCCAGCTCAGCATCAGTTGTCCACCAATGCAAATCACCAACAAAAAGAATAGTTCCTCCTCCTCCACCACCACCACCACCACCTATCACGCCGCCAACACCACTTCCAGGAATGTATCCCCCGGTCCCAGTCACATTCCCCACAATTCCAACATTTGCTGGGCTTGCTGCAGCTCCAATATTAGCAGTACATGGCTGCTGATGCTGAACCATTGGTGGATTATTTTGAGCACTGTTATTCACAGTCTGCTCGACTAAGTCAGCTGGTTTATTGGATGACTGCTTTAGCTCGACCCTAAGCCCCCCAACACGTGGCATCCCGGATCCATTTCCAGCTGTCACTCCCAAGCCTCTACCAGCCCCAATCTCATTACTGATGTCATTTCCCCTAAACCCTATATTCTGATGCGCCTCTACTCTAACAGGAACCCTTGCCGATTCTCCCTCGTCTTGTATAGCCCCACCCGCACTCTTCACTACCGGCTGGGGGAGAGGAGGAACCGGCTCAGCCTTGTTCTCCGACACTTGCTCATTTCTCTGACCTAGATTATCCTCGTTCTTTCTGATCGACTGAAGGAAGTTCTCACCAACATTAACATCATTATACAGATCTTCGTAGTCATCTTCCTCTTCGCCAAGAAAACCCTCGTCAGCTACAGCGGAGATGGCTTCGGTCCGATGAAACTGCTCGCCAGCTTCATTTTCACCCATTTCTTCGCTGAAAACCTAGAATTAAGCTTAGGGTTTTTCCTATTTGGCAATATTATTTTTATTTGAAAGTGCGTTCGCGGAACAATCTCAAAATCTTCATAAAAAATCGAGGAAAGCAAAGAAATTTCTAGATCGGTTTTAAGATATCTTACCTTAAAATTTGCCCTCTTTGTTTTAGGCGTGTTGACCGAGGAGAAACCCTAACCCAGAAACAGCGTATGGTGCGCCAAATTTAACCATATCAGCTTCGGCGCATGCATTTACCCTTTAAGAAGTAGTTGTGTTAAGCCCGTGCTTGATACAAATTATTTGGGGAAAATAATATTTTGATTGGTAAATTTTTGAAAAATATATTTTATTCATTGTGTTAATCGATTTACTAGTCAACTCGTGTGATTCGAATCGATGCTCGACTCACTATCGGAGGAGTCTAATCGATGAGCAGCTTATGGCCATTTAACACCCATATTCCCTCCCTTTCAGTGATGTGTGTGAACGTGAATCGTGGATAATGATTTTCTTACACTTTAAAAAAAATAAAAAAAAAACTTATGACATCTTTATTTATAAGATTATAAACTATTTAATTATAAATTAATAGAATGAGCAGTGAATAAATAGATATTACTTTCGGAATTTTCGAATTTTGTGAATAAAAAATGACTTTCGTATTTATAAACAGTTTAGAACACATGAGCCAAATATATGTTAAATTTCTTTCTTATTTCCTTATATATATTCAACAATCAAGTTATATGTACACTAAGTTTAACATTTTTATGAGGTGACATTTTTTTAGACATTCATCTTCACAACACTTAAAATAATCATTGACACAGATTTTGACAATACATTGAATGTCAAACTTGATGGACACTAAGTGTGTACACCTAGTTTAATCATATATCCAATATCATCATGCCGCACTCGAGTTCTCAATATTATACTTGTACACGTACTAATGATGCTTCTCTCTGTCTTCTCTTGCAGATGAAAAATATGTGCAGGGGAAGAAAGCTCCATTGCCTTTTGTTGAATCTGTGGAGGTGAATTCATGACTTACTGTGCATATATGTTATTCCCCTTTCTTAATTGGATGCATTTGGGAAACGAATGAGAGAAACAAAGATTCAATTGCACACCACAAAGTCATAAACCAAAAATTTACACCAAAACATTGATGATTGTACGAACCTGATTTACATGTTTTGGCCAATCCAAATTGCATCCACCAATAAGTTTCCTTTACAAATACCAAATCAATTCTCAAAATCCCCGTGAAATCTCCCCAAAGGCTTCTTATACTTGTGTACCCAACCTCTCTCGGGTAGTACCATGAGCACTCATTTGCACCTATGCGCATTCTTTTTTTAATGGTCACACGACAACTAATAGGGATTGTCAAAGAAAAATGAATTATTGTGATTTTTGGAGTCGGATTTTTTTGCTTTTTACAACGAGCAAGATATGTATTCAAATCAATCATTGTGGAGACTATCAGTCTATCTACTCAGGGGCTGAGTTAGGGGGGACTTGCTGGGCTGTAGTCCCCCCTCCAAGGCCCAAAAAAAAAAATTTTAAGTAGTTTTTTTTTTTTTGTAAAAACTGTTTTTTTATGTGTAATTTTTTTTCCACGTATTAGTCCAGCTTGAAATTTTGTAGTCCAGTATTGGATCCATTCCTGACTCCGCCCCTGTATTTACTGGTGTTTTAAATAGTTCTAGGTTTAGATGAGGGCACTTACTTGGAGTTTAGAATTTTAGATTCTTTCTTTGGAACAAATGTTATTTATTTATTTTTACCTATTATCATGAATTTTATAAGGTTGTCCTTGCTATTTTTTGGGGTTGTCAGTGAACTTTTTGTTACACCCTGTATTTAGGTCTTCTTCTCTGAGAGTCTAAACATGAAGGCAGCAGTTCTAGATAAGCAACCTCACTTTTATATGATGTTTAAAGAACTTCACCAGCTGAAACCTTTCTTCCCAATTGAAGTGCAAAAATACATCAAACTTACCGAGTTTGTAGTTGTTTCAAAATAGTGTCAAGTCTTTGTAGAGCGTTAAAAACTAAAATTTAAATAAACGGGGTCTTTTACGTGACAATTTAAACTTTTAGATGAGGTAGTTTAATATAATATCGATCAACAACGATGCACGTTCTAGTCTTGCTGCCATCCATTTGTATTGTTATATGTCAGGCCTAATTTAGCCATCAACAACTTTTTGCCGAAGCCTTCGAGGTTTAAGTGTTTTTTTCCCCCTTTTCAGACTCAAAACCCACACTTTCTATAGGTGCAAATTCACTAAAGTTGAGAATAAAACTTTGTTTGATATGTCTTTCATAATCGGTCCCATAATCAAGTAAAGGAGAAGTTTTCATTAAATTGAAAGTCAATGTAAAATTTTGGCAAATCTTATTGCAAAAATCGAAGGGCAGTTGATCCCGCTAGATTTTGGGATAAGAACTAATAAGGAAAGCATTGACAAGTGATCAATCGATCCCTCCTAAGGTTCTTTTGCCTTTGCATGTGAAATTTCTTTTTATTTTACGTGTATTATGAAGTGATTTACTTTGTATTATCATGAATTTTTAGAGGATAATTCATATCTGATGATTAGTATCACTTTTATTGAAATAATAATAATCAACCATTATTATATATTTCTACTAATTCCTTTCAATAATATTTTCTCAATTGTATTTCAATTTGAAAATTACAGTAATTTAAAATAATCAAAGTAAATAAGCATTGACTTGAATAAAATATAGTGTTTCAATATTTCCTTACAAGATATACTAAACTGTAACATATTATTATTTGAATGCAATTATAATTACCATAACTATTAGGATAATTCAATATTAATAATAAATTATCTTCATTAAATGATTCTATTAATAACTAATATAAATTGAGCAAATAAGCAACATAATTAGTAATAAATATCAAATAATTTTTACCTTTTGCTCACTTATTAATAACACTTAAAATTTGAAAAGAGTATCCCTTTTTTGTGAGAGAGAGAGAGATTCCAGAGGCAAAGACATATCTAGTTGAGAAATGGCAGAAGGTAACATCTATATTTTGCAGTCATTTTTATTTTTTCGTTTGCATGTTTGTCTAATATCCAAGTTATGATTCTTTTAATATGTTAAACACACACTCGTGCATTAATTCTGTATTGTTGTTTGCTTTTTAATAACATCATTTCAGGATCTGTAGTAAACAATCCAAGTAGCTCTTCGACCAACATTAGACATGAACTTGACATCGTGCCACTTGCTGCCGTGACTAGAATCATGAAAATCGTTCTCCCTAAGGAAGCATGGGTTGGTGAAGGAGCAAAGAAGAGCGTCTAACAACTTGTGACCGAGTTTATATTATATGTCACTGTGCATGCAAGTAAAAAAGTGTGTTGACGAGAGTCATCAGACAATCACGGGAAAAGACTTGATTGAGGCCATGAAGGCCCTAAAATTTGATAACTACATAGAACCCCTCATTCTTCACTTGAAGAAGTACCGTGAAAGTGGCAAATGAAGATATAAAAATATGTAATATTAATAGAAACTAAGCCCATTTTTTATGTGGGTGGATTTTGGTTTTAACCGATTCAGTCAAACCAAAGTCTAGAAGACTAACATTTTGATAACATCATATATTTTACTTTTTAGTCATTTGTAAAAGACATATAACCTAACGAGAGGGAGGGAGAGAAAAAATGAGTCAATGAAAATTTAGTCAAATGACACTAGATGAGGAACAAAAAATGATTATAGCACCCATTTTTAACCTTGTGTTGTGTTTCACTAAATATATAGGAAGAAAACGAGTTTTATGATTGAGAGCTGCTACACAGACAAGGCCATGTAGGCCCTGTCGGTTTATCTTTTTCCTTTATGATTATATGTAATAAAAGTACAATGAATCCGTGTACAAAATTGTGAATATAGTCTCGAGTTTGAATGCCACAAGGCCCTCAAATAAACTCAACTGTGCACTTCTGTATCGATATTTTGGAATTGCAAGTGCACAATATTGCAAAACAAATAGTATTGTAGAATTTAAGAGTCATTATTATTGTTTTTACTCATTTTATCAAAATATTGATTTAAATAATCCTAACTTTTATTTGGCAAATACAACAATTGAGCGATTTAAATTATTCTACTCCTAATTTTATACTAAGAAAACAATTAAAAGTATGGTCTAGTAGACAACTCGGTTTTTAAGATTTAGTTAAATGAGAAAAAGTGTTAGGAGAACGGCTTCACCGTAGCTTTCTCAGTTTGATTTAGCCTTGTTTGGTTTCATTTTCATTATTCTACTCATTTTCAATCACATATTTTTCAATAAAATAATATTTTTCATCACATCAATAACTTTTCTTTCATTTTCAATCACATATTCACCATCAATCACATTAAAAAATTTTTTTTTTTTTTTTTTCTAAAAATGGCTATCAAACAAGGGCTTAATCTACAAAGCAATGAAATTAATGACGTGTATCCAGCTTGTCTAATTAATTGAAAAAAATATATATGTTTTTTATAAAATGTGTGGTTAAAAAGTAGCGGATCTCACGTGGTTAAAATTAATTATTTCTTTAACTTTAATAAAAATTTAGATTATAATTCTTATCAATAAAAGCCCATATGAAATTGAGCAATACTTTATGTTTAGGATAGTGTTATATGTGCAAAGGCAACTACCGAATTCTTTACTGTCAGCTGACGTGGAGTCAGTCTTTCAATTGGTCAAAAACTTGTCCGCTACAGTAAATTTAAAAACAGTAACACTGAAAATAACAAAAAAAAAAGGGCGCCTTTTCTTTCCCTCATTTTCGAAAACCATTCCCTGCTAAAAAAAAAAAGCTTGGTCGCAAACCAAATCGTTCAACCTTGAAATGAACTCATGGCGAAACCCTTTACACGACGCCGACCACTTCGACATCGGGTCAACACGACGCTGAACTCGAATATGGTATCCCCATCTTCCGCATTTGGAGAAGAGCAATAATCTGATAAAGCCGAACCCGGAGCCGAAGACCAATCCGAAGACAAAACCAAAGCCGACAACCTCAATGCAGATGAGAACATGGGTAAGCATTTTTTGATCTGTAGCAGTAAAAATTTATCTTTTACTGCTATTTTTAGAACTGTAAATCTATTGTCATTGAAATATTGACTCTATTTGGTGCAATACATTCACTCACCATGTAGAAATAGGTTCTTTTGTGGGTGCAATAGATTCATTGAAATGTAAGAAAGTTTTTCATGCTACCGGATGGGGGTTTTTTTGAAATTGAAATTGAAAGTGGGTCGATCCTTCTGGGTCTTAATTGTTTCTTCTTCTCTGGTAATAATGACTGATATAGAGAAAGACGAAATGGGCCTCTCGTGTATCAGTGAATGTTGTTCGAATTTTTTATTTTTGATTACAAGATTATATTAATAAAACCAATGAAACTGAAGGCTATGCCATATGAGGACGAATTGATATGAAAAACCAGATGAATTGATATTACCTTACCGAATTGTGTGAGGAATGATAACTGTTCCTTGTATGTGGACCGAACTAAAGCTTGTGCCAAATGAATTTATTACTGTTCGTTTCTCCGTCAATGTAGGTTTAGTGCAAACTATTTCATTCGAAGATGACATTCCGAATGATAATAGCATTGGTGAAGAAATGGAAATTATTGTGCCCACTGTTGGAATGAAGTTTAAAGATGAAAAAGAGGTTTTCGAATTTTATAAGTAGTACGCATACGAAATCGGGTTTCCTGTACAAAAGAGGACTTCTAAGAAGGGTGATGACGGGCTCGTACGTTATTGACTTTTACATGTATTCGGGAAGGCAGTCGAAGCAGTCGCACAAATGCATTTTTGAAGCCTCAACCAACCATACAAATCTTTTTCGCAAATGGTCCCATGTGTGACAAGATACGAAATGGAGAAGCAATTCTAATCTGTGTACACAACGCAAAGTTCAGGGAATTTCAGGAACAATTTACTAGTAAGGTATATTGCGAAGTATTAAGCGCTAATGATTCTTACATGCATACCATTTACAACGTACACGAGGACATTGTTATTAACGACTGTATGAAGACAACTATGTTTAAAGTGCGCATGTGTAAGGATGAATGAGAGTTTGATTGCAACTGTCACTCTTGCAAGCACGTGGTCGTAGTTTTGATCCGAAATCAGGTAAAATTAATTCCCGAGAAGTATGTATTGCGTAGATGGAGAACAGATGTTAACTTACTGTACACTAGGATTCCAATAAATTATGATGGCTGGATCAGCACTCCGAACCAAATTCGATACGAGCAACTTTGCAATTCATTCGGAACACTAGCTGACTTGGTAGCGCACGATGAATCTCGATCGAATGGAATCATGGAGTGGATTGAATTCCAAACAACTTAGGCATCTATGCTGAAGCGTACAATTGTGGGGTCCAAAGGCATTGATGAACTAGGAAAGTGCGCTAGTGGAATCATATTCGACCCTAAGTACACGAAAAGCAAAGGGGCTCCTAAAAAACTTCGTCCCAAGGGACATCTAGAAATTAGTTCTAAAAAATCAAGAGGTTGTCGAAAGGTATAGAAACATTAATTTATTTATTTTCATTTGTTTGTTAAGTAGACTCTCTAAATATATTGAATGTGTCATTGTTGTCCTTGACTTGCAGGTGCCATCGAACTCAAGTATAAAGGGAAGACGGCTAGAAGACGATGTTCCTCCCCCAATCACTGTTCCGGTACTAGTTAAGTTGCTACTTGAAATGTTTGTTAGTTGCCACTTGAAAATGTTGTTAATTTTTTGATCGATTTCATCCTATAGGCCGTTCGCATGACAAACACCTTCGCTTCCCAACATGTTGGCACACAATATAGTGTAATTCCTAACGGATGAAACTGGTGAATCCTTATGCTTCTCATATGTATGCCTTCTGGACACGGCAGCAACATGAAGGCACCTTCCAATTTATTTTTTTTGCAAGATGGTTGCTTCGTTTCTTTTGTCATTTTGGTGGGATGTGAAGTTGAGAATTTGAATTTGTCATTTTGTATTATCTTTACCAATGACTTGGTTGGAGATATTGTATCACCTTTACCACTTGGTTGATATTGTGTCATGGTTGCTTGAATTATTTGAACTCTCTAAATATATAAATATTATAACCAATCAAAGTTTTATCAGGTAAAGCTCTTGCAGCCGGAATGTCCCAAAAAGAGACAAAAGTATTATGTCCAATAGTGAATGTTTTAGGTGTTTCTTTACTTCTCCAACACTTCCATTGGCGACAACAGTTAACTAACTTCAACTTAGCAATTTTCAATTGCACAACATATAGAGACAGACACGTAATCAACAAAAGTAAGAAACAAAAAAAGACTAAGTTCTTTTGTCAAATATGTTACTGTTTTTAAGATTGACAATCACCACTTTACTATATAGGCAACATACAGGCAACATATAGGCAACATACAGGTTCAATCCTTCAAGGAAACCTGAAATACACTAATCTGAAGTCTTCTTCATAAATGCCATTAATCTTACATCACACTGAAGACAAAGAAAACATCTAATTACACATAAGTCAAATGATATCTTCCGACACTCGTTTTCCCTTGCGCATGGTTATGTTCATTGAAATCTCCAAGTCCCTTTCCTCGGTTATTTTTGCACAAACTTTCAATATTTGGGACAAATCGTGGATGGCTTCATTTGATTTGGTTGTGCCACTTGATTCACCTTGCAATGGGTACTCTTCGTCTGGCGAAACGTTACAAAACATGAAAAAGTTACAGTCACGAGTACATAAATGGAACAACTTCCCTTGATTCTTGGAAATTTTTTCAACCTCCAACCATCTGACGAAGCCCTCTCCACATTGAGGACATCTCCTCTTTTTGGGACATTCCGACATCATGTGTCCTGCGCCCCTGCATAAATGATAGATTCCTTTGTTCTTCCCAGCCATCGACAATCCTGATTCAATGTAAGAAATATATCACTGCTTCATCATAATCATATTAAGAGGATGAATCACATTACACTTGGCAGTGTAAAAAATTACTCATATTGGCAAGCCTCTCATTTAGAATTCTGCTTGCAACTAATCATATGTGGGAGTGTAAAACAATGTTGATTTTCGCAAAAAACAAACACTACTATCTCATTTCACTTGCAATGCTAGTCAGTTTACAGTAAATCCCACAGTTTCCCCAATTTTTAACATAGAATTCTGGAAAAAGAAGAAGCTATAATTCTTCAAATTTGTTCGAAAAACCCCACACAGATTTCTCTGTACAACAAAATCATCCTCAATAAATCCCAAATTTCATATTTACAATAACAAAATTTGGGCAAATATATATAACGCATTTAAAAAAAGAAAAGTAATTTTTCAAATTCGTTCGAAAAACCCCACACAAATCTCTCTGTACAGCAAAACCATCTTCAATAACTCCCAAACTTCAGATTTACACGAACAAAATCTGGGCAAATATATACTACGCATTTAAAAGAAGAAAAGTGACAAAACCTTACTTCAAATCCGTTCAGAGATTTGCAAATCTCGTATGTACAATCCCCGACGAGAGGTCTTCAGCCGTTGGCAGGGTCGTCGGAGATTTATGTTCAGATGGAGTAGCCACAAAGTGGAGAGTCGCTGGAGAGAGAGAGATAGAGATGATTTTTTCGTAGTTTGTACAGTAGCTGGCGCTAGAGGTCTTCGATCGGCATCATTCGTTGGAGAATTATTTTCAAATGGAGGAGCTAGAGAGTGGATGGAGAAATTACAGAGTCGCTGGAGATAGAGAGAAAAGAGAGTCAGTGGAGAGAGAGAAAGAGATGAATTTCATTTGGTGTGGGTTTCACATGCGTTGGGTTTGAATACAAAGGAGATTTTGCTGGAAAGTAATTTCTCACGATAACTTGCAGTCAACAACCATTAATGATATTTTGACTCCACATCAACAGGCAGTAAAAGTTCCTGTATAGGAATAAGTACATATAAAATTATTCTTATGCTTAATGATTTCGACAACATGTCACGTCAAGGACGAATTTGACAGTAGGCTACACTTGGCTGTAACCTGTAGCCAACTGCTACCCAAGCCCAGAGACACTACAAAATGATAAGATTAGTTGAAAAATAGTTTAATTGCAATCTATAGCCCACCAACAATTATTTTCAATAGGCAAAATTTCTCAACTAATTTTTTCTTTTAATTTTTGGCCCAATTATTTATTTCGTTTTAGGCCCAATTTTTAAAGCAAACTTATTTATTTTAAACAATACTTTTTCTTCAATATTCATGTCATTTGAAAATATGAAATAATTCCCCTCTTTAAACCCTAAATCTTTTCACCCATTCACGAGTCGTCAATCGTGTGACCGTCGACCGTCAAACCACCGACCTCGACTATTACAAATTGTAAGCATTTTCATGTTTAGCAACAAAGAATCGAACTAGTTGAGGTTTGAGGAGTTTCTTTTTGGATGAAATTTCACATTTCATAGCATTTTGTAAACGAAAAGTTACTGATAAATGATTATTGTGCAGAGCATAAACATCACATTCAAATTGTAATTTTTTTGGGAAGTGACGAAATGTTGTGCAAAGCATCCGTAGCATGTTAGCTTTTCATTGTGCAATTATGAGTTGTTTACTGTGTCACATTGCATGTTATTATTGAACAATTTAAAAAATAATTCATTTTTTCAATTAACATTTTTTTGCCACAACCAATATTGTCAACAAAAACATAGTACAAATAGATTAATTCTATAAAATTCAATCTAATTCAATCAATCATGCTATACAAACAGGCTCAAGGACAGGGATTAAAAACGGAAGACACGTGGTGCAATATCATTGAATAGTTTGAACAAAAAAAAAAAAACAAAACTTAGCTACACAGGTGCTGCGTCCCTACCCGTATTTGCAATCCCTATTTGAGTAGCATTATTCTAATTCAATAGAATCAATACATTAATCTACAATGAAATGGTACATTAGTTATTAGTCAGGTAAGCTTTCTTGTTAGCTGCTTGCATTTTTTGGTCCCTGAACTTTTGAGCTCTCCACTTTGGTCCCCAAACTTCTCGTTTTGGTTCTTTAATTGGATTTCTCATCTTCTTCCAGGTTTCCTCATTCATCTTAGTAACTATATTCTCAACCTCTTTAGACCTCGTGTTATTGCATGATTTCTTATCCAAATTCACGGTCTGCCTTAAATAAACAAAAAAAATTAGAATTAGATATATACACACATTTATTTTAAAATTTATTCATTTATAAGTAAAATCTTAAGCTTAGCTAAGCATAGAAAATGTAAAAGTTATTTTAAGAAAATTTTATTTTCAAACTCATTCACATATGTTGACTTTCTCTTACTTTTTAAGTTAAAAAATTATATGTGCTATAAATAACATTTATATTACTGTTAAATAAGTAACTTACGTTCAATTGCAAAGAAATTATTATAAAACTTACTTCTTTCCTCTCAAGTAAGTTTCTTACAAGAAAACCTTTCAGCTAAACCAAAAATGCCCTAGTCAATTTTTTTAGTTTCTTTTTGATAGCTTGTGCCTTAAGAAAAGAATAAATATCTTTTTTCCCATTGAGTTTATCCTTGCACCGTTGAAGAAGGAAATAAAGAAATTTACTTCTTCTTATTCCCCTTGCGCTAAACTTGTCAGATATATATATATATATATATAAAAGGAGCTTTACGAGGAATGAATTTCCAAAAGTAACAAGAAAGTAGCAAATTGTGTTGCGTAATGTCGAGAATCTCGTCTGGTTAATGCTTATGGGTTGTGTTTGTTATGCAGTATTACGGATGACTTTATAAGATTTTTAACTTTTCTTCTTCTTTAATTTTGGTCCATCCAAGCTTACCAAAAATTGGCGTATCATTTTTTTCTTATTTGGTGATGGTCAATTACACATATTTGGCACCTATTTCTTAATTTTTTTTTTTTTAAAAAAAAAATCATTTTCAATCATAAATTTTATAGGGCCTTAATTTTTTATCAACTTTCCAATCACATATTTTACCATTTTTTATATCAAAACTTACTAAAATTTTAATTTTTATCCAAAGCAAACGAGTTCTAATAATATAGTAGATTAGATTATACTTGAGAAGAAAATTATATCAATACATTTTATACACTAACTTAACATTATTTCTTGTGGTTTCTTCATCGAAAAATATGGTACCAATATAATGCCTATTGTTAGCATTGAATGGGGCCCTTAATTGGCAATGCCTTTTTCTCAGGGATTAGTATAATGTGGGTCCATATCTTTATTCCTGGAAAGTGCGTGAATGTCATTCTAATATTTTTGGACTCGAACATAGTTTCAATTCCAATTATTAGTTTATTTGGACTTAAAATAATTAATACGTATTCATCTTTATGTGTCCTTTTGAACAAAAGACCTATTTTATTAGAATTATGCTACATGTATATTATAGTGTCCATAAAAATGTTCATAATGTATAAATGACATAACATCATTAGAGGGTTGGAAAACAATTTTGTCAACTCTCCAATGATATTATGTCATTTATGCATTATGAACATTCTTATGGACACTATAATGTACATGTAACATTATTCATTTTATTATACAAAAATAAAGTTATATGTTCATAATGGCGTACACAATAATTTACACCCCCTTCACATGAAGGAGACCTCACACATAATAAAATAATTTTGGACCCTCTCCTTCCATGTGAGAGAGGTGTAATATATTATGTACATCTTATGGTGTACACATAGCATAACCCATTATATAAATACTTGATCAGATTAAATTTCTATAGTTTAGATAAGTACTTTTGTTGCGTACCTAAGAAAGCAATAATAATTAATAAAAAGTTGTCTGAGGATTGAAATGTCAAGTTGTGTAACTATGCAACTGGACTTCAACTTAGGTGTTAAGTAAACTTGGTTTTCAGCATAGTATTAGACTTGACTCGAACATCGACCCAGAACCCAGACAAGGTATTGATTCTCGGATTATTGGTCGAACCGATGGGTCAGTGATCAAACCGGTGGGTCTTGCATAAAAGTCTACAAATATATATATATATATGGAGTCTAAATTTTTTATTTTTAGGCAAAATTAAAATTTTAAAGTTATATTTCACTAATTATTTAGGTCTATAAAATAAAGTAAAAGTTTGGACCAAAGTTATTTAAAAAAAATATTTTTAGAAAACCCTTAAATGATTCATTAGACAGATCATAGATATAAGTTATTGCACAAAAATAATAACAAAGCAATTTGTGTTCTAGTCGTGATGAACCCATTACTTTCCTTAGTCCATGGTCCAATTTCCTTGGACCCAAAAAAATTTGAACGAGGATTTCAAGTCTCAGGTCATAGATTTTCCGGCCTGGTTAATTCCCTCGGACCCAAAAATTTTGAATGAGAGTTTCAAAAGCTCGAGTCATCGATTTTTCCTGCCCAACCGACTGGGTCGAGTTATAAATATGGTTTTCAAAAAAAAAACTATGGTTTTCAGAAAATATATACGGCCATTTGGAGAACACGAGCTTGTTTACCTAGAAACATTATGGACAAATCAACTTGACCCAATTGAATAAAGGTATTTGAGATCAAGTAGATTTGTTCATTTATACACTACAAACTTATGTCGAGTACGAACTCTATAGGTTGAATTAGTTTGTTTGTTTGTTTATTAAAAGAGTCAACTTGGTTGCACTCAATTAGAACTATTAGGATTTTATGCAAAAATTTTGAACAATGCAAATGAATATAGTTGAGTTATAGAAATTAGTATCAAGTTACGTGCACATAATTTCTAGTATTTTACAATCTGAGAATGAGGTGGAAGTTAACTAAGAGGCCTTTAGAACAATTCAAGCACTTATTCTTCGTCCATTCATTATTTGTTGTAATTGTCCAATTTCAAAATTATACAAAATGTAACAGAGTTCTTTTTCCAAAAAAAGTGCAAGTTTAAACAAAGCTCAGCTTTATTGCAATCGATATTTGTCACTACAAACTCCCGCGTGGCCGTATTGTCTCCAAATATAATGTGGTCTTTAAGGTTAGCTAAGACTTAATTCATAAATTTATCAATCTTAGCACCTCGATTGTTATCTAGCATAAAGGAAATCCGGTAAAATATAAAAATAAAATTATAGCTTAAATTCTGCTACGTGTACATTGGTTTTGTATATAGAGTTTCACAGATTCATTAATTTGAATTGTGGACAGGTGCATGTCATGTATTTGTCAACCTAATTATACAAATCAATGTACAAATAAATTAATTTTCACAGCTTTTAGCTATGAAAAATTACCGTTTACCTTAAAAGCGGTCCACTCTTGCTTTGTTAAAGGAATTTTTTTAGCTTTAGAAGTTAGGGTTCGTTTGATTGTAAGATTGAATTTGGGTGGAAATAAAACGAATTTTAGGGAATTGAATTATCTATAATTATTCAGGGAATTGTCAATTAATTGTGTTTGATTGATATAATTTTTTACCTAGAAAATTTTGAAATTTTGAATTTTTTGATATTCATTTGGTTTTGTTTTTCATGAAAATTGTCACTTAAATGGATAATTTTTTGTACAATTGAATTAGGGATAGAATTTATTTTGATCGCAAAAAAAAAAAAAAAGTTGGAAAACTAAAAACCACCAAAACCAAAATAAAATCAATTCCTTAAAAAGTTGGAAAACAGGGTCACGTGCGGGGGAAGGAGGGAGGAAAACTATTTCCATGGAAAATTTTGGCTTTCAAACACCATTAATAAAGATGAAAAATGGAAAAAAATAAAAAATAAAAAAAAATCATCTTCCATGAAATTTTTTGACTTTGAAACAGGCATTATTTTTTAATAAAAAATGTATAAATGTTAACTTTTACAAAAAAGATAAAAAGAAACAAGGAAGCTATTTTGTAAAGAAGGGCATTGGAGCCAAGTTATATGTGTTACTCATCGTATATAAATCTCTTAATAAAGGTCGCGTGGAGGCACTATTTGGATACATTTGGCGATCGATCAAGTCAAAACAAAGAAAGACAAACACTATCTTCGCGGTTGAAGTGCCATCAAGACCGAAGTGTTTCCTTTCAAAGCAGAGGTCGAAGTGCTTCATCCTAGGCAAAACCTATTCACATCTGAATTTCCATACTGTCGAAGTACTTGCTCTTTATGAGCAGGTTTTAAAAATGATTGATGTAACGCTTGCATTAATGAATGTCAGACTTGTCAGCCTAAAATGGTAGGACGGCTGACCCCTTGTCAATGAAAGTTGTCAATGTAATTAATGTATGATAGAATGATGTAAAACTTCAGTCTATTAGATGGAGCATTGTGGATCCGATACGATGGTTACCACTTCAACCTAAACACTATAAATAACAACTCTTGTAACATTGAAAATGACGGTCTTTTTGACAAACAAATATTCAAGCAAACTCTGTATACTCGTTGTTCTTGATTCTCATTAATGTTTTAATACTAAGTTATGTGGAAAAAACTTGAACATCTCTTTTGTGAATCATTAATAGCGATGGTTGTACTTATCGTCTTTCTTCATTTTCATTGTTCTTGATATATGTACACTTGTGGGTCCGACGCTTGTTTGCACATTTTTTGGGGTCAACAGATTGATATCGTGTTGGGGGATTATTTAATTATTGATAAAAATAAATAAACACCCCTAGAAACTACAAGTTTTTTTCTAGTAAAAATTCAAAAAGTCCATGTATTACATAAATGACCATACATAGATTTGGGGGGACTATTGTTACTCCTCGTATATAAAATTCTCAATAAAGGTCACGTGGAAGCACTACTTGCGTACATTTGGCGATCAACCAAGTTGAAACAAAGAAAGACAAAAACTGCATTTGCGACCAAAGTGCACCGAAGTGTTTCCTTTCAAGGTTGAGGTCGAAGTGCTTCCTCCTAGGCAAAACATCTTCACATCCTAAACTCCATAATGCTGAAGTATTTGCTGTCTTTGTAGCGGATTTTAGTAATGATTGATGTAATGTTTGTATTAATGAATGTTAGACCTGTCAGTCTAGGATGGTAGGGCGGTTGATCCATTGTCAATGAAAGTTGTCAATGTAATTATTGTATGATGGAATGATGTGAGACTTCGGTATATTAGATGGAATATTGTGGATCTGATCCGACGACTACCACGTCAGCTTGAACACCATAAATAACAACTCTTTTAACATTGTAAATGATGATTTTTTGACAAAAAAACATACAAGCAAACTCTGTATACACATTGTCCTTGACTCTCATTAATGTTTTAATACTAAGTTACATGGAAAAAACTTGTCCATTTCTTCGGGGAATCATTAGTAGAGGTGGTTGTACTTATCACCTTTCTTCATTTTTGCTGTTCTTGATACATGTACGCTTGTGACTCCAACACTCGTTGGCACATTTTTTTGGGTCAACAATATGTTTATAATTTGTTCTATTTTACAATTTCATTTATATATACTTGATCACACATGATCTTCATTATAGAATATCCAACAATAGTTTTTCTAAATGTAACATAGATATAAATATATGTAATGTTTTTCAATCCATTTTTAGCGATTATAATTATAATTAATATTTATTTTGTGCGACTTGTAAAAGTTACATTTCGTGTGTCTCAATTCATGATTTCATATTTATCAAATATATAACTTTGATCGCAAATTGAAACAAGACCCACTATTCCATCAAGGGAGAATAACATCGAAATTATCTCATGAAAGTGTGTATTGATAATTTTGAAAACAAAAAAAAATGAATTGTTTATGAGTTTTTCTACTATTATATTTTTTTCAAAATGGACATTCTTCAAATTATCATTTACAAAGTTGCCCGATCATTTTCCAACTTTTTAAAAGGAAAACTATAACTAATTTTATTATGCAATATTCAATGCAATGATAGGCGAAAGAAAAAAAATAAAAAAAAATACAATCAACCCAGCTATAAGAAATTGGGTCATGGTAACAAATAAAGTAGTCACATGGATAATCTTCATTCTCTTCACAAGACACATAACTACAAGACACATAACTACAAGAGTCATCGCTCACTTCATCCTTGAAAACTATAATATCGTCTAAAATTCTAGTATTGGGTACTAAAGGGTAAATGTGAGTCAAACTTTGAACCACTCTCTGAGCGTTAAGACTCCACTAGTCTGTGCGCGGTTTGGTTTGAGTCGATTTCGACTCAAACTCAAAATCAAAATCAAAATCAAATTAGTCGGTTTAAGTAGATTTCAATCCAAATCAACTCACTCTAACTCATGAACCAAACCGAATCAGACCAAACTAAATCAATTTGGTTTTATTTGATTTGGTTAGTCGATTTGAACTTTTAGTCCAAATTGATTTCTTTTAAAAAAATATCCGAGTTTTGGGCCACTTAAATTATAAGAACTAAAATAACTAAATAATTTTATATTACAAGAATCATTGAATAACAAATAAAATCAGATTAATAGAAACATGTCAACAAAAAACTTAAGAAATTTGTTTTTATACATTATATAGCATGACTGTCTAAGTAAGAAAAGAAGTCAAGTACAATATAATGAGCTTATGAAATGAAATTTCTTTTGCTATTACTTATTGACAACATCATAGATTGTAAGGACTTGATATATAGTTATGAGATTAGGGATTATCTTTTGATTTTTATTTTTCTTAAATAAAGGTAACACATGTAAGTGGGTTGGATCGATTTATTTAACCAGCGGTTTGAAGCTTCAAACCATGACTAAACCGACCAACAAACCATGATTTTGTTTAAAAAATATCAAACCAAATCAAACCAAACCAAACCAAACCAAACTGACCTAAACTGACCCAAATCGATTGATTTTGTCAATTTTTCGATTTTTTGCTCGGACCAATCCACCACACTTGTAAACCATTCTCTAGCAATTTAGAATCCATTTTAAGCAATAGATTCAACCAATTCCGAATTTTAAAAAAAAAAATGCCTCCGGCTCGCATAGAGCTAGTTGCCAACATTTAACTCAGATGATCCCGAATGATCACCCTCACACTAATAAAACACTCCCTAAATTGCAACGTCGACATTCAATTTCATTTGTCCCTTGTACGACTTCCTCTTATTTATACATCCTTCATTTTTCCAAATTATGACCCCTGTAACAACTTGATCTTTTATTTTTAAAATGACACCTATTGTTCCATAATATTTCATTTGTATGAGTAGTCTCGTTGAGTAGAAAAAAAATATTTGATTGTTAATATATTGAATTTTTTTGAAAAAACTATTAGGGTGCGTTTGATTGCAACGGTGAAATTTGGGTGGAAAGAAAACGAATTATAGAGAATTGAATTGTCTAAAATTTGTTTTAGAGGAAATTGTAATTAATGATGTTTGATTGGTATAATTTTCAATCTAATCCGTTTGACTTTATTTTTCATGCAAATTTTTTTACAATTTGTATTAAAATTTGTTTGGATTGTCAAAAAAAAAAAATAATAATTTTTGAAATTTTTTTCATGTTCGTTTGACTTTATTTTTCATACAAATTATTAATTTAATGAATAAATTTTTTAATCATTGAATTGAGAATATGTTTCCATTGTATAAAAATAAAAAATAAAAAAATTTGAAAAATCACTTTCCCACCAAAATCATAGAAAAATAAAAGGTGGAAAATGTGTTTTAAATGCTTGTACCTAGAATTTGGATAGAAATGAATTCCATAGAATTGTTTGACAATCAAACACAAAAATTAAGCATGAAATTGGAATTGATTTTTTTTTCTACCTATTTTTTAGACTATCAAACATAGCCTTATAAAAAGAACAAAGCAAATAGAAAAGGAAAATAAAAATAAAAGCAAGATGAAAAGGAAAAAGGAAAAGGAAGAGTGTGTGAGAATGAAAAGTTAAAAACAGTGAAAACCTGGAAAGATTGGATGACAAATGAAGGGCAAGGTGCGATAAGGATGTTGGATTGGTATAGGGGTTAAACTAAAAGGCATTGTGAGAATACGTAAAGTCACTTAGCTCGCATGAATGACAGTCTATTTAATCGAGTCCTCACGTAAATGAAAAAATCCACCTCTCATATGTGCGGGATGTCATTCTCGCGATCAATCACGAGATTCGTGTAGCAAGATTCTTGTGAGAATAGGAATGGAAAAAAAAAAAAAACACAACTATCTGAACTCACAAATCCCAACTCGAACGGGACATTATCCCCATCTCGTGGGGTTGAAGGTTTGTGTTCAGCAGGGAGAAAGGTATTTTTGCACGTAAAAAAAAGGTATTTTTGCATGTAAATGTAATTTTTTTTAAAAAAAAAAATCACATTTTATAAAATCTATTATAAAAAAATTGGCTCAAGCACGGGTAAAAATCAAAGATTTTAAATGACATGAAAATTTGATAGCACTTCAATTTTTAATAATTTTTATTTCCATCACCACCGCTGTTTATTCAGTACAAATTCTCAAAACCAATTCTCATTTTCAACCATATATTTTTCATCACATCAATAATTTTCCATTTTTTTTTTCAACCACACATTTCCCATCATATAACCATTCAAAAATCATTTTTTTTTTCCCTAAAATTCACTCTCAAACACCGCCTATTTTTCCCTTTTCCAAGTTCCCTACACAAACACATATATACACAAGAAGTCCTCTACTCCAAGTATTTTCCCCTCTCTGTCTCTCTCTATATCTCTATTCGTCTCTCTACGCGATCACCTATCGCATACCAAAAACCTCTGGAGGAAACCCTAGAAATTCAGATCTTTCATATCTTGTGTATGTATGTTTAATCCATACATCAAACTTTCTATCCCGTTCAAAACCTATATCGCTTTTCCAATTTCTTAATTCTCCACCGAACAATTCTCCCCCATTTATTTTTCTTGAAATCCTTGACTTCTCCTACTTCAGCTGGGATCGATTTCGATCGGTTTTTGAATCGGTCGATTTATTTATTTTTATTTGGTACGGTAAATGTTTTCATTTGGTTGATTTTCAGGAATGAAGTTGAAGCGTAGGAGGGCACTTGAAGTGGTCAGTGGAATATTTTTTTATGTTCCGATCGTTTATTAATGGAGTTTTTAATTGCTATGATGTGGGAAATTTTATTGGGTTTCTTTATTTGTTATTTCATGAAGCTGTGTCATCGAAGTGTTTGTCATGGTTTTGAGTGATCGTAAATTGTCATTAGTTGGATTTTGTTTGACGTTTAACTCTTTTATTCTTCTTCTCAATTCTAATATGAGCTTTATTTAGGTTTTATATATTTTAGGTTTAAAATTGATTTCTTTGCTGTTTTACACGTGTCAACTTCATGTCATCTGAGAGCTGATTGCTTTAAAGTTTTCCCTAACCACTTCTTCTAAAGAGGATTGTTGTTATTTCTGATGGAGAGGGTGAAATGCTTTTTGTTTGTGATGGATATGTTATTGGATTCGGCTGCTGATCATGTATTGGCAGTTTATAAACTATTTATAATTGGTAAAATCACTTATTATCTGCACATTTCGGGGCACCCACAAGTACTACCAACTTATCCACCACTTTTAATTTATTTCAGCAAGTTTAATACTTTTCCTTGTATTTTATGGCGTGCTTGTTGTCATGTCAGGAGGCAAGTGTTTGCTCAGCACGAATCATTGTCTTATGAGTTCAGAAATCTAGTTCATGCTGTCTTGAATGGCACAGGCAATAAAAAGATGAGAAAAAGAAGATTGACTATTTTCGAGGAAAATGAAGCTCTTTTAAAGATATTTTACAGACAATCGAGCCATGATTCAGACTTTTTTTGTTCAGCTTCTAAATTTTTTTATTAGTATTATAAATCCAGGGATACTTCTTAACTTGAGCTGTCATCTAATTTGTAGGACTTCACGAAACAGACTCAGGTTGCATCTAGGCACGGTTTAGTAATTCATTGTAGGTTATAATTCATTTAGTTACAGCTAGGAAACACATGGAGAATAGAATTGGAAAGATAGAATGTCTAACCTCATGTAAAATCTTTCAATTGTAAACCTTTCATGGAATTTTAAGAGATTTTGAGCCGTGTGAAGGAGTCTTCGGGATTTAGATTTGATCCATAGATTTCATTTCTTCCCGTTTCTCTCATTTCCTTGAATTTTATTTTTCCAGGAACTGTTCTTTAGCACCTTAAGGCTTATACTGCCCTTACTTTTCTATTTCTTGATATCTAAAAATAAGGCCACCCAAAATCACTGCATGATAGAAGAGCCCCAAGGCTTTCATACATCGGTTGTGCTTCTAAATTTTCAAATTTAAATATTTCTTTGGACAGCCCACTTAAGTTGAAACCTTTTTTTTAAGCTACTCTTACTGCAACAAAAATAATAGTTATGGTATTATAATGAAGCTCACCACTTAAGACAAACAAAAGAAAAACTCTTCTGTTACAATTTTTACTGCTCCACAACCACACAACTACCAAAAACATAGGCAGACTTCTACTATAATTCTTACTTCTTCGCTGAGGCAACTTCTTCCCCTGCAAAAATTTCAGCAACAATTGCAGTAGCTATAGTGACTCTGTAGCTGATTCTCTTCGATTTTAATTTTTTGTTCTTCTCTTCTCTTCTTTTCGTTTATTTCGTTTATTCTCCTTCCATCTATGTATTCAGTTGGCTTATCTTTTCTCCTTTCATTCGCCACAAGGTTTTTTACCCTTTTCCTCTGTCTTCAGTTTTGTTGAGACTCAATTTTTTATTCTTTACCATGCACCCATCCGTTTATTTAGAAAACGTCAATTCAAAATAATGTTGTGAATATTTGTTGGGCCTTAGTTTGTCATCTACTTATCGATTCTGTTGTATGATCTGTTGTATAGCTTTATTTGAACCGAGGGGATGCTTTGTTGCTTGGTTTTATTTCTTTTGTATTGTTTTTTAATTCTTTGACATATTTTTTGGGTATGTGGTGAGGCTTATGCCTTGCTTCACGAAAGAAAAACGCCTCACGATTACGCCCTTTTGAATATTAATTATGGATAGAGAAAAGTTGGTGGAAACTGTGTTTATATGCCATAAAACTTAGCTAGACATTTAGAGCTTTGTAAAGAAAGAAACCAATTGAATTTTTTAACTTAACGATTTTAGATTTTATAATCTATCCCCTGTTTATATAAATCTTGTCATGGCATTGTTGATAAAATCTTATTTTCTAATATAATGTCCTTGCCGTTGTCTTTGCTCTTTACTTGTTTTCATGTTGAGGCTATGCTATCAGAATCAAAATCCTTAACACTTCGAGATAATAGATCTTCTTCCCGTACTTTTTGCAGCCTCCAAGGATTAAATCCTTCATCAGCAGTGTTACGGCTACCTCACTTGAAAATATAGAAGAACCCTTAAAAACTTTTGTTTGGGAGTTTGACAAGGTGCATTTACAAACTTCGCCTAACTCTTTAAGTACGTCACATGCTTAGATTGATATTGATTTCCTATGGATGCAGGGAGATTTCCATCATTGGGTTGATTTATTTAATCACTTTGATACCTTTTTTGAGAAATACATAAAATCAAGGAAAGATTTGCAACTTGAGGACAACCTTTTGGAATCTGATCCTCCCTTCCCGAGGGATTCTGTTCTTCAGATCCTCCGCGTCATTAGATTAATATTAGAGAACTGCAGCAATAAGCACTTCTACAGCTCGTATGAGGTACTTGTCTTTATCTCAATCTCAGCTTTTGTTCAAGGTAACATATTTTTTGTAAAGAAAACTGATATACTTTTGACATCAATCGGTATCGCTACTTTTATCAGTCTTTGAGGAATTATCGTTCACATATCTGTCTGCATGACCGGGAAATGTAAAGATGACCATGATACCTTAGGTGGTAGCGTATAATAGTGTGTATATAGGACTTCTGGTAGTGTTGGGTAAGGTGATGCCATGCTGGTTGTGGTGCTGGCAGTTGGGTGACTGGTGGCATTGGTGGTAGGGCTTTTGTGTGAGCTTTCTCTTGCTTTGAATCATTGGAAGGTCACATGAATGCCATTCACTTTCGCATTTTTTGTTCAATGTGTTACATTTTTACTTGCATGTTATTTATCCAATATTTTCATATCAATGCAGCATCACTTATCGTCTCTGCTTGCTTCAACTGATGTGGATGTTGTCGAGGCATGCCTGCAGACTTTGGCTGCTTTTTTGAAGAAGACCATTGGAAAGTACATTATAAGAGATGCATTTCTAAATTCAAGATTACTTGCTTTTGTACAGGGTTGGGGGGGAAAAGATGAAGGTCTTGGATTAATTTCTTGTGCGATACCAAATGGAATTGACCCAATTGCGTACCAGTTGGCTTGCACCCTGCATTTTGAGTTTTATGCAGTGGATGAATCTTTGAGTGACACTATTTCTACAGAACATCCTACCAAAGGCTTACAAATCATACATTTGCCTGACATTAACACTAGAAAAGAGTCTGATCTCGAACTCTTGAATAATTTAGTTATAGAATATAAAGTTCCTCAAAGTTTGAGATTTTCTCTTTTGACAAGATTGCGATTTGCTAGGGGATTTAGCTCCCCTGCTGCACGGCAACAGTACACATGCATCCGCCTGTATGCCTTTATAGTTCTTGTTCAAGCTTGCGGTGACACTGATGACCTGGTTTCTTTTTTCAACACCGAGCCCGAGTTCATCAATGAATTGGTTGCCTTGTTGAGTTATGAAGACACAGTTCCTGAAAAAATTCGAATTTTGAGTCTTCTTTCCCTGGTTGCCCTTTGTCAAGATAGGTCGCGTCAGCCTACTGTATTGACTGCTGTAACATCTGGAGGGCACCGTGGTATTCTATCCAGCCTCATGCAAAAAGCTATTGACTCAGTTGTTAGTAATTCATCAAAGTGGTCTGTTGTTTTTGCAGAGGCTCTGTTATCTCTTGTTACCGTTTTGGTGTCGTCTTCATCTGGTTGCTCGGCTATGCGTGAAGCAGGATTTATTCCAACTCTTCTTCCTTTACTCAAAGATACTGATCCACAGCACTTGCATTTGGTTAGTACGGCTGTACATGTTCTTGAAGCATTTATGGATTATAGTAATCCAGCCGCTGCACTTTTCAGAGACTTGGGAGGTTTAGATGATACAATATCACGCTTAAAGGTAGAAGTGTCTCATGTTGACAATGCTTCAAATCATCAGAGTGCTTCTGTTGACCTAGACAGTTTGGAGTGTACTGGTTTGCAAGTAGTTACGGATACTTCTCCTGAGCTAGATAGTTTGCAGCCTCTTTATTCTGATGCCCTGGTTGCATATCATCGCCGATCATTGATGAAAGCCTTACTTCGTGCTATATCTTTGGGCACCTATGCTCCTGGAACCACTGCTCGTATTTATGGTTCGGAAGAAAGCTTGTTGTCTCATTGCTTATGCATAATTTTTAAAAGAGCAAAAGATTTTGGTGGTGGGGTATTTTCACTTGCAGCAACTGTTATGAGTGATCTCATTCACAAAGATCCTACCTGCTTTTCTGTCTTAGAAGCAGCTGGTATTCCTTCTGCGTTTATGGATGCTATAATGGATGGTGTTATTTGTTCCGCTGAAGCTATTGCTTGCATACCACAGTGTCTTGATGCCTTGTGTTTGAACAACAATGGGCTTCAAGCTGTGAAAGATCACAATGCTTTGAGGTGCTTCGTGAAAGTTTTTACATCCAAAACATACTTACGTGCCCTTACTGGTGATACTGCAGGTTCCTTGTCCAGTGGTCTGGATGAACTAATGCGTCATGCTTCATCATTACGTGGACCAGGAGTTGATATGCTGATTGAAATACTGAACAGTATTGCAAAAATTGGATCTGGACTTGAATCTATACCTCTGTCCACAGATCATCCAAGCTGCTCTCAACCCGTTCCCATGGAAACTGAAGCTGAGAATAGAGATATTGTTTCTTCAGATGACGGAGATTCATGCAGGGCTGAAAGTTGTGAGCAGTCACTTGAATCATCTTCTGATTCCTTACTATCGAATGTGGAATCTTTTTTACCTGATTGTATAAGCAATGTTGCTCGTCTACTTGAAACAATTCTTCAGAACTCGGATACATGCCGAATTTTTGTCGAGAAGAAGGGAGTTGAATGTGTTCTCCAGTTGTTCACTTTGCCTCTTATGCCTCTTTCAGGTGCTCTTGGTCAAAGTATATCAGTTGCATTTAAGAACTTCTCTCCTCAGCATTCTGCTTCGCTTGCTCATGCAGTTTGTTCCTTCCTGAGAGAACATTTGAAGTCAATAAATGAACTTTTGACTTCAGTTGGAGGGTCCCAGCTAGCTCAGGTGGAAGTTTCCAAGAGAATGAAGGTCTTGAGGTGCCTCTCTAGTTTGGAAGGCATACTCTCTCTTTCCAATTCTTTGTTGAAAGGGACCACTACGGTCGTCTCTGAATTGGGTTCAGCAGATTCTGATGTATTGAAGGATCTAGGAAGGGCTTATAGGGAAATTCTGTGGCAAATTTCTTTGTGCTTTGATTCTAAGGTGGATGAGAAGCAGAATGTTGAAGCAGAGCCTGAAAGTTCGGATACAGGGGTATCTAATGTGTCTGAAAGGGAGAGTGATGATTCTGTTAATATTCCCTCCGTTAGATACATGAATCCTGTTTCAATCAGGAATGGTTCTCTCTCGCAATGGGGCTTGGAACGTGAGTTTCTATCAGTGGTTCGTACAACTGATGGTTTCAGTCGTCGCAATCGCCATAGTTTGGCACGTCTTCGGGGTGGAAGGGCTGCCAGGCATTTGGAAGCTTTCCAAATTGATTCTGAAGCTGCAGCAAATAATGCAGAGACTCCTCAGAATATGAAGAAGAAAAGTCCTGATGTGCTGGTTTTAGACATCTTTAATAAACTTGCTTCTACAGTGCGTTCTTTCTTCACCGCTCTTGTCAAAGGTTTTACTTCACCTAATCGTCGAAGAACTGAAACTGGATCCTTGAGTTCAGCTTCAAAGAGCATTGCGACTGCCTTGGCAAAGGTTTTTCTTGAAGCTCTGGGTTTCTCTGGCTATCCCAACTCTGCCGGACTGGAGATATCACTTTCAGTCAAGTGCCGATATCTCGGGAAGGTTGTGGATGACATGGTGGCTCTTACATTTGATAGTAGAAGACGTACCTGCCACAATGCGATAGTCAATAACTTCTATGTCCATGGAACCTTTAAAGAGCTCCTCACCACATTTGAGGCTACAAGTCAGTTGTTATGGACCCTTCCTTGTTCTATATCCTCGCTTGGTGCTGATCAGGAAAATAGTGGTGACGAGGCCAAGCTGTCTCACAATTCATGGCTGCTCGATACATTACAGAGTTATTGTCGTGAACTTGAGTATTTTATTAATTCTGGGTTACTTCTGTCCTCAACCTCAGCATTGCAGGCTCAGCTTCTTGTTCAGCCTGTTGCAGTTGGTTTGTCGATTGGGTTGTTTCCTGTTCCAAGAGACCCAGAAGCATTCATCCGCATGCTGCAGTCACAAGTTCTGGATGTGATACTTCCAGTTTGGAATCACCCCATGTTTCCCAATTGTAACCCATGTTTTATCACTTCCATCATTACACTTTTTACTCATGTATACAGTGGTGTTAGTGACATGAAACGAAATCGTAATGCATTGTCTGGGAGTGGAAACCGTCTCATGCCTCATCCTCCTGATGAAGCTACCATCACCACCATTGTTGAGATGGGTTTTTCTAGAGCAAGAGCTGAGGAGGCACTGAGACGCGTAGAAACAAATAGTGTTGAGATGGCGATGGAATGTATTTATTCAATCACGCGGAAGATCCGGTACAGGATGATGATGAGTTGGCCCGTGCACTTGCTTTGTCCCTTGGAAGCTCATCGGAAACACCTAAAGTTGACGGTGCTTTAAAATCAGTGGAAGTCTTGACACAAGAGGGACAAGCAAAGGCTCCTCCTGTTGATGACATCCTTGCAGTGGCAATGAAGTTGTTTCGAAGTAGTGATTCAATGGCTTTTACGCTGACAGATCTGCTTGTGACTCTTTGCGGCCGGAACAAAGGCGAGGATCGTGCAAAAGTAATTTCTTTTCTTGTTCAGCAGCTAAAACTTTGCCTCCCTGAGTTTTCCAAGGATGCCAGTGTATTGTGTATGATCTCGCATACTTTAGCATTGCTCCTTTCAGAAGATGGAAGTAGTCAGGAAATTGCTGCACAAAATGGGGTTGTCTCGATCGCAATTGATACCTTGATGAATTTTATGGCTAAAACCGAGACTTCAAATGAAACTCTCTTCCCTAAATGCAGCATCAGCGCATTACTTCTTATCTTGGATAATTTGGTGCAGCCCAGACCTAGAATTTCTGGTGACAGTAATGTTGGAACGATAGGTATATCTATACATGGCTCATCTGAAAATCATACTTCATCTGAACCAGTAACAGAGAAAAGTACTCCAGCTCCAATTGATAAAGAATCAGTCCCTGCTTTTGAGAACAATCTTGGAAAATCTACTGGTCAGTTGACGATGGAGGAGAGTTGTAAGGTAATGTCAATTGTGTGTGACTTGATAAAAAGGCATGTACCACCTATGGCTATGCAGGCTGTTCTTCAGATATGTGCTCGCTTGACAAAATCACATGCTCTGGCTGTGCAATTCCTTGAAAATGGCGGCATGGCTGCCCTTTTTGGTATTCCAAGAAGTTGCTTCTTTCCTGGATATGACACCTTGGCGTCAGCTATTGTTCGGCATCTTCTTGAAGATCCCCAGACATTGCAAACAGCCATGGAATTGGAGATACGACAAAACTCTGAGTGGAAACCGTCATGCTGGTCGTATTTCTGTGAGAACGTTTTTGACATCAATGGCGTCTGTTATATCTAGAGATCCAGAGGTCTTCATGAAAGCAGTAGCTTCTGTATGTCAGTTGGAGTCATCAGGGGGAAGACATATTGTTGTGTTATCAAAAGATAAAGAGAAGGAGAAAGAAAAATCAAAAGCATCTGGTGTTGAAGCATCAGTAACTACCAATGAATGTGTTAGGATTTCTGAAAGTAAGACACATGATGGGTCCATCAAGTATTCCAAAGGCCACAAAAAGGTTTCAATGAATCTTACTCAGGTGATTGATTACCTTCTTGAAATTGTATCAACATTTCCTCCATACAAAGTAGAGGATGGTTGTACAGGTTATCCAAGTGCCATGGTAGTAGATGAACCTACTACAAAAATGAAGGGTAAATCAAAGGTTGATGATACAATACCTATGGGATCAGACAGTATATCGGAAAAATCAGCAGCCCTAGCTAAGGTGACTTTTGTTCTCAAGTTATTGAGTGATATTCTTCTGATGTATGTTCATGCAGTCGGGGTTATTCTTAGACGAGATCTGGAAATGTGTCAACTCCGTGGATCTAGTCATTTAGACTGCCCAGGACATGGGGGAATAGTTCATCATGTTTTACACCGTCTTATTCCCCTTTCGGTAGATAAATCTGCTGGCCCTGATGATTGGAGAGAGAAACTTTCTGAAAAAGCTTCCTGGTTTCTGGTAGTCTTGGCTGGGCGCTCTAGTGAAGGAAGGAGAAGGGTGGTTAATGAACTTGTGAAAGCCTTATCGTTATTTTCAAATGCCAAAAGTAATTCATCAAATACCATTTTGTTACCAGATAAAAAAGTCCTCGGTTTTGTTGATTTGGTATATTCCATTTTATCCAAGAATTTTTCTTCTGGCAACTCACCTGGTTCAGGTTGTTCTCCTGACATAGCAAAAAGCATGATAGATGGAGGAATGGGGCAGTGTCTATCAGGTATTCTTCAGGTCATTGATTTGGACCATCCTGATGCACCAAAAATTGTGAATCTCATACTGAAAGCTTTGGAAAGTTTGACAAGGGCAGCCAATGCTAGTGAGCAAATTTCCAAATCTGATACACAGAATAAGAAAAAATTAACAGGTGCAAGGTCTGACGCTCAGACTATTGACACTCCAGTTTCTCAGGAATTACACTGTAGTGAGAATAGGAGTGGTGAACAGGTGGTCACTGATAATACTAGTTCAGAAGCGCATCTATTGGATGACTCTCAGAATGAAAGTGATCATCATGCAAATCCAACCCAGCGCATGGAGCAAGAAATGAGGATTGAGGAGGCTCCTGTTACTGATCCACCTGTGGCTATTGGGATGGATTTTATGCGTGACGAGATGGAAGACAGTGGCGCTTTATCCAACAGCGAACAAATTGAGATGAATTTTCACGTGGATAATAGAGTAGATGAAGATATGAATGATGAAGATGATGACATGGGTGATGATGGTGAGGATGATGAGGAGGATGATGATGGGGAGGATGAAGATGAAGATATAGCTGAAGATGGCACTGCTCTAATGTCTCTGGTTGATACTGATGTGGAGGACCATGATGATGCCGCCTTGGGAGATGAATATAATGATGATATGGTTGATGAAGAGGATGATGATTTTCATGAAAATCGTGTTATTGAGGTAAGGTGGAGAGAAGCCCTTGATGGTTTAGATCATTTGCAGGTACTCGGACAACCTGGAACTGGGGGAGGGCTAATTGATGTTTCTGCTGAACCCTTTGAAGGGGTGAATGTTGATGACTTCTTTGGCATTCGAAGGCCCTTTGGCTTTGAGCGTCGACGCCAGACTAATAGAACTTCCTATGAGCGACCGGTTACAGAAGGGAATGGTCTTCAACATCCTCTTCTCTCGAGGCCATCACATTCTGGTGATTTAGGTTCAATGTGGTCATCTGGTGGGAATTCATCCAGGAATTCAGAGGCCCAATCAGGTAACCTTGATGTTTCCCATTTCTACATGTTCGATGCTCCTGTTCTTCCTTATGATAATGCTGCATCTAGACTATTTGGTGATCGGCTGGGTGGTGCTGCACCACCGCCACTGGCTGATTTTTCTGTTGGTTTAGAGTCACTGAGGGTTTCTGGTCGAAGGGGGCCAGGTGATGGCCGGTGGAGTGATGATGGCCAACCCCAAGCTGGTGGTCAAGCTGCTGTTATTGCTCAGGCAGTCGAAGAACAATTCATTGTTCAATTAACAAATGATGCTCCCACTGAAAATCCTGCTGAGGAGCTGTCACATAACCCAGGATTATCAGAGAGACTTCAAGAAGATTTCCCGGCCCTAGGGGGCGATCACACTGGTGCTCGACTGAATAGTGATAGTCATGATAATGGTAATCAAGTTAATCAACTAGATGTAAGGCAGCTCTCTCAGGAAGAGATCAATCCAGAGGTTGTTCCTGAACAAGCAGGTGAATGTGCACAAGGGATTGAACCTTTGTCAAATCTGAATGGTCATGCTAGCATGGAAATTGGGAATGGAAATGCCAATATCAGCGAACAGTTGGAGACATCACATGGTTTGTTTGCTCAGCCTGAAGTGCTCTGTGATAGGAATGCTGATGTACTTGTGAATCCTCATAATATACCACATCAAGATGATGGTTATAGTAGATCTTCAGAACTAGATAATCAGTCTAGTTGTGATGCATTGATGATTTCTGGATCAGAGATGTCAGATCCCGGTGTTCATAATGCTTCTTCAGTTCCAGAAAGTACTGACGTCGATATGAATAGTGCTGATGCGGAAAGAGATCAGACTGACCAACAATTACGTATGTCTGAGATCAATCTAGAGCAGCCGTCATTACAGCAGGACGACGTTGTCCAAAATGCAGGTCAGACAGATGAAAGTAGTTTGAATAATGAAGCTCCTAATGCAAATGGTATAGATCCAACATTTTTAGAGGCGCTTCCAGAAGATCTTCGTGCAGAGGTTCTTTCTTCGCAGCAAGCTCAGTCTGCTCCAGCTCCTACTTACACACCACCTGCAGTTGAAGATATTGATCCAGAATTTTTGGCAGCCCTTCCTCCTGATATCCAAGCTGAAGTTCTTGCCCAACAACGTGCTCAAAGGATTGTGCATCAATCAGAAGGACAGCCAGTTGACATGGATAATGCTTCAATTATTGCCACTTTTCCTGCTCACCTACGTGAAGAGGTTTGTGGCTTGAACTCTTCACTTCATAATTATGGCCTTGTATTCTTACTTTAGTTGCTTCTGTTAGGTGCTCTTGACTTCTTCAGAGGCAGTATTATCAGCATTGCCATCTCCATTGCTTGCGGAAGCACAGATGCTTAGGGACAGAGCAATGAGTCATTATCATGCTCACAGCTTGTTTGGAGGTAGCCATAGGCTTACTAGTCGGAGAAATGGTTTGGGATTTGATAGGCAGACAGTGATGGACAGGGGCGTTGGAGTTTCCATCAGCAGGAGGGCATCAGCTCTTGCAGAGAACTTGAAGTTGAAGGAACTTGAAGGAGAACCATTTTTGGATGCCAATGGCTTGAAAGGGTTAATCCGGCTTCTACGCTTAGCACAGGTAGTTTTTATTCTTTGAAATGATCCTACAGATGGCCAACTGGGTAACTACAATGCTTGGCAAAGGGAATTTCTGTTTATCAGATCTCTTAAATATTTATTCATGATTATCTTGTTTTTCACGAGAATGCGTCCTACAAATTATCAGAAACTTAAGTTATCATGTATTTGGACACTCCCTCCTAAATTGAATCCTTTCTTTTAAACTGACACTGGTTTTCGGTGAGAGATGCGAAGGTGGGTGATTTTTAAATTTTTTTCATTGTTACTCTCGGAACAAATGCCAAAGAAAAACTTGTCATCCAAGTCAGTGTAGGAAGAAACCTGTACAAAGAGACTATTTGTGGATATCCCAGAAAGGAAATAGGAGCATTTAATCATGGACGGGTAAATACAAATTTAGATGTGTTCGTCCACGTTCTGAATTTTCTTCTTGCAACAAGTCCCAGATTAATGTGAGTTTGTTGACCGTATAACGCGAGCAGCCGATTCCTAAACCTTCACAGGACTTACATAAAGGATTATTTTTTCAATCATATGCTTGAAAAGGATTCTTTTTGAAAATAAAGAATAATTGATTCTTAATCAAGGCATAAGAATGGAAAATTGTAAAAACTGGTTAAGAGGGTTTAAAAACGACAATCGCAGATGTTCTAGATTAATACCACACAAATAGCAAAATGGAATCTTCGAAGCTCTATGAGCTGAAAGGAAAGTTTGAGCAAATAGAATTCGTTGAAAATATATAATTTGTTAAAGAAAAAGTATTTTGAAGTATTGAATGAAAAGAATTTTTCTATAAAAATTGTAGTTTTTTATTTAATGATACGTGCTTATAATTATGTATATAAATGGGACTCATTCAGAGAGATCTTTTTAGTTAAATTTTGATGTATTAAAGATTGTGAGTTGGAACTGAGGTGCTTTTCTTTTTTCTGCTTTTAGCCTCTGGGGAAAGGTCTATTGCAGAGACTCCTGTTGAATTTGTGTGCCCACGGTGATACAAGAGCAATTCTGGTTCATCTTCTGCTTGGTATGATAAAGCCAGAGCCTGCAGGAATAGTTGGCGGTCTGACAGCATTTGATTTTCAGAGGCTTTATGGATGTCAGTCAGATGTTGTTTATAGTCGATCTCAATTATGTGGTGGTATATCTCTATTTTATTCCCCGATGATGCATAATATTCTTTTTTTGATTGGGTATTAGTTTTTCAGTGATGGTTTTATCCTATCTCAGGTCTTCCTCCACTGGTGTTGCGGCGGGTACTTGAGATTCTTGCATATCTGGCTACAAATCATTCTGCTGTTGCTAGCCTTTTGTTCTACTTCGACCACTCTGTTGTTTCTGAGTCTGCAAATATAAACTCTTTGGAACTCAACAATGATAAAGGTAAGGGAAAAATGATAGAAGAAGATCGTCTGAACTCTTCTGCAAGCACTCAAGAGGGAAATGTGCCGTTGATACTGTTTCTTAGACTCTTGAGTCAACCACTTTTCTTGCGCAGTATTGCGCATCTTGAGCAGGTATATGTCCTGATACAGGGAAATTACTATTTAAATAATTTCTGCTCAGCTGTATTGTTTTTTCTCATTCTATAAGAACTCGGTGCAGGTCATGGGGCTGCTACAGGTGGTTGTATATGCAGCAGCATCCAAGTTAGATTTGCAGTCTCATTCTGAAGAAACGGCAGCTCCGACTGATAACCCTCCCTCTAATGAAATTGCGATTGATGTACAGAAAGATCCTAATTTATCTGAGACAGATATTAATCAACTCGACAAAAGTTCTGGCACTTTAAAAACCGCGTCAGATGGTCAGAGAAACTTGAAAACTGGTGATATCTTCTTACTGCTGCCTCAATCTGATTTGCATAATCTTTGCAGTCTTCTTGGCCATGAGGGGTACTGGAATTTATCTAAATTTACTTCTTCACGTGTTTGTTATTATGTTCTGCCACTGAATGATATCTTGCTTTAATTCTGCATGTTCTTTTTTCTCTATCCTCACTTAGAATTAGTGAGAAAAATCACCTAATTCTTACTGTTCATTCATCAGGCTTTCCGACAAAGTTTACATGCTTGCTGGCGATGTACTAAGGAAGTTGGCTACTGTCGCTGCCCCTCACCGCAAATTTTTCATTTTGGAGCTTTCAGATTTAGCCCAAAGGTTGAGCAGCTCAGCTGTTGATGAACTTGTAACGCTTAGGGATACACACATGCTAGGCTTGAGTGCTGGATCTATGGCTGGGGCTGCAGTTCTTCGTGTTTTGCAGACACTCAGTTCACTCACTTCAAATGGCGCAGACAGTAATAAGAATGGAGGGGATGTTGAGGAACAGGAAGAACATGCCACACTGTGGAAGTTGAATGTTGCCTTGGAACCATTGTGGAAAGAACTAAGTGAATGTATTAGTACAATGGAGACGGAGCTGACTCAGAGCTCTCGCTCTTCAGTTATTTCAAATATTAACATTGGGGAGCAGATACAGGGTTCTTCATCTTCTTCTCCCCTTCCTCCAGGAACTCAGAGACTCCTGCCTTTTATTGAGGGCTTCTTTGTTCTCTGCGAGAAACTACAGGCAAACAGTCAAACGGTTCATCAAGATCATTCTAGTGTGACAGCAAGAGAGGTGAAAGAGTCTGCTGGGACTTCAGTTTCACCGTATATCAAATCTGGTGTGGATTCTTACAGAAGGTTTGATGGTTCTGTCACGTTTGCAAGGTTTGCTGAGAAGCACCGACGCCTTCTTAATGCTTTTGTGAGGCAGAATCCTGGCCTGTTGGAAAAATCGCTCTCTATGATTCTGAAAGCTCCACGATTGATTGATTTTGATAACAAAAAAGCTTATTTCCGTTCCAGAATTAGGCAGCAGCATGACCAACATGTCTCAGGTCCACTGAGGATCAGTGTTAGGCGGTCATATGTATTGGAGGATTCATATAACCAACTTCGCATGCGACCAAGTCAAGATTTAAAGGGGCGACTGAATGTGAGTTTTCAAGGAGAAGAGGGTATTGATGCTGGCGGTTTGACGAGGGAATGGTATCAAGTACTTTCAAGGGTTATATTTGACAAAGGAGCTTTGCTTTTTACGACTGTTGGAAACAATGCAACTTTCCAACCAAATCCTAATTCTGTATACCAAACTGAGCATCTCTCTTATTTCAGATTTGTAGGCCGAGTGGTAATCCTCCAAGGACTTTATTTTTAGCTTGAATTTTTTCTTCATTTGTCTTTTGATAGTTGTGCTAAGCTACTTTATGAACTTTGGTTATACAATTCCTTCTGTAGGTTGCCAAGGCACTTTTTGATGGGCAACTTCTGGATGTGTATTTTACCCGCTCCTTTTACAAGCACATCCTTGGCGTAAAGGTGACTTATCATGATATAGAGGCTGTTGATCCAGATTATTACAAAAATTTGAAATGGATGTTGGAGGTGAGTGGCATCAAAACTCTAATCCATTTTTTTTTTTAATCTTAAAATTCTAACTTGTAAGTTCCTGATATTTATCTTATCCTGTGTCAGAATGATGTGAGTAACATGCCCGATCTGACATTTAGCATGGATGCTGATGAAGAAAAACACATCCTTTATGAAAAAACAGAGGTATACATCCTTTAGGATTTTTCCTTGTACTCTTGTTCTGAACTTCAACTCTAAGAATGCATATCATGTCTTTTGATGTACTTGGGAAAAGGTTACTGATTACGAGCTCAAACCGGGAGGAAGAAACATACGAGTCACAGAAGAAACAAAGCAGGAATATGTAGACCTTGTTGCTGATCATATTCTGACTAATGCAATCAGGCCTCAAATTAATTCCTTTCTCGAGGGTTTCAATGAATTAGTGCCACGGGAACTTATTTCTATCTTTAATGATAAAGAACTTGAACTGTTAATCAGTGGACTTCCAGAAATTGATTGTAAGTTTGCATACCTGTACATTTGTTTATTGTGCATGTGATAACTGATTGTCTTCCTGAAGTGTCCTAATCACATTGATGTTGCTGTAGTGGATGATCTGAATTCCAACGCTGAGTATACTGGTTACACAGCAGCGTCTAATGTCGTTCAGTGGTTTTGGGAGGTTGTTAAAGGATTTAACAAGGAAGATATGGCAAGATTGCTCCAATTTGTGACTGGAACCTCAAAGGTGATTTGTCATCGACCAATTTATGTTTGCTAAATTTTCATTCATTGACATTATATGTTCCTGCAACAATATTTCTACGACAAACTCTCTAATAGCTGATCTCTTTCTGTGCAACTTTTTCAAGAGGGAATTATGTGTTGCGTGAATGTAAGAGCATCAGGAAACCCATGTCCGAATAAGGACATTTGTTTTAGGGTTTCTTGATATACTGTTTCATCTTTGTGCAAATGGGTCGTTATAATTGAGTTTAGAAACACAACGTTGGTCATCTGGAAGTGCAAAACTAATTGCTAAAAAATGATTGCTAGAGAAGAAGGTTGCACCTTAGAAGTGAAGTAAAAGTAGTTTTGTATTTAGCAATTCGTAAAACAAGTTCACTTGTTTGCACCTTAAGAGTTGGGAATAGGTTTAGGTGTAATTGTACTGTTTGTTTGGGGTATTTTGTGGTAAATGCTGTCGCATTATTCTCTCTATATTTGGGTTTTGTCCACTCACAATTTCTCGGTGCGCGCATGGTTATATTTAAGCACATGTATGCATGAACGTGCCATCATTCTGTTTGCATGTTTGTTATTTCCGTGGGAGGTGTGATGACAAGAATGATCCATTGTGTGTGTGTGTGTGTTGTGTTGGGGGGGGGGGGGGGGGGGGGGGGGGCGGAGTTGGGGGGAGAATATGACTCAGTAGATTGGGAAATTCATTGAGCATCAATTAATTGGGGTTTGGTTTCATAGGTTCCTTTAGAAGGATTCAACGCACTGCAAGGCATTTCTGGTCCCCAGAGATTTCAGATTCACAAGGCATATGGAGCTCCTGAACGGCTGCCATCAGCTCATACCTGGTAAGTTTCTACACGTATCAGGATAATGAGTTGACTATTATTTCGCTTCTTTCACTTGCATAATTGCTTGCATTGTAATCTTGGCCTGCCAATTCACGTATCTCCAACTTTTTCAGCTTCAATCAACTGGACCTTCCAGAGTATTCTTCAAAGGAACAGCTTCAAGAACGATTGTTATTGGCAATCCATGAAGCCAGCGAAGGATTTGGTTTTGGTTGAATTATGATCGAGACAATGTGGCTTTGCTTAATTTCTGCTGGAACTTATTTCAGCATTGCCATGTACATGTTAGTAGTTCCTTACTTCGTTTTGAATGTCAAATTTTTGGGATTTACTGTGGACCTTGCACCTCTCAAATAGCTATTGGTTACTATGGAGACTGAGTTGTGACATGGCAAAATAAACTTATTAATTTTCTCCATTGATGGGAAGACTGAACTTTATCTGGAAATTTATTCCTATTGAAAATTATTCATACGATGGCGAATTCAGGAGTCATTAGTTTTTAGGAAAAACAATTGGACATAGAAATGGTTTAAATCATTAACTTGCCACTGGTTATATTATGCATTACGCTGACATTCTATGGAGCAAATTTCATTTCTTTGTTGTGATTTATATTTATTTTGCAGGTAAAAGCTTATGGATTGGAATCAATTGCAAGCATTACCCGGTAGCCAACTACACATGAACTGGAGACACCCAGGGTTTGTAGCTGAATCACCATTGACTTCATCTGAATCTGCATACAGATTTTTTTAAGATTACTGGGGTTGGTTTTTTTGTTTCATTTCACAATCATCTTACTTTTGTGGAGGAAGGGGTGGGGTGTCTTCGGTATTGTGCAAATATCTACTAGCTTGTTTTCATTATTTACTGTGTCTAATGGTGAATTGGCTTCGAGTACAATATATTACAAGTAATACAGTAATATGGGGTTTGTCAGGTAATCTAAATCTATGGTACTTGTGGAAATGTTGGCATCTAATAAAAGTACAGATGCTATTGCTTTTTCAAGCCTTTTCATCTCTTTTCCTTTAGTACATTTCCCTGGAGATGGGAAGTTTCTTTATCAAGTCCTTCACAAATAACAAGACTATGATTCATGTTTACAACTTTTTACAGAAAATAATAAGGAAAGAAAAGAAAAAGTGATACAATATTTGAAAGCCCAAAAGAAACTTTAAAAAAAAAATTACAAATAACTTGCTACTGATTAGCACGCTTGAAATGATCAGCTTGCTGTTTGATATTCTCTCATTTTTCGGTTGGCACTTCACCGGAACCATCATCATCAACATCCACGGTGGGTTTTTTGGTGGCTGCTCTTTTTGAGGCTGAAACACCGCAGTCGTGTTCATGGCACGGCCGTGAAATAGCAAGCTCTTTCTCGACCTTCTCCTCTTCCTCTTTGCTGTCCTAGTGGAGGAAGAGACTACTTTCTTTGTAGCCATGGTCGAAAGTGTTCAACAACTCTAGGTTTAAAAATGGCTGGATGTAATTTTTCTGTATATAGCAGTCGTATGTATCAACTTGTTATATGATAGATGTTATGAAATGGACATTCATTGGCCGTCAACCGCCTCAAAAAATCTATTATTGAAAGGACAAATTTTTCACAGAGAAATGGTATATTTTCCTGCAAGAGTGAAATAGCATTGGTATCAAGCTCTTTCTCGACCTTCTCTTCCTCTCTGCTGCCTAGTGGAGGAAGAGACTACTTTCTTTGTAGCAACTAGCCATGGTCGAAAGTGTTCAACAACTCAAGGTTTAAAAATGGCTGGATGTAATTTTTCTGTATATAGCAATCGTATATATCAACTTGTGAAATGAAAGATGTTATGAAAACGGATATTCATTGGCCGTCAACCGCCTCAAAAAATCTATTATTGAAAGGACAAATTATTCAGAGAAATGGTATATTTTCCTGCAAGAGTGAGTTTAATGTTATATTGTTTAATAAAAAAATAAATTTCAAATCATTGGACCGATGATGATTGATGATCAAGTGAGTTCATAGTCCTATTGATTGATGCGAGTGAGTTCTTAGTTCAATTGATAAAAGATCAACGGTGATTGATGATCTTAACTGACAAACATGTTATGATTAGTTATGACTAATGAGACAGGATGACAAGAAGTTAAGTTCAATCTCTAAATATGGTTTGGAAAAATTAGCTAAATTCAAGACAACATTTCAAAAGCAAGTGGGTGAAAGATTAAATTTTAATAATCGGGTGGTAAATATTAATTTCTAAATTAATTAAAACAAATGAATTACACTCACCCAGCCTATCACCATTGAACACTTATTTTACACCTCAGACCCTAATTCATTTCTAACCCACACATTTTCTCTCTCTTCCTCGAAAATCAGGTCAACGACTTCTTCCACACCCCACCATCTAGATTCCGGCCACCTACTGCTTCTCTCGTCGAAGTTTCGCGAAATTGGTCGCCTACTACATTAGCAGCTGCAATCACTCATAGCGGTTCGACTGCTCTTCCCCCACCCCACCCCACATTTTAGATTCCAGCCATCTACTGCTTCCCTCGTCGGAGTTTCGCGAGATCGGTCGTCTATTGCATCGGTGGTTGCAGTTGCTCGTAACGACGACGTAAGCAATGGTTGCAGTTACTGCAAATTTCTACAAGTGTGCGTTGCTGCAAGCATATTGCGGGGAGGTTGAGATGCTGTAGCGCCGCTTGTGGATCTGAAATTTCCTCCAATGTTGCGTATCGACGATTCACTGCTTGTGGAGGTTTCTGCGCTGTTGCAATCGCCAACGGAGGTTTCTTTGGTGATTTTTGGTGGGTTTTGTGGTGATTGTGCAGCATGTTTGGTTATGCTTTATGAGGTGTTGGGCGTGGTAATAGGGATGGGCATGGTCTGGTTCGATTCTAATGAGAACTTAATTGGACCAGGAACTTTCAAGTATTTTGTAAGTGAAACCGTCGGGTCCAAATTTAATTATGGAACCATTCGGGTTCGATTCAATTCCATTCGGTTCTCAATTTCTCTACTATAATTAATTTTTTAATATTTATAAAGTTACATTAATTCAACTAATGACATGTACAATTTTAACTCTTACAAAATAACATAGTCCAATCTTATGTATTTTTTACGTCTCTCTTTGTTAAATTCTTCATCGGTTTGATTGTGAAAATCATAGGAAGATGATGATAGCGAGCTTACAATAATTAAGAGAAGCGACATCGAGCTTCAATTCGATTTCTCCAAAAAAAAAAAGACACTATCGTAGAATAACAAATTTGGATAAAATTTAGTTTAATTTGATTAAGTTGAGATTGGACAAAAAATTAGAAATACGAAGATCATATTTTTGGGTTAAGAAATTTATTTAGAAAATAATAAAATAACTTGGCTCATTTAAAATAAATAAATTAAAAAAATTAGGGAGATTCGATTCTTGTTTTAGAACCAAGAATCGAACCGAACTCGTCGGTTCTCGATTCAAATACCTGTTCGGGTGTTTAATTTAAGAAGAACCGCTCAGTTCGATTAAGTTCGGTTTGGGTCTGATTCGTTTCGAGAGTTTTGCCTAAACTTACATGGTAGTGTGTTGTGATGGCGATGCCAGATTTATGGATTTTTTTGGTGGGGGTGGTATTGGTGGTGTGCTATGGGTGTGTTGTGCGGTGGTTATTGTAGAGACAGTAGTATAGATGCGATAGTGCTCATGGTGGCGGCGAGGTGCGATGATTTTCTAATATGTGGTTCATTGGTAGTGGTGTATGTTGTGATGGTTCTGTGGTTGGCTATGATGGTCATAGATAACACGGTTGCAATCTGATCACCTACAATGCACCATTATGACCACCGCAATTTTTGGAAATTTTTCTACATTGGGGTATAGAGAGAAATTGTTTTCAAATTTTGGAGATTTTTTTACCAGTAAGCCGAAGCAATTGCCGTAATAATTGCCGAAGCAGTTGTCGGAACATGCATTGAAGTGGTCATTGGAGTAGTTTGTCAGAGGATCGCTGAACAACCGTCGGAGCAGGCGGCAAAGTGATCGTTGGAACAATCACCGGAGTGGCTGTTGGAACGATTGCGGAGCCGATGGCCGTCTCCGATGGAGAGGTGGTGCAATTGGGTGATAAGATGAGATGGGTGAGGTGATGTGAGTGTAAATAATTAATGTATATTATATTATATTTTGATATTTAATAAATTTATTTACCGTCCTATTTTTGAAATATTTTAATGAGTTTGTTATTTATGATAGAGGAAATTACAACCAGCCTTACATTTAAAGATCCAATTTCAAAAATAGGATCCAATTTCTTTGCCTTCTCTCTACCGGCACCGGGGAATCCGAACGCCGATCGATTCTCCTCTCTCTACAATTGCCCTCTCCCACGTCGCCGTCCCACCCAAATCTGCAACTCTGATCGCCTCTCCTCTTCGTGAATGATCGCACAACTGTAGCAGCTCTTAGATTTGACGCTGCAGTGACCCTGCAATAGCTTAGGTTTATGGTGAGGTAGTTCTTGCTGGTGTTTGTAGTTTGTGGTGGTGTGGTGGAGTATAGTGTGCAATAGTGTGGTGGTAGAGTTCAAATGGCGGTACGGTGGTAATGTGAGGTCCAGTGCTTGGTGGTGGTAGAGTTCAGTGGTTGTGGTGGTGGTGGTGGTGGTGGTGGTGGGATCGGGCGCCACGATGGCAGTGATAGTGGTGGGTTGTTTGTTGGGGCAGCGATGGTGGACCTGTGGCTGTTTTTGTGTTTTGGTGGTGATGTCTTTTTTTATGGTGGCGAGTAGTGTTTGACGATGAGGTGTAATGATGGATCTGACGGAGAGGGGTGGGTCTGGGGGTTTTGGTGGTTTGGTGGTGATGTTTGTTGGTGATTGTGGTGGTGTGGTGAGGCGACGGTTGCAGTGTGGTGATTTGTGACCAAGTATTGGTGGTGGAGCGGGATCGGGAGTGGGCTATGACCATAAAATTCAATAAATTGTAACTAAAAATTTAATCTGTGACCTATTAAATTCTGATTTGTGACATCAAAAATAAATTGTGACCTATTAAAATTCAGATTTGTGATCTGGGAATTAATTTTATGGCCTAATTTTTTTATTTATTTGTGACCTCAATATAATTGTGACAAATTAATGATTTTTATATATTTAATTAATTAAATAACTAAATAATAAATACATTTTAATAAAAACCCGATTTTTGAAATATCAAACTTATTCTCTTAGTATTGAAATGTGTCATACTTAAAACCTTAATTATGAATTGTTCCATTTATGATATGTGATCTTTAAAACTAGGAGTTATGTTAGGATCCCGTATGATTTTGTGTCTACAAGTTGGGCCAAGGCTAATTCATTGATCAAGGGACTAGCCTCGTCCAACCCCGTTCGTAGAAGGGTGAGCTAGCTTGGTCGGTGAGCCCTTTTGTGCTTTTTTTTAAAAAAAAAATTGTAATATAAATTCTAGGGAAAATAATAAAATAAATGATTTGTGGATGGGCCTACTGGTTGACGTGTTGGTCCAGCCTGGCTGGATCATGGGCCCATTGGCTTGGAGAGACATATTAAAGGCCGCAATCACAATTCATTTTTAATTTAAACTGGGATAATATTGAATTCCTCGAAATGTGAATAATAAATGAGTAATAGTTACTAATATTTGATTGAATTTAACGTTGATTTTGATTGAATTTATAGATTGAATTCAAAATTGAGGGTAACAATTTTAAGAGTTTTGATAAGCTACAAATTTGTGATACATTTCACTATTCAACCTTAATTCTTGATGACTACCATCGAAGTACACCATTATCTAACAAGCATATTAAGATACAGAAATTTTAGGCAATTGTGTTGTTTTGAATTCATTTTCAAATGTCTCCTTTATTCACCCATGGGGAAAAATAGAGTTGTTTAAGGAACAACATGAACGGTAGGCCATGAATCGCTTGCACACTGCTCAAAATTTAACATTACTAAAAAAATTCTCACCTATTTATGGTACATTATTAGCTATCTAAAATATGCAGTGTTTCAAAAGAAAATTTAGAATTCAAATTTCTAATGACCCTAAAGAAAATGGAAAAAATAATTAATTTTTCCAAAAACAATGAGAAATCCATCCCTGTTTTCATTTTGGAAAAATCTGCACTAACTTTTCTTTCTGTACCTCAAACGTCAGTCTACCCGGTGCTGTTTGCTGACGTGGCACTGCTTTTCTCCTCTCTGATTTGCTCAAGCAAAAAATTTGTCTTTATACATTATTCAGGAAAAAAAAAAACAGCTTTGAAATTTCAAACTCTACTGTTTAAATTTATTTCTTGAGTCATTTTCTGAGTTATTTGAAAAGTAAAAAAAAATTATCTTTGGCCATTTTTGTGTTCTTTTGGCTGCATATACTGTGAGGTGATTTTCTTGGGCCTTTAGATTTGCCGAATCTTGGTTTTTTCTTAGTGGTTTTTTGTTTGAGCTTCTGAGATTCTGATAAGAGGTTTGACTTTTCGAAGACCATTGAAAATTGGGGAAGCCTATCAAAATTTTCACAGTTCATGAGGTTTATTTATTTATTTATTTTTCCTGCTGTGGGAAAAACCTTTTTTGGGGTTTAAAGTGTTGATGATTTCTAGAGTATATTGTAACCTTTTGTCTCCTTGTTTTCTCTCTGGTATGATTAGGGTTTTTGAGTGGGTAATTATTAGGTCTTGTACTTCTTATTACCTCCTGCTCATTTCTTGTTATATTATTACTTCACTTTTTTGCTTTCACCTTTGAGTGAGTAATTATTTTGTTTAATGTGATTTCAGGTATCTGCATTTAATTTTTCTTGAGAAATTCATGATTATGAAAGTCTGAAGAAGCATAAATTTTCAGGTAAAGTTTGCTCCATAGGCTCAATACATAATTAAGTTATGCATTTCAATCATTTTATATGTAGTTACAGCTAATACTAAGTATATAACAAATTCGGTTAATTTTCTTCTTAATCTCCTAGTGATTTTAATCTCTTTCCTAGTTGATACAAAATATTACTTTCCTGGCAATTGCTATTTCTTTGTGCAAGTTTACCGTTGCCTATCTTTTTGTGGTTTGGGACAATTGAAACGGTATTTCTTGAGAATGATCTTCTGTATTTAAATGTGGAAGAAATGGAAGTGTCTTGAAATTACTCAATCAAATTATCTTGTATTTGAAGAGATGAAATTCTTCATGTCGGTTGATATGATTCTGATTGTAAGCTGAATGAATGAATAATATGTCAGCAGTTGCATTTTGGAGCTTTTGAAATCTTGTATATTTGTTTGTCTGCTATGTTTCATTTACGACTAATTAGATGTATGCCTGTATTTCAAAGCATACATGCACAAGAAGGGATTTAGTACAAGTATTATGAACTTTTACATGTTCCAACTCAAGAGAGACATGGACAGGAAAAAAATTGTATGTTTCAAGAAGATTTTTTATGTCACTATTTTTCCCCCCCACATATGAGATGGTAAAATAATATCTTCATTTGTCAGTTTTATGATTGAAAATATCTTTTTTTTCAAGTAATGCTATCAGATCTATTTCCACAGTCAATTTCAGGGCAAGCACACTTCTTTCATCTGAAAGGGGGTGTCTAACTTGTTTTTGTAAAATGATTTTGCAATAATAGAAGAATTTACTAAATGTCAGAATTACAACCATCTGGAATGATAGGTGTGAGAACCGGATAATATTGAATCATAAAAGTGGATTAGGAATAATTTCTTCATTCCATTCTTTGCTTTGTTTCGGCAAATGCACTTTCAGGGATCTGTGTGAGAAACTAAATTGTGTGGCCACATGAAATATTAATGCACATATTCTTGTTTGTTCAAGGGAAAGGAGAGGCCTCTACCGTGGATTTGTATGCTTCATCTCTCTGAAAAATTTCTTGTTATACTTTGACAAAATGATGATGAAGTTCATACTGACACGAGCTGAATTTCTTTTAGGCCAAGACAGCACACCATCCCCTGCGAGTTGAATTTTTAAAATGGACCGTATTTTAATCTTGTATTATCATTGATTTGACTGCCAAGTGTTGTATTTACGACACCGTAGTTCGTAGTCACATGTTCTGATCCTCTAAGCTACGGTCCCCACCCCGTTTCCATTGAATCTATTCTCGGGAGTATCCTAAAAAAAAGAATTAAGCTTTTTGTAGGAAGTATTACAGATGACGAGGTGGTAAAATTAGATTGGTTGGTTTACATTTGTTTTTTGTCCAACATCCAATGAAATTTTGCCTACTGGCAATATGTTAAATTGTCAGCAAAAATCTCAGTACATGTAACATGATTGTAAAGAAAAAGGAACCTTTCCTCTCCTCTCCCTCCCCAATCATTTCATTTTTTATTTTGTTACAATCCTTGTGCTTGATGGAAGCTTCTCGTGAAATCATGTACATCTTGGTTTTATTTTTTAATTTACTATGAATTTCTAGTTTGCCAACGTGATAGTATATTTTGTGTGTCAGTTTTTCTTTCCTTGGAAGCAAACTTTTATCCTCTAGGTCCTAGTATGATACCACGTCCTTTGTTTATTTGGAGTAGTGATCCTTTTTATGGTCATTATTTTTCTAACCCTTCCTTCCTTTGTTCTTGACAATTGAGAGTTGGCGTAAGAACACGTGAAGAAATATGGTGGCAAAAGACTATCAAAAAACCAAAGGATCTACTAAAGCTGGGGTTGGAGAGATTGACACTAGTGCACCATTTCAATCTGTCAAAGATGCTGTCACTTTATTTGGTGAAGGCACCTTTTCAGGGGAAAAACCTGCCATTAAGAAGTCGAAACCACATTATGCTGAAGTATGCTACATCCTTTTTCTGTTTCCTTCTAGATATTTATATGTTCTAATCTTTATACTCTTATAGCATGTTTAGTAAGGTGGATTAGATCGCGTAAACATATTAAGAAAGATAAAGAAACTAAATTTTTTTCATTGTAATATTGAGTATTGTCTAATATGTATCCCGAACATGCACTAAGGGATGACTAGTATCCCTGGCGCAGTTAAAAAAATGGTGGGTATAGCATTAACGATTATCCACTTAGGACTCATGCAAGAAGTTTCTGATTAATATAACCATTCTGTGACTTCTAGTTTACTTGTTAAAAGCATATTTGGGAAATGTTTATTAATGGTTTAAATTATAAATAGATAGAAATGTGTTGTGGATAAGTGGACAGTGTTCGTGGGTTTGTGTGGATAAAAAATGGTTTGTGTTTATAAAATAGTTTATAAACATGAGCCATACATACGCTAAATTTCTGAAGGTTTTGCCAAGCTCTCTAGGATTACTTTAAGCAATGCCATATGTTTAGTGTTGATTTGGCACTAGTAAATGTAGATTTTGGCTAATTCTTATTGATGAATAGAAAATATTAGTTGCATTATAAATCCACTCAATTGACTCCATTGAACAATTGTTACTATAGCGAAAGATTTTTCTATGTTTTTAAGAGAGTAATCTAAAGCATGTTTGGAAAGTGTGTATAACAGTGTATATAAAGGATTAACTTATAAATAGATATAAATGGGTGGTGGTTGGATAAGTGGGTTGTATTTGTGGGTGGGTTCCTCAAAACATGTGGATAAAAAGTGGCTTTGAGTGTTTATAAACAATTTATAAACATGAACCAAGCGTAGGGTTAGAAGGAAAGGAAGGCAGGTCTGCAGCCTGTGATACATGTAGAATTTTCAAACAACAATTCACATAGCCGTTTATGGTTCTTTCCGAATAATTTTGCCAAAGATGATAGACATTTTAATTAATAGCATGTTTGGTGAAGGGGATTGGACGCTAGAGAGTTAAGAAAAATAAGGTAAAGTCTTGCTATTATATAGACAAGTCATCTCTAGTACAACGTACTGAACATGTCCTAAGAGTTCAGAAAGCTCTGGGTTTTCCCGATTAAAATTATGTCTTTTGTTGCGAAAATACTTATATTTTCCACTTTCAGAGAGTGCTGGCAAAAGAGACTCAGCTTCACTTGGCCGAGAAAGAGTTGAATAAGTTAAAGGAACAATTGAAAAATGCTGAAACCACTAAAGAGCAGGCTCTTGTAGAGATCGAACGAGCTAAACGGGCTGTTGAGGATCTTACACAGAAACTTAAGACTATCAACAAATTGAAGGATTCAGCAGTTAAGGCTACAGAAGCAGCTAAGCTTCAAGCAAAGCAATTTGAAGAATCTGGCAACAGAAATTTAAAAGAAACAGATGAATCTTCACAAATGGATCGTGAAACTGCACAGGTTCAGTACAAGGTCATAAATGCTGAACTTGATGTGGCAAAGCAGGAGCTGCGGAAAATTCGTCAGGAATATGATGCGTCTCTGGAAGCAAAAAATTCTGCCACCAAGCATGCAGCAGAAGCCAAGAATGCTGCTAAAGCAAACATGGAGAGAGCCGATGAGCTATCTAAAGAAATCGTAACTGTACAGGAGTCGATTCAGCAAGTGAAGATGGCAAGTTCACAAGCTCGGGAAGAGGAAGCAAAGATCTATGCTGACAAGGATGTCTACAAGCATTCTTATAAAGCCAGACTTGAAGAATCTGGGAACAAATTGCTTGCTTTGAAGAAAGATATTAATTCTAACCACACCATGAAGTTGGAGGCAGAACTGGCTCAAACTATGTCAGAAATCGAAGCGCTACGGAAAGAGATGGATAATGCAAGGGCTTCAGATCTTGATTCTGTGAAGGAGGTTACTTCAGGGTTGGATGGTGCTAAAGAATCATTACATAGAGTGGCAGACGAGGGGAACACTCTGAGAAGCCTGGTGGAGACCCTTAAGTTAGAATTGGATAACGTTAAAAAAGAGCATTCAGAATTGAAGGAGAAGGAAGCAGAAACACAATCTATTGCAGGTAATCTGCACGTGAAGCTCCGGAAAGCCAAGGCCGAGCTCGAAGCAGCCCTTGCCGAAGAAACCAAAGTACGAGGAGCTTCTGATGAAATGGTTGCTGCCATCCACCAGGTATCACTGGAGATGGAAAATGAAAAACATCAAGCTGAAGAAATGAAACAGCAAGCAGAACAACTTATAAGAGATGCAGAAGCCACCCGAATTGATTTAAAAGCAACAGAAAAGAAACTATTAGTTGCATTGGAAGAAGCTGAAGAAGCGAAGGCAGCTGAGACTAAAGCCCTCGATCAAATCAAGATGCTGTCTGAGAAGACTGATGCTGCACGTGCCTCGACTTCAGAGCCAGGTGCCCAGATCACGCTATCAAGAGATGAGTTCGAATCACTAAGTCGAAAGGTTGAAGAATCTGAAAAATTATCAGAAATGAAAATTGCAGCTACTGTGGCTCAGGTAGAAGCCGTGAAAGCAAGTGAATACGAGGCCCTTAAGAAGTTGGACACTACCCAGAAGGAGATTGAGGATATAAAAGCTGCTACTAAGGAGGCACTGAAGAAAGCAGAGATGGCAGAAGCAGCCAAGAAGGCGGTTGAGGGAGAGCTTAGAAGGCGGCGTGAACTGGAGCAAAAGAAGGCAGGCTCAAATTCTTGCAGAAACAGAGAAGTCATTTGAATCATTACCAAATCCAAAAGCAGAATCCACCAGAAACAGTAAAGGATATGCGAAATCTAGAAAAAGCAAAGACTTCCTTGACAAAGAAAGTTATTACACCTAGTCTTAGTGGACTATTCAAGAAAAACAACCAAGTGGAGGGTGCTTCTCCTTCTTACTTACCCGGTGAGAAACCTGTGTGGTAAGTATTCTAGCAAAATTTTGTGCAATATTTGGAAAACTAACAGAAACCTGCTGATATCTTGGTTTATGTATATCCCATTTGATTAGGGAATTCTTCATTATATTGCTGTTAGCAAACTTGGGATAATTATTGTAAAGTTGTAGTTATTTCTGCCTTTTTTTTTTTTTTTTTTTTTGGGTTAATGTATAATGTAATTAGTCGGCAGATCCTCTCTGCAACAGCAATTCCTGTTGGCCTTCAAAGAGCAATGCCTATTTGGTTCATACCAAAACATATAAATGCACTAGTTAAACCTATTTGTCGATGGTGAAAGTGAAATATTATCTATACTTTCTTTAAGATGATTTATCAATTGAAATTAGAAAGATGTTTTATTTACCATTAAACCATTGATCAAAATCTGTCAACAGCTTTATATTTCACTTTCACCACTCAAATGTTCTCTCTTAACAGTACTGTCAACAGCTTTACCATTAAACCATTCAATTTGAAATATTTGAAATCTGTCTGAAAATCTTTTCATAAAGAGTAATGCTACTCGAACAGGGTTTAAAAACGGGGGCTTTGACAGGTGCTCGAGTAAACTTTTTTCCTAACCATCCAATGATGTGTCACGTGTCCCCCTGTTAATGACCCCATTTGTGTAGCAGAACTCTTTCTTAAGGTGGTAAAAGCACTAACAGTGTCTTTTCTGTGAAATGAATTCTCTTGGCCAACGTGCCAATATGGTTAATCATCACATCAACAAAAGATCAAGCATTTCAACATTTGAAATACGACAAATTTGGTATACAAAAGGATTTCCTGATCCCTTAAACGGGCTCTTACCAAAGGAAAACTCGTATAAAAGATTCCCAAAAATTCCACCAGCACAAGGCAATCCAATGCCCTTCAGCCTTTACCATCGATGATTTCAGGTGCCAAATTGGTTGCCAATTTCATTTTTGGATCCTGTCTTTCCTGGAATTACTCGAACAGTCGTGGAGCACAAGGGTACAATGTAAGCAGGTTGGACACATTATAAGAAGGTCTTCCCTGAGGGGTTCGGTCTCGAGGCCTGAGGATTTGAGTGTTGGGCTAACAGCATGGTGAAGTGAAAAAACGTCTAAGTCAGATGGAAACATTTTCTGGCTCGAGGGTACACTGCTGAGCATGTAGAGGTATTCTGAAGCAGCGAGGACTTTTGCCACACGTGAGAAGTAAGAAAATCAGAAAACAACCACAAAGATTAATTTGTGCCGGTAACTTGTACAAGCAGAAACTAAGCATTAATGGTTTTACAGTCTCAAAATTCAGATATACATGGAAAGACGAAAGCTACTGAAGGAACTAATGCTTCTAACAAAAAACAATTCGTAAAGTTCAAGGTGTGTTGAGCTAACTGCGCGAAATGAGGAACTATTAGTGAAACCATACTCAGAATATAAGGATAAATCTGATTCTGAGGCCAGTGGAACGAATGCAGACTTCTTAAGCTAATCAAACTCAACCAATGTCTCACTCCACACCAAAATTTAATGTGTTCCCCCGTTCAATACCAAAATTAAACAGTATCATATCTAATTCCATCTACAGCTAGGAAGTGTCCACCCAGATAAAGCAGATAAATTACAAAACTCTATTATTATAGACAAATGAGTGCATTATATATTTTTAGTTCAAAATAAAGATAAAAGGAAAAGAAACGGAAGGTTGGGATGAAAGAAACATAGTCCTCCAATCTCCAACTACTGGTTGTACATTAACCCAACAAAACACCAGAAATTGGTTCATAGAAGATTTTAAATAAGCAAAATCACAAAAAGTTATCCCTTCTCTCCTGTGGCATAAGTAAATCCCATTAAACATAAAGCTGAACCATAATTAGGCGCAGATGCTGATCAATAAAATAACAGAGGATATCACTTTTGTTCACTTCAAAATGCAGTCTTTTCACTGTAAGAAGCACAAATATTATAAGAGGAACGTTGCTTCAAATCAAGGGCAAGTTGCGAGAAGAGGCTCAATTGTAATCTAGAATACAATGCAATTTCTCGAAGAATTTAGAGCCAAGAACCACCACATAGCATGATAAGCACAAAATAGAAGCTATAAACAAGTGAAAAACGATGAGGATTCATGAAAAGAACACAGATTTTGAACAAAGACGCATCTATTGTTTAAAATCCCCAGCAAAAATGATACCAAAAATGCCAAACAAGACTCAATGCTAAAGGACAAACTACATAAAAGTAGAGCAAAACCCACCCAGCAGCTCATTAGACAATTTCAAAAGGCAAGAAAAACATCTGAGAGAGAGAGAGAGAGAGCAACCTGAAATCACAAAGAAAAGATCCCTGTTTTTCTTTCCAGTGTAAGTTTTCATATTATTTCTGTTTCCATAGTATTTCATCCTTAAGTTTAAGATGTTAGAAACTGAAATCATCCAAACTATAGTCAAGACTTTGGCGGTTGAAAGTTAATACAAAGTCATATAGGAGATTTCACTATAACATCCAGATGTTATGTGCAAATGTACCTTTAGCAGGAACTGTTTCATCAAATTGTCCAGAATGACCTGTTTGTATGGGTGGGGGATTAAGCAAATCAATGCATCAATAAGAAACTCCGACGATAGAGAAAGACAATATCACTGGCAATTCATTGACAAATTCCAAAAACTTCCATTATGGGTAAAAGCCAATTGATGTTTATTATGAGGTCGAGGAGATAAGCTCCACAACCAAACAAGACAAAGGAAGAAGCAAAAAAAATAAAAAAGGAAAAAAAAGGTATCCTCAGTTATTTGTCAGTATTATTATCTGGGAACACTTCTAACGAGCCTAGCACCCACTCTATCAAGCTGCTTGACCATAGCCAAGGCCTTCAGATTCCCTTCCTCCATAAAAGCCTCCACCATCCTTTCCCCAATTATTCGGCCAGTCTCCTCATCATCTGTCACAGCCACTGCAGTGGGGCCCGCCCCACTAATTGTGCATCCAAATGCACCAGCCTCAATTGCAGCCTTCTTCACAGCCTCCATTCCTGGAATCAATGGCGCTCTCCTTGGCTCCACTATTTTGTCCGATGACAATGCCTTTCCTAAGCCTGTGAGGTCTCCTTGCAACACTGATGCAACCAAAGCCCCTGCCTGACTGCAATTCCACACATGGTGGGACATTGTAATCTCCGGTGGCAATGCAGCTCTCATTTTCTTTGTGGGAGCTTCAAATTCCGGATTTACCAGCACGAAAAACAAGTCCTTTTCGTGGGGAAACTTCAACTGCATCAGCTCTAGAGGATCATAGCTTCTAATTAAAACGAATCCACCCATGATGGACGGGGCCACATTGTCCGCGTGATAACCGGATACCTTTGACTCCGATTCAAGCCCGGCAAGGACAAGCTCGGACACAGATAACTTCCCACCAAACAATTCATTCACAGCAACGGCAGCCGCAGCAGCACTGGCAGCGCTGGAGCCGAGGCCACTGCCCAGGGGAAGGCCTTTCTCAAGGGAAAGCGAAAGCCCTAGAGATCAAACATTAAGCATCTTCATAACAGCAATGGCTGCAATACCCGCACAGTTCCAAAGTGGGCTCTTGCTAAGCTTGGAACCGGCACCAGATATATGAGAAATAAATACCTCACCAGGGTGGACACTCGGGTCTACCCGAAGAGTAACAAAATCTCCGATTCCATCAACGGCGCAGCCCAGAAAGTCGAAACCCGGCCCGAGATTGGCAACTGTAGCCGGGGCGAAAGTCTTGACGCAGGTGAAAACGGGTTCGGGTTCGGCTGTGACGGCCACAGATTTATGAACTGCTGAGACTGAGAGGTTAAATTTGAGAGACGATTGGAGGTGTGATTTGGTGAAGACAGTAATAGTGGGGAGAGGAGGCGTGGTGGAGACGTGGTGAAAATTCAACCGCGACGGAGAGTGACAGCGTACGGCCATGTGAGTGGTGGCACGCGCTATAAAACTGGTAAAGCTGACATTGAAAAAGTATCTAGGGTTTTGAAACGAAATTGTTAAAAGAGGAACTCGTGAGATATGGTTTTGAAATGAAATTGTTAAGTTAATCCCCATTTTGAACCCTATCATATAATATTATATTATTATTATTATTATTTTTTTAATCACACAATATTTCATAAAATAATATTATACATATATCGAAAATTTTATCTTCTTTTTCAATCATATATTTTCCAAAAAATACTATTTCAAAAATTCTTTTTTGAAAAAAGAGGGACTCAAATAAGGGTATATTTCTCCTTCATTTTTCTCCCTTTTTTTTCAATCATATATTTTTTAATAAAATAATTTTACACGTAAATATAAAAGCTTTTCATTTATTTATAATCACATATTCTTCAAAAAATTACTATTCATTCCATTATAATCAAAAATAATAAAACCCAAACAGGAACAAATATTCTCGCACGTATCTCATTTTTGTTATACTTTCCAAATAGACCATTCCCTCCATAATTAATAGATTGCCTACCCAAGGAAGCATTTTTGGGCCATTAGATGAGTGGAACTCCCTTTTAAGGTAAAAAAAAAATGGTATACAATTGTTATAAAAATCCCTAAACGCTCATTTTTATACTTCTATCCTTAATTTTTATTGATCACATTCTTATTCTAACATTCAATTAGTTAAAAATCTTTCATATAATAACGATGTATATTCAAATATTTTGTTAACGAGCGTTGAAAAGAAAATCACATGCTTTTTTATTTGTTTTGATTTTGTGAAAATACAAGGAGTCTCGTCTTTAGTGTTGGTGTTAGTTTTCATGCTGGGCTAAGCTTTAGAAAAAAAAGTAATTTTTTTTAGGGTAATTGACGCAAAACGTCTCTATCTTTGCATGTTTCTGTGCAAAACGTCCCTACCTTTCGTTTTTTGGTGCAAAACGTCACTACCTTTTACTTTCTTGACGCAAAACGTCATTTTAACCAATTTTTAACTTAAAATGACCAATATATCATTCCTTTTAAATAGAACAAAAAAAAAAAGAAAAGGAAAATAAAGAACAAATTTCAAATATAGGTCCAAACGTTTTAAAAAGTACAAATAACCCTCCAAATTTCAAATTCTTCCCCCACCTTACCCCCACCCCACCGTCGCTTGTCGACCCACCACCGCCGTTAAAGCCGTCGGACTTGGACACCGATCGATAGCCCTTAACTTCCTCTTCAACTCTCATCCAACCTCTCCCAACTTCATCAAGTATTTTGGCCGAAATTAATGCTCAAAGTTCGCTGTCAAAAATTTTGAAAATCGCCGGAAACATCATCTCCCGCCGCCCCCCACGATTAGAACTCACCATCGGTCGACAGCCTACAACCAGGCGACTTCAACCATGGAACCAATCTACCCCAAACAACAACTCAACAGACTGAAACATCAAAATTGTTGAACCCGTATCCTTCGCACCAGTTCTTCAAGGCTTCTATAAATTGAACGGGTTCTAGGTGCATTTGACCGTGACCCATGGTTGGGCTAGTTGAACCAGGTGAAAGCGAACCCAGCCCAGGTCGTCCGCCACCATGGGTCGTTTGGAGGGTGCCGGAATCTGGTCGTTTCTGTAGCATTTTCGTGAGCGCAGGCGACTGAATTTTTTTGCTTTGAAATTGGTGGTTGTTGGAGGAAATTGTTTACATAGGTAGTTTCAACTTGATGAGGGGGGGTCCACTAGTGGTGGATTCTGGCCTGTTGGGTGGCCAGACGGCGAGTTATGGGTGTTTGACCGATTTGCAGGCTGCAATTTTTGAATTTAATTTCAGGCCAAATTACAATGAGTTTTGAGGATTTCTTGGTATGTAGTTGTAGAGGGTAATGAGGAGAACATGTTGGGACCAACTGTTAAAAGTTTGGGCGGCCGAAAGTCGCTGGAAAATGAGCTCATGCATTCGGCTGAAAAGGGGCAAGAGATTTTTTTTTGTTCTTCATATTTTTATAAGTTTTGGATTTGATTTGCATTTTTTAGAAAGTTTAGGAGTAAGATTGCAATTTATTCTTGATTTTTCTTTTCTTTTCTTTTTTGTTCTACTTAAATAAAAGTGTATATTAGTCATTTTAAGTTAAAAATTGGTCAAAAGAGCATTTTGCGCCAAGAAAGTGAAAGGTGAGGACGTTTTGCACCCAAAAACGAGAGGTAGGGACATTTTGCACAGAAACATGCAAAGATAGGAACGTTTTGCGCCAATTACCTTTTTTTTTTATTACCAGACAGTTTTGAGATAAGTTTATGTTTTCCACAAGAACTCTTAAAAATTATTAATGTTATAACTTAATTATTTTACTTGCATATAAATAAAAATGATACGTATAAATGTTTGTTAAGAAAATGAGGAATAAAAGTGTCAGCTACTGAACATATTGAGAATGACAGTCTTCTCAGGTAACATATTTCATGATCAGAATAGAATTTTCTGTAACCATCAATGAGCTAAAAACTGATTTTTCTCACAAACCAATACCTTGCATGAATGTGAATGGAACATGTAGGGGTAAAATGAAAACATATCAAGATTCTCATTGAAATACCAAGCACATTGAAACAATATTTTGATTCCTTGAGCACCAAAATTGACTACTTTCAGAAAAAAGCTCGGTCTATGACAATAGTTTGATTGTTAGCTCTTACTGTATTAATTAATACATACACTGAGTGTTGTCTCGGAACTGTTTGTAGCATAAATTAGTTTTTTTTTTTTTTTTTTTTTTTTAAATCCACTTCTGTATGACTTGCTGATTTATGGATTCCAACTAAGCATGCACTCCGTTATGAGCTGCAAATTGGTCAGTCCGCAGGTCAATCATTCCTCTTACCTTTTCTCTTCGCTACCCTTAAATCTTGTCTCTTCTCTTCTCTGAACATTTTTTTTCCAAGAAAAAACGAGAAACAAAATAAAATAGGGTATGAGAAAGGCTATACACTAAACTGCACAGTTAATCTTATATCATCAACAGAACCTTAGCCATTATATTAACTTCCAGCTGATGAACTACCTGATTCTTGCAATTTCCTCTCTAGAGGGGAGTTTCTTTTTCGTCTTCTTTTCTGCAACTGGTGGATTTTCTCCTTTCCCACCCTTAGTAGAAACATTGCTCAACTTCCTATGCTCTTTGGCAACCTCCTTTTTCTTCGAGTGTTGGTGGATATTTCCTTCACCATTGCTCTCCATCAACTCAGGTCCTTGCTCCACCACTTCTGAAGGTTTGGAGGGATTTGGAGTTGGCTTGGAATTGCTCATTTTCTTTAACTGCAAACAAAAATGGATTGTGCAGTTTGAAGATTGCAGATATTGTGCGGTAGTGGTGCAAGTGCAAACAACTGCCTGGGCGACATCTAGATATTCAACTGATTCTTGCAGAAAGTACATTTTTTATGTTCATAATCAATCCAGCAATCCTAAATAAACAAAACCTTTATCCAAAAGGAAATATGAATGAAAGAACGGGAAACAAAGCTAAGCTCTTAGCTACACAAGTCAGTTGGGGTCATGTAGTATTTAAAGCAAAGTATTTATACATTGATATTATAAACTCACAAATCAGCAGAAAAGAGAAGGGGGCATCACAGGTCAAAGTTTTGCGTAAAGCATAGATGTCCGGCAGTATGCCTCAACATACTCAGTGACCATTCAGGAGGAGGTACAACAACATAGGTTTAAGAACATACGAATTCTGTACCTATTGAAGCAATTACAACCTAACTCCAGTAAAGATCTGAAATTAATGTTTGGAAAGTTGGAATATCGACAACTCAACTAGACACAGTTTCTATTGTTTGTTGTATCATGTAGTATAGATATTTGACACTTAAACAGTTTGCCCAAAAATGGCGTAGAAGTGCGCAATAAAGCAATTAACACAAAACCAAATCATCCCAATTCATTCTCCATAATAAGGCATACCTTTGCCACAAAGAATCCATCCATGTTGTGAACATGGGGATAGAAACGTCGGGTCTTTTCTAATGAAGTATGAAAACGGCATTCCCTGAAGCGAATAAATCTAGAATACAAAGAAATGTTGTGAGACTAATCATGCAATTGTAACGATGATTTGACAAATGAGTTCTGGCTAGGTAATACCCAGGACGCCCAAAATCAAGTCCACATGGCACAAGTTTTACATCCCTCTTCTTGAGAGCATAGTCTATAACAGCCTCGTTCTGCAAATTCCAGCCTTCAGAAAGAAGAAATAGAAGGCATTCAAGGACTTGCGAGAAGGAAACAATGTAACAAACCTCAGCAACCATTATGGAGCACGTGGAGTAAACAATGTATCCCCCTGATTTTGATTGGCGTCCACCATGTCTATTGCTGCAAGTATTAATTGCTGCAAACATTTAAAGACAAATGAGGTTCCAAAAGCATACATTAGTAGAGATTAAAGATTACAAGTTTTCTATTATAAAACCATAATGTTGACATCTAAAATGAACAAAGTATGGCAAGAACGTTAGGAAACAATTAACTAAACAGGATAAACCTCCCCAAGAGAATGACATCAGAGATGTCTCTTACTACTACTATACTTGCTAATCCCTAATTCTTATAAAATGTCCGCAGCATATTTAAGTTGTATTTAGAAACTGATGGCGTTATGTAAATGTTTCTAATTATTCTTCAAGGTTCCATGGCTCATGGTCAAGCATAGGGCATGAATATTAAAACATGATATCCTACTGATAATTGTGGTAAAACATAACTTTCTGGGCGTAAAACATATTTTACACCATGACAAGAAACCATACCTTCTGCAGATGAGCACAATTTTGTATATCTAAAGCGCTTTTTGAGGTTTTCACAGACTCATCCTTAGATATGACCTAAAATAAGAATAACCACATCAAAAATTTGTTCTACAGTGAGTGCAAAAAGAATCTTTCATGGAAATTCAAAATTAAGCTTGACTGCATACCCCAGTGCCACTGCAAGGAGCATCCAGTAGAACCCTGTCAACAGTGTTGTTGCCTAATACTTTTGGCAGCTGAAGTTAAATTATAATGGAAAAGAGATATGTTAGATCCACCAGAATTATGGACAATACAATCATAAATGAAAGAAATAATTATAGAAAGAATACGAAAGCCTGATCAGAAAGGTAAGGAAATAGGAAAGGTAAGTGATGTAGGATGAAGTAGGAGAAGAAATAGAAGAAGAAGGCAGCCAGAAGAGGGAAGAACCGGAGGGAAGGGAAGAAGAGAGAACAAGGGAGGGAGAAAGGAGGAGACAATACGTCTGCAACACTCAATTCATTTCATCAAAATCTGTCCCATAAAGACTTACAAAGTTTTTATATATAGAAAATACAAAACATTAAAAAATAAACTGGGCTTGGGCCAGCCCAAAAATACTACAAGCCCAAAAGAAATAGATATGTCCTCATCAACTCTCCCGGGGTGGGAGAAAAACTCGACTCTGTCGAGTGGACAAAACGCAAAAGGGCGTAGTCGATCCGCTACCCAAATTGCTCCAAGTCAACCCACGGTGGACGATCTTTTTGACGAACCAAATATCGAAACTCAACGGCTAATAACAATGAAAATGACAACTTATCCTCAATAATATAATCCGACCAAGGCGGACGATCTCTCCTTTTAATCAAGTATCGATATTGGACTCCAAATAACAAATACTCATGCAACTCATCTTCAAAATCTTCACATGGTTGTGCATAATGAGGAGTATAAGGAGCTAGCATCGGAGACTGGCCTGTAGAGACAAAAGATTGCAACATCGAAGACTCGAATATGCCTTGATTAGGATACAATTCTTTTATATTGAAAATATAACTTTCATTCAAGTGAAATGGCCAGTCAAATAGAAACTTTTATACGAATACTCTAATTTATATTGCATGTCGAAAGTAAATTCGAAAATTTCATGATTGAAAATGATTTGACCTTCTAACTTGGCATAAAATTTAGGAACATTGTCAACATAATGATGAGCTAGCACATCGTGTCGATAATTAGTGGGCAACATCCTAATGTCAACAGGAAGAGTGTCCAATCTAGTAATGACCTTAGAGAACAATATGGCAACTCGAGGAATCTCATGTAACTGAGGAAGAACTAAAATGAAGTCAACATGAAAGTCATGCATCATAGTAGGCACGAGATCTAGGACATCTGAAATGTTTGACTTCGAAGGCATTGCTTTAGGTATTTTCTCAATTACGTCAATGTCAAGTGTATCGGCTACATATGTGATCAAAATTGGGGACACAATACACTGTTCACCACTCCCAACTTTTGTGAAAATGGAAGAAAGAACTGCACTATAATCATCTAAACAAACCCCTAAAAATTTTATAGCTCGTAAAAAGTAAGGTTTGATCTTGTCAGCACACTTCTCAAAAAGTCTTTCCACCACACTAAATGCAATAGGAGAAACCTCTTTATGTTTATTTTGAACACTGTCCAAAAGAAGAGTAATCAAATCTAGAGGAATATTGTCACTCTCTTCTAATGTAAAGGTCATGATAGTCTCTATGGATGTGAAGACATTCCCTAAATGATGTCCTTTTAGAGCTACAAGAAAGTGTTGGAACATATCAATTATCATACGTTCACAATCTAAGTCCAACATGATAAGGTAAGACTTCGCATTAGCCATAGTATCTAGTATCCTGACTGCCGTAGCATACAAATTAATGGATGTGCTTGTGAGAGATGCAAATGACGATATAATCAAGGGAAAGATATCTTGCATTATTTCATCACAAAAAGGAGGGTCAGGTGCTGTAATGCGAAATATTTCAGCAAGGCAAGAAACAACTGCTATTTGTATAGCAAAATTGGGATGTTTTAATAGCCTATTTGAGATCAAAGCTGTGCTAAGTGTATTAATAGATGTGAGCATGGAAACAGCCGGCAATTGGTCCACTTGTGAAAGCAAATATTCAGTGTGTTCAAGCAACACTAGGAGCTCGTTAAAAGACAATGAAGTTTGAAGAATTTTTCTTCCATTTGTTAACAATTTGATTCCTAGCATTTGATATTCACGCCAAGACATTTTTTTTTTTTTTTAAAAAAAAAATTTGACAAGCCAAAACACTAAAATGAAAAGCATATATTCAATATAATAAAATTGTTACCTCCCAAGACTCAAAAGAGTCAAACACTGCTCCAATCACAATTTTCAAACTGGTACGGCTATGGTGGTAAAGCTTTCGTCTGTTGAAGTAGCTATGTCAAATCAACCAGAAGATACCTTCCAACAGTCTGCGCGTCCAAACGGGAAGACAGAGGTCGGCGACTCTGAGGACCACAATTGGCAGTAGACACAATAAATTAATTTATTGGTTTGCCAGTTGGAGTAACCGGCGGTTAGGAGAGGCGACAACGGGGTTGGTGGTTGTCGACGTGTCCAAAGGCGAGGGCGTTTCTAGTTTCTGTTCTTTTTTTTTTTTTTTTGGGTGAGTTGGGAAGTAATGGTCGGCGATTGCAGCAAGAGAAGGTGACTGTGGGGACGGTTTGAATCAGTTTTTTGAGTGATTGGGTACTGGGCTTTTTGTATGTAGGAGTTTATGCGGTGATGTAGGTGATCGGGATTATTATGGTGGCAGCGACTGATGGCGGGATGAGCAGCGTATTTCGTGCGATTTGCAGCAGCAGGTGGTGGCGGATGTTGGTGTGTACATAGAAACTGAGTGTGTAGATGAAATGTTACCCAAGTTTAGCTCTGATACCACTTTGATGTAGGATGAAGTAGGAGAAGAAATAGAAGAAGAAGGCAGCCAGAAGAGGGAAGAACCGGAGGGAAGGGAAGAAGAGAGAACAAGGGAGGGAGAAAGGAGGAGACAATACGTCTGCAACACTCAATTCATTTCATCAAAATCTGTCCCATAAAGACTTACAAAGTTTTTATATATAGAAAATACAAAACATTAAAAAATAAACTGGGCTTGGGCCAGCCCAAAAATACTACAAGCCCAAAAGTAAGTACAAGCCCAAAAGAAATAGATATGTCCTCATCATACCACTTTGATGTAGGATGAAGTAGGAGAAGAAATAGAAGAAGAAGGCAGCCAGAAGAGGGAAGAACCGGAGGGAAGGGAAGAAGAGAGAACAAGGGAGGGAGAAAGGAGGAGACAATACGTCTGCAACACTCAATTCATTTCATCAAAATCTGTCCCATAAAGACTTACAAAGTTTTTATATATAGAAAATACAAAACATTAAAAAATAAACTGGGCTTGGGCCAGCCCAAAAATACTACAAGCCCAAAAGTAAGTACAAGCCCAAAAGAAATAGATATGTCCTCATCAGTAAGCAATGGTATTAATTTCTTCTGTTTCTTCCAGGTGCTCAAAGCCTTTAAAATAACACTTTCGGGATCATTGTCAACACGAAATAAATATGTGGAAAGAGGATCTTATTTAAACAAAAGAAGATTTGCATCACACCAGCATTATAGTACGAGGATATGATGGTTGTAATGTAAAACACAGTTGCAAGATATCCTTTAGCAAGAAGGACATTTTTTCCTTTCTGTTTTCAGTTTTTCTTTCTTTTTGTGCGCGCTTGTGTCTGCATCGGGGGGTCGGTTGGGGGAGTTAGATGAAGAAAACTACAACCAGCGGAAACAAAAGTTGTAAAATTGTTTGAAGAAATTTCAGGAAAAATGAGGGAAAATCCTAACCTCCCTCCCGTCATAGTTGCAAACAACGGTGTTTGTTACCCCCATGCGATGTAAATTTGCAGTAAGGGATTTGAGCCTTGACTCCTTCATCTCATTTGCATAAATGATACCTTTTACAGGAGAAACCATGTTAACACATCAAGTTGACTACACTGGGCATACAATTTTATAACAAAAGTTTGCAGTCATTGTGCTTTTAGCAAATATAATTCTGCAAGAAGCCATATGATTTTGAGTCAAATAGACTTTGTAATTAACGAAAAAGAACAGGAAAAGTTGGGATATGTAGTGCAAACATATATCAATTCCTTGCCAATAGCCAATTTCAAAAATTCCATAAGCCAGCATCCGCTTGACAAAATTTATAAATGGTCAAACTTCATTTTAAATTACTCATTTCAAAGTACTCACACGTACTATCCACTTTATAACACTCATTTCTATCTATTTATACCTTAAACCATCTATAAATTCTTCCCAAACTGAGGCTAAATCTATATTATGCTCTACGCATAAAAATTACATTTTTCCACCCCACCCCCTTCCTTACCCAACACACAGAAAAAAGAAAAAGAAAAAAAGAAATCCTCACCTCCAACCCCAAATGCCTTTCTTTGCATTAATGATAGAAATGCCTCAGAGCAACTAAGAATAGGACAACTGAAAATGAAAATATGAAAAAACAGCATTGATTTACCAGGTGAATTCTGGATTACACCACACTTTGTTACAACATCCACTGATCCGCAGAACTAAACCCCCGTCTCAAGGATATTAAGTTAAAGAATCAAATAACAGCATCAGAAATGGGTATATCACAGTTAGATCATTTTTCATTAATAGTGGCTACCAAGCCACAAAAGAGAGTGCGAGCTGTACATTAATACCACCACGTGTGAATCTATTTTCCAATTCTTAGGGCAGTGGAATTTACTTTTCAGAGGCCGGGTCCGGGTCCAGGGAGAAGGATCACCAGCAAAAGGTTGAATAAATATTGAGTAATGCTATTCATAGTGAAGACTATCGGTAGACGCTCTACATGGCATATATGTGGCAGTTTGTGAATAGAATTATACATAAATATTACAATCAAACTTTTTGAACAGATAAAAATCAATGAAAACAACATCCAGAAGATTTGATAGATCATTGGTGTAGCCTCAGACAAGGGGGTCCAAGGAAGAGGCAAAATAACATGGCTAGCAAGAAAAAAACTAATCAAAAGCCCAGTTCATTTATCAATCATTCATGCAACAAAGAAGAAATCAAAAGTCCTGAAATTTTTCTCATGTTCCCATCCATAGACACAACACTAGCAGTGGGATAGTCACTTACCACTGTTTTTCATTAGCGCAGCAATATAAGTCGTTTTACCACCAGGTGCAGCCCTACAAATGTACAAATTGTGTCAACAAGGGGAAAATTTCAACCATTTCACAAGAAATTCAAATATAAATACATGAAATGCTCAAACAACCATTTCACCATGTGCTTATCAACCATCTTCTTACAAACATGTTTAAGAACATAAATTTCAACCTAACAGAGATTTATACGAGATAAAAACTCTCAGCAACATAATATAAGACAAAGGATTACGTATTTCAACTTATTATAACTATCAAGTTTGAATCCTCAGAAAAATCTTAATTCATCTGTTATGATGCAATTGCTTAAGAAGCTACAGAGATTGCGTGAAAAAGAGGGTTATAGAAAAAATGATCGGGTGGTGAAAAAAATAGCTACACGTAAGGAAAAAATAAAAATATGAATCCCTTCAACTTCCAATAAAAGAATTAAGAAAAAGAGGGGCCCACACAACTTAAAGGGGTTAAAGAGAGAAACAGAAGTTAGCAGAAACTAAGCAAAGATGGATGAAAATTGCAACTTGAGATAGCTAACATATACTTACGCCACATCTACAATTTTTTCTTTCTCCTGAGGAGCAAGGGCCATTACAGGCAAAAAAGAGCTAGCACTTTGAAGCTGCCAACAAATGTAGACTGTCAGCTTTGCTTTAATACTAAAAACTAGGAATGTAAAGTCTAGGATCAGAAGATACCATATAATACCCAGCCATATACTCCGGAGTTGCCCCAATTGGCACTTGTGAATCATAAACCACCAAGCCAACCCTACAAAACACAAACAATATTGTCCCTTAAAGAAAGAACAGAATGGTACACAAAATCAGAAACTACTAGATACAGAATAGAATAAAAATATATAGTAACTCTTACTTTTGACCACTTGCTTAATGGATCGAGGTTGACTCCTCTGTTCAAAAGCACACCAGCCAAGTCCCTCCTGCGAGACTGAATTTAAACCAAAGGAAAGTATATCAACATGGTGCGATTGATGAAGTACCATCGGCATGGGTAACAAACAAAAGCATTAAAGAAGAAATATAATCCAATTCACCTTCAAAGTGTTTGTTCTAAGACATATTGGACGAGGCTTTTCAAAAGCTTCAATGAGCTCCATAAGTTCAACAATTGGAAACATCTGAATAAAAATCACAAAATTCCACATGTAAATACAAGTTCAGCACCAAAAAGACAAAAAATGAAACAAAACGAGTTGACTAGTCACAAATTGGCAAATAACCTCAACCAAAGCTTCAATCAGAAACTCATTGTATCCATAGTAAGAAGTTAAATCCAATTTAAGTTGATCGACATAATCCTTTCGTGTTGCTCCGTCTTGCCTCAAAGACTTAAAATTTGAAAGGACTCGCGCAACTGAAACAGATCAACCGAATTCAAAGGACTTGGTAAAAGAAAAGAGAAATGATAGTAAAGAATTTTAATTTAAAACGAAAACATAATTAAGAAATTTAATAGAAACTGAACTTACTTTCTTTTATCCTTCTTTGGAGATTCGAAAGATCTGGGGGTCTGTGTGTTTCTTCTTCAAGCTCCTATGTATTTGTAGAAACAGTTCAAATTAAACTTGGCAAAAAGTTTTCGGCCAATGAATAATAATAAAACTCATAAAAGCAATGCAGAAATATCCAATTAACTAAACCTCCTTGGTTGGCAGTCGGAACTCATCCGCCTCTTCTTTAATATTGAGCTGCAATTCAGCCTCTGCTTCTTCTTCTACCCTTGCCTTTTCCTCATCAATTGCTCTGGCTTTCGTCTCAATATCAGATGCATCAGAATCTGAATCTACTTCTGAAGCCTCTTCTAAACAAATGATCCAGCAAATGTGATAAGTTCAGGAGAGGTGATAAAACTCCAAATAAAACTCCAATGGAAAGAGGATACCTTCATCATCACTTCCTTTGAGAATATCATCAGCAAAAGGATCATCCCCATCCGAAGACATATCCAAGTCCGAATAGAATTCCGGCTGCTTTTCTTCATCAGATTCTTTGTGTTCTTTTACTTCTTCATCCATTCCATCAGAATCACTATGGAGGTCTTCTCTTTCTAGTTCTTTTGCTAAATGTACTTTCTTTTGCTTCTTTCTAGGATGAGGATTTTGTGATTTTGTTTTCGTTTTATTTTTGGGACCTGCCATTACTGTACAAAGAATTCCCGCATAAAAATGATAGCTTCAGTTAAATGATTAAGTAGAATAGCACGTGATAAAGGGGGGGGGGGGGGGGGGGACCTACATTCCCTATTAGAATGCAGAGAAACAAACCGCACAGAGCTTTTGAAATGACAAAAAACCCAATGAAATGTTCCTAAATATTATTTATAAAATGGTAACTCGAAAGAGTTCACAATCATCAATGCACATGCCAACTGATACAATTAAGAATAATTTCAATATATCAGAAAATATATACAAATCCCTTTGAGTTGACACATTACGCCTAATTAAAATCATTCACTTTTTCACATCTTCCGAATTAATAATCAATAATCAGCTCAAAAGCTCATGAAAGAACCCAGACCCACAATTATTGTATGTGTACAGACATCGCAGAAAGCATAAATTGAGAAGCATGAACTTCATTCAAAGTGAAACGCGAGATATATATAATAAAAGAGCATATTTCTCTATCAACTGCGAAAAAAATATCATTTTGCACAAATTTAGATAAATTCAAGAGATATTGCCGAGAAAATCTGATACTACCTTCCAAGTTTGGTGATGAAAAAATTGATAGAAATCACTGCAAGTCTGCAACACAAGATAAATTGGTGCCAATGAAACCCTAAACCCTAAGCCGCTTGTCCCCAGTTCTCTGTGCTATATAAATTGGTGCCAATAGAACCCATCATGGTTACAGGTCGAGTTAGTTGGATATGAATGACGCCATGGAGATAGGTTTTTAATTGGGCTTATCGAACACCACAAAACGGACGGAAGTTTGGGTCCGTAGCCTACACATGGCCCACTTCCATTGAAGCCCAAACCAATTTTTATTAGTTTCAAGAAATGTCATAAATAGCACTTCCTTTGAAGCCCAAAACTATTTTTTAGGATAATGCTTGTTGTACATAATTAAGTGTCTACACCCTCACATGGACGTGAATCCCACTTGAATAAAATCTAATTTTTATTGGTTTTCTAATCTATTATTTTTCCTGAACTCATGATCAAAACCAAATCAGAAAACGAGTGCAATTACACTTGCAAAAACAAAACGTTTATGTGGAAGTTTATGATTTTTGTAATGCGTGTCCTTTTTTTTGTGATTTATTGAAACCCTACTTTTTTCAAAATTAGTAAAAACTATCATCAGTTTAGATAGATGATAGTGAACCATTCAACTCATTACTCTGTATATTGAAATTCATCACAATTCCATTGAACAATGAATGGAGAAATCGACCATAAATCCCGAATCCCGTGGCAATCTCTACCAATAATAAATAACATTACTATTTTCATGCTATAACCTCTTTTCAAAGCTTAGAGCTTGTTTTGGTTCAATACAATCATCATATACTTTTAAATCAATGTCAAAGTCAAAATTTCAATTTAACCATATTTAACTATTACCCACTTATTATCGAATCATCAATACATTTCATGAGACTCATTAAAACTCTTATAATTTTTCTCAAACAAGCACTTAGAATTATTCCGAGACTATTATATTAGGAAAGGGAAAGGACCAACTATATCTGTACGTCAGACTCGGTCTACACTCCAAATTATCACAGATTTGTACCTGCCAACAAAACAAATCAAATCTCAACCCCAATAAATTTATAGTCGAATACCTATATCCTTTTTTACAGCAACGTATACATAAAAGATCCAAAGCAATTTGATTATAAGCAACCGCGAACGCTCACTTCTACCACGTTCACTAATCCTTGCACTGCATTGTTTTTATGATAAACCACTGATCCAAGAAAACCATGGAGCTAGCTAAACGTATACTGACTAGGACAAGAGACCGAAATTAAAAATTCAGGCTGAATGTCTGCAATGAAAAAAGATTGTTAAACTATGAAATTTTGAGGTTCTTTCAGAGAATCAACAGAACCAAAAAGACGAGCTATAAATATGAATGTCAGAAAAATTTCACTAAGAGCAGAACTTGACATTCGGCCTATTCAAGTTCTTATAGGCTCTCAGAATTCATAAATCTCAGAATAGCAACCAAGAAAAGAATGATAATCGACACCACTTGCTACACGATAATGGAGATGTTTTGGCTGTTAGATTTTACTGGAAAAGTTCTGAGTTCTGCCAATCCCTACAGGAAAAGAAGAATGACAAAAATATCAGCCACCAAAAAATGATGCCCCTGTTTAGTAGTCATTTTTCCCAAAATGCATTTTTCTCTCTTCTTTTCTACCACATTCTTCAATAAAATAATATTACACGCAAATCCAAAACTTTTCCTTAATTTTTAACCACACATTCTCCATCAATCAACTATTCAAAAATGCATTTTCTCCCCAAAATGGCTACCAAACAGGGGCTATATTCAAAATTAACGCTGGAGAGTATTATGGTTCTTACTTGCTGATGTCATCTAGGTGGTCGTCGAAGTCTAGAATATCCTTCCACTCAGATGAAATGTAATCCAAAAGGACCATATTAGCTGATGGCTCCTTGATAGCTAGTTTACTACGTCCATCTGATCCTACTAGCTTCCAACTGCTTGATGCATCCTTCGTGTAAGGCTGTGCAACAGAGTGGAATACGAAAAAAACAGAGCTTGTTGATAAAAATTCAGTATATGACGTCATGAGTTAAGGACAATACACGACTTGCAAAAGAGAAGGTTTGATTGACAGATTTTAAAGAGGGAAGTAGATTATAGAGAACAAGTCCCTGCAAATACTATCAAAATGAAAGAAACAAGATATACATAAACAGCAATCACAGGCGGAGCCAGACATTTTTAACTGTGGGGGCAAAATTAAGTTGGTGAAACTTTTTTGAAACAACATAAGTTCAATGACTGCAAGAACCGTGACGGATGTTAGATTTTGGTGGAATTAGAAAACCATAGATATTGGGAATGAATGGCAAATGAATTGGTGATTTGGGTCATAAGAAAGTAGTGCACAACGCCCAAAAAAGGAATCATTAATAAAATTTTGAATTTTGGGGTGAAAGTTAAAAAAAAAAAAATAGTCGAGATTCCGTGGGGTTAGTGCCTCAGTGGCCCCCACATGTTCCCATGTGGCTCTGCCATGCCAACAATGATACAATTTGGCAATGCAGAAAGTAAATACATCAAACCAAGGATTATGTAAGACACAAGCTTTTAGACGATGCCAAATAAAACTAAAATTGAACAAATGCTATCATCTCCATGCATAACGATGAGAAGAATCTATAATGTCTAAGCTTTTTGTAAATCTTGCAGCTTTCTAATGGAAAAATTGTGCACGTGAACGTTCTGCCTGACATATACGTACACCGTTAGTTTTATTGTGGAGGATGATGCGGTGCTCTAACTGGAATGAAAACAAAACTTAAAGCTTGTTTGGATTTCATACTTGAACGAAAACAAAACTTAAAGCTTGTTTGGATTTCATTATAATGGGATTATAATGAAGAGGAGTAATGGGTCCGACGAAATGTGAGCATAACAAGTGGATAGAAGTAGTGAATATGCAGTTAATTTAATGTTTGATTTTGACTTTAAGAGATTATAATGAAACCAAAACTAGTTGCTAGTGATCAAATTGGCAACAAAAGTGAAACAAAATTAAGTGCAACTTAAAACTTCGCTAAAAGTTGGATGACCAAGAAACTTTTTACCTGTATAAAAATTCTCAAGATATAGGCACTGGCAGCTCTATCTATTCTCCTCAACCGTGTAATGAACAAAACTAGTAATTCGAATCTTAGGTATCACTTGCTTACAAGAAGCTAATGACTAACCTAAATTACAAAGATGGAGATTCAAAATTTATCCATATGCTTAATCTTAAGTGGCATTTGGTACGCATGTATGGGTTGGTTGCCAGTGGGATAAACTTAGGACTGCAATGAGCATGAGAATGGAGTAGAAGTGATAAGTGATAACATATGATATCCATTGTTTGGTACATATAAAAATGAAGATAGCAATGAAATCAAAATTCCCAAGCTTGACTTCATTCTTGCGCGAAACAAGGTAATGTAATCAAAATAGTGAATTGGCGAGTATGCCTTTATGTCAAACTTGGTTATATTCTTAAATTGGGATTAGTACGTTAAAATGCTAAATTTAAAAGAGAGAGAGAGAGAGAGAACAATTCAACTTGTTTGAATCCCCAACTAACATGATATGCAGCAAATTCACGTCCTATGCATCTAGAGCTATAAAATATCATGACATAATGTGCTACATACACTTAGGCCTAGCCAACACTAAATTCTCGTCTATATCTCTCTATTTTCTGTCCCTTTTTGGGAAATGTAGTTCTTTAATTGCTGAAAATTAATTAATTTTTAAATTTGAAAATTAACTAACTTGGGATCTACATGAGTGTGATTTTGCTTATAAGAATTTCGAATTCTGTGTGCGGTTTTCACATGAGTGCGGCCACGGTGATGTTTGGCAACGCCCCTGATAGTGGAGGAAAAGTGGAAGAAATTGGGTTCTGGAGGGATGAGGTGGAGATAGGTTTTGGTATGGGTATGGTCACGATGGTCATTGTTGGTTGACTTTGGGGAAGGCAGTTTATTGTTGATGGTTGGTAGAATTGAATGGTGGCATTTGAAGAAAAAGGTGCTGGGAAAGATGAGGAAGGGGCTTGTGCAGAAGGTAGAGAGATGAGTAGCCGGAAATGGAGGGATAGGTAGGAGGAGAAGGGGAAGGGGAAGGGGAAGGGGAAGGGGAAGGGGAAGGGGGATGGTGGTGGTGGGAAGTAGTGCGCCCAGTAAAGGTGATGTCGAAGAAATGTAAAAAATGGGAGGGATGCTCATTAGTTGGTAGAAGGAACTAGAAAAGGAAATGATTTGTCACTTTTGGATTTGATTAATTGGAGATTTGATACCACAAAATCGGGTACCATTCCCAATTAACAAAAATGGCCAGCTCTTGGAGTAACGGATGAGAGAACCATGTCATCGGGAATGAGGATGTCCCGAGAATGGCTGTTCCTCAAAATTACTCCAACCATTCCCAGCCCATTCCTTCATAGCAAATTCCACCTCATCGAATTACCACCAAAAATATCAAATCTCAAAAGCTATTAAAAGATTTACACTACCTATGGAATTGTTACAACTGAACATTAATTTAGCAAAAGAATTTTCCAAGACAAACTCAAAATAGCAATATAAATCACCTGCATAACTGTACTCCAGTCCTTTCCATTCGGCAAAACTTGAGCCTTTTATTATCTAACTGAAATTAAAAAAATTGAAGGCATCATCAAGCTTTGGCTTTTACTTATCAATGCTAAATTTAAAGTGCTATCATCATTAAGGTTACACAAAATTTACTGAAAAGACTCACCAGAAGCAATGCAGCCCGAGCAAAATATCATGTTATGTGATCACCAATATTTTTGGCAACACTAGCTAACTCAAAATCATCGTTTTTCTCATTAGCACAAAAATAACCCACGATACTCAATTCTTTTTCTCCATAATACTCCTCTATCTATTATATTCCGATTTAAAATATCAAAATGATAATATAAATAATAAAAAATGATAAGTGAAAAGTGATAAGTTTACTGTTGATAACCATCATTAGGGAGATTTCGAGGGGAGGGAGGAGACCGATCTGGGAGTGGAATAGAGATACGGGGTCGACAATCTCGACAGAGTCTCCGGCGGACGAAGAGCGGCCAATGAGAGCAGCGTTGACGGCGAAGGTACTGTGCTTTAGGGCATGTAGATTGTAGAACCAGCTTTATATACGCATTTTGGTGGATCTCGTACCGTGAATCGATGCCCATGACTCACTGAGCCCGAGAGGAGTGCCGGCGATAAAATTCAACAGAAGTAGATCGGGTAAAGAGGGCGCGGCGGTCGTCTGTGTGCCGAGACTTACAATCGCAGTGAGTTCGAGCATTGAGGTCTCCGTCGTAGCATGTTTGGCTATAATTATTTGGATTAATTCCCTTATTTCTAATTTTGAGTATCATATTCCACTTATTATTATTATTATTATTTTGGTGGAATTGTTATCTTCCAATCACTCATTAATTGGCACATCTGTCTCTTTAACCAACTTTCGTCCAAAAAGTTAGCTAGAGAAGCATAAAATGACATATTTGCTCGTCTTATTTAAATTTATAATAAATGCAAAAGTACGATGAAATATTTTTCTTTAGATCCAAAACATGCAAATGAAATATTTTGATAGATATATTGTCAAAAACGACAAATGTGAATGAATGGAAGTTCGTCGATAAAAATATGAAGAAAAAAAGTTATTGCAATAAGAATAATTTGAGGACCTTGAATGCAATTAAATGACCGTGCAACGAGTGTTGTACTACACAGTGGCGAATCCAACACCCGACGAGCTCGTGCGATCGTGCGTGCTGGATCCGCTGGAGTCTACAGTAGAAGAAGTTGCCGTCGGGAATTGGAAGAAACTGTGGCTGCAGTAGAAAAAGTCTCTAGGAGGAAGAAAATGAAGTTTTTGGGCCAAATTTTTTTTTTTTTTTTTGGTTTAATAGGTGTTGGACTTGTGGGCCTATCAATTAAAAAAGGCCCAATGGTCCAATCGTCCAAGTCTCCAACCACGATCCATCCACAACCGAGTCCACACAAGTCACGAAATTGAGGGCGATTTGAAATTGCGAACTCCAATGGGAATGAAATTGAGAACGATTTGAGGACAAAATCGTCATGCGTCTGATTCTCTAAGACTGCGACTGTGAGCCAGTGGGTGTGGCCTGTGGTACTTCAACTTCGAGTCATTGGGACTGTCGAGTGCTGACTGCGGACTGCCAGTGCCGTCTGCTGGTAAATTGGTAATGTATTGCTAACCTAACTGCCTACCTTGCTGTGCGGTTGTGCCTGTGTAACTGTGTTACTGTGCTTATGGATCAAGCTGAGTGTGTTTGCATGTTGCTGTGCCTGTTTGTTTCGATTATTGTTTATGATTTATGAATTCCTCTTTATGCATTATGAATTTACTGTTTATGATTATGATTTAAGAATTTAGGAATTAAGGTATAAATTAGGGATTTGGGAATTAAGGTTTATGAATTAGGGAATTTAAGTTTACGAAATTAGAGATTTCGGAATTTGGTCAACAGTCAAAATCTTACTCTAGCTAGACCTGGAAGCTAGATTCGCCCCCTGTTACTACAGCCATGAAGGCATATATTTCAATGTACGAGTTTAATGCAATGAGCACAATAATGAACAAGTTTATACATCATATAAATGAACTTCCAATCAACGAGCACAAGAATGAACAAGTTTATACTGCGTATAAATGAACTTCCAATCAACACATTCTGTTAAGTGTCTCAGCTCACAGTTGATTCATAGGGAGTTCGTTTGAAATTTACGGATTCATATATCACGAAGTTGTTCAAGGAGATCATTTTCTTTTCTGATGGCTTCCAGATCTGCTTGTAACTTGTCCACGTTCAAGCGTCTAGAAGTAGTGGTAGCGAGTTTGGCCTCGTAATCGGCCACACTCCTTCGCGTTCTGTCAGTGGCGAGAATGCCTTCAGCAATCTGTTCAAAACTTTCGTGGATGATCGTGAGAAGCCTGTAAGCTTGTCGAGCAACTGGGTTTTTCTTGGCCTCCCTGCAGAAAAAAGGATTTTTTGTTTAACAAGTAACTCAAACAATTGGCAATTTGGGACTCTCCCAGCGGATGTCAAACTCGGGAAAGGTACAAGAAAGGCTCATCAGAAGAGTATACCTGAAAATGGTTTCATCCACCACAGCATAAGTTCGATTAAGGCGATCTTGGATGGAATTACTCTCCAACTGAAGATCCCTTGTATCTTTTTAAGATCCGCTGTATGTCAATGTCCCTGTTTCCTGCTATTTTTTGTGATCTCTTCTATCCGTTGAATGTAAGATCTCCTTGACGCCAACTTGGGTTGCTTCTCGAGATCTGCTGACAGATTAGAAAGTTCCTCCTCCCTATAGAATGACAAAAAATGAGTATAGATAATAATAATTAACCCCATTGAGATGGGAAAGGTCATCCAATGCTGAAGATGCAGCAGTACACTTTCATGATTTACAAGGTAAAAGCTTTAGCTAAACCGATTTAGGCTTAAACAACAATGATCCTTAACAACTACAACAGACTAAGTAAGTTTTGGCCTACCCCCTCCCTCTTGTGACTTGTTTTACAGAGATCACATCACCCGTATCCACAGGAGCCTCTTTAGGTCTACGTAAAACATGTCCTTAACCACGTAAGTCAGTTTCCCTTATTTTATACTCACAGACACCAGCTCCATTGCTAGCGAATGTTCTTATTTCTTATCTTATCAATTTTAGTATGACCAGACATCCATTTAAAATCCTCAGCTATGCTACATTCATCTTTAATGTTTAGCAGGTCAAATCACTGTTTTGTACAACTGCGGTGGATAGCGAACTGGCACCCATTTTATGATCCAAAAATGTTATTAAGTAAACCAGATCACATCAGAATGCTATACAAAATAGGATGTGCTAGTTTTCAAACACATCCGATACTCTTAGACCTTAGTTCCTACTTAATCTTCACTTCTGTTTGTTGTCTTTTCTCACAACATAATTCAGATATGAAGTAGGCCTTTCATAAAAGGGAAACATACAAAGGCTCATCAATGCCATTGCTAGACTCAGGATTTGATGTTCTTTTGTTAAACACTGATACTTAGAAAGATTAAAAACAAGGTACAAATATTAGAAGATTCCACTGATCGACATTTAAAGCCAGATTTTTCAAGCATAATTGCAAACAAATATGTCCATCAATGGAGTACCTTTCTTTGATCTCAGCTAAGACACCTTCCGCTTCAAATTCAATCTCTCTCACTTTTGTAAGCTTCTCATAAGCCTGTGGATTTAGGGCTCGAAGGGACTGTTCAAGATTTCCCCTTTTCTCTTCCAGAGGTTTTCTTATTGATTCCCTGTATTAGAAGTAGCTAATCAATTGCTTGCGGATGTTTTAGCAAAGGTTGGAAAGCACTCGTCAGCATTATGCAAGACGTAGTTCATTGTACAGTCTGGTCCAGTTCAGTACTCCGAAGCAAACATGCACTAAATGTTCATTATTTACAGGTTACGACGAGACAATGATTAAGAAGGATCAAATTGGAACCAGATATAAAAGAACTTGACACATTGTATTACTTGTTTGGTCAAGAAAAATATAAGTCCTATTGAATATGAAAGGATTGCCAACACCTTACCGTAGAGACTCGAGTTCCGCGATCTTTTGTCTTTTTGTTTCTGTTTGGTCATCGAGCTGTTCAATGTAAAACTGAATAGCATGTTGGTCATCAAATATCATTTCTGCTGCTGCTTTCAACAACTCAAACTCCTCTTCAAGATGTTGTAATTCTGATAACTTTGCAGACAACTCCTCCTTAATGGTATCCCCTTGACTGAAATCTAGGTCTTTTGCTGCAGTTTCTATAACCCCAACCCCTGTTCCATTTTGTAAATTTAAATCAAATTCATCAGACCTATGAATGAAGTCATCTTCAGACATCATCATATAAGAGGACTCGGGTTGCTGAGTCTTCAGTTTTACATCTTTCAATCCTTTTAAAACCTCATCCTCTTCCAGAGGTTCTCCTTTATTGCCATCATTTTCCTTTGAGACGCCTCCTATTTTATCTTCTTCCACCAATGCAGCTATCCGGGCTTCAGATTCAGATAGCCTTCCAACCAAGAATCTCACCACCTTATACAAGTCCTCCTCAGTTGGATAAAGAAACTGCCTAACCAACATATACACACTATTTAATGTAATGAATACCACTTCAAAAATATATTAACAATTTTATATCAATGGGAGCAGAAAGATCAAAGCCTAAGAATAGTGTAATCTTTGTAATCCTATAGAAATTTGGAGAGTCAATATTGGGAAAATTTTGTCGACCTATTTAGCATGTATCCTACTTCCATGAGATGGAGAATAGATCAATATGTCTTCTCTTAAAGAAAATGGAAGAAAAAAATTGAAATTGAAGCATAGCATTTATCATTGAATTCTAACTTCATCTCCGAACAATCTAAAATAATTTGTTCTCAAGAGTGAAATAACTGCACAAATTGCCATTCAAATTTTCAAATAAAATGTGGAAAAATAGAACTACGATAAACTGACTCGGATAATTGTGAAATGCAAGGGTGCTTGCATGAGTGATTGCCAGATTTTTTTTCTGCCTTCTTTGCTTCATCTCTCTTTAGTCTTTTCCAACTCTGGTGGCCAAAATACAGTGAAGTAGTATTTCTCCTTCCTTCATCTCCCTCTCTCTTTTGGCTTAGGGGATGGGCGTAACTAAAAGGTAACTGCAACTCAGTCTATGGATCATTGTTGATGTTATGCCCACGCTTATGTGACACTTTGATGAGACCTACCGACTTGACATGGTGAGTCAGGTTATTATCTTACCTACCAACTTGACAACTAATAACTCAAGCTAGGAACATTACGCTAAGGTTGACCAAAAAGTTATTGAGGTCAAGATTTAAAAATACAAAACTAAGTATTGAGGCGATTTTTCTTTATAAGGCGAGTCGTAAGTCTCGAGGCGGATTAAAGCGTAGGCCTCACAAAAAAAAAAAAAAAAAAAAAAAAATCTAAATAAAAGAATTATAAATAATACAAAAATACCAAAAAACCAATATGAGAGCATATAGTAAATAGGATATATAGCCATTAGTTTTTTTAAGGCTGATTTTTGAATTTTCGTTTTTGGTCCTCTAATTTCTGGCTGCCATTTAATTTTTTAAGTATTTTATTTTTCTGTTTGGGCCCAAAATGCCTTTTTAAATAGGTCCTTTTCTTTTTTAAGAATGACCCTTTCAAATTTTAAATGAAGTGCACACCTCATGGAGCATGAGGCGTGCGCCTCATATTTAGAGGCGTTAATCTCATATTTTTAGCCTCAAAAATACCGCCTCGAGGCATACAACATGCGCCTCACGGTGAGGCGAGCCTCACTACCGCCTTTTTAAACCATGATTGAGGTTTTGTCATGTAGAGGTCAAGTAACAATCACTGCCAAGCTAAAAGGCCCATCCTAAAGCCCAAGTTCAGATCTAGTACAATGAGGAACCCGAAGCTGGACAAGGGAGCTCAGATTCAACTATATATAGAAGCTAAGCTCGGTAAAATCTATCCCAACCCAAATGATGATTAGAATGACACCAGCTTATTCCACAAATGGTTTGCCCATACTCAGAAGGATGTGACTAATGTAGCATACGTCCGTCTAATATTTCAGGGACATCCCTTCAACTCTTTATAAAATAGATCAAATGCAAGATAAATTCTTAAGTTCTGCACTCCAAGTTTATAGATTTATAGGATTTTATTATTATTATTATTTTTTTTTTTTTTTTTACATTGATGAGAATCTCTACGAAGAAAGCATAGCCCTGAGCTTATACCAATAAAACCCCATGACCATTCACTCTAACTATGAAAAATTAGCTTTGTTTACTGAAACTCTATCAGATTTTCGACCAGCCAAGTAACTGAGTTGAAATTCAAATCAAAATCAACTTCAGGTGACCAAGCTCAATCAATCTTGCAGAACTTATAAATAATTTCAAGTTGTCCTTGTTGACTGGAAACATCTAGGAGGATTTTGTCATCAACCAGATGCCTCAAATAATTAAGAGGATTCTTAAAACATTCATATCCCTAATTGTCCTCTTTTGCCTTATTATCCCAGCATGCATTACCCACTCTATAGAGCGATTATATCTGAACCCCCCATTGGCTCCTATGGGCAGTGTGGACAAGTGCTTATCACAAGGTAGAGATCAAAAATAATATTTGCACTTCACAATTGACATAGCAATCATTATTAGTTTAATAAAAAATAACATAATCAAAAGACCGTACACAGTGTAACGTTTTAACCTTGTGGAAGCTGAGGTCGCCCATGAAGCCTAAGTTCTTAAAGGCGGAGGCGAGCTCCGTACAGATCTTCACTCGATCAGCCATTGAGTCTTCCGGCAATGACGCAGGAAGCGACGGCGTATGGCTACGGTCGATCAAGCGGATCGCGTGGGAGCAGATCGAGAACAGGGTGGCCGGAGTAAGGTCAAGGACCGATGACACGCCAGGCGGAATCGGAACCCCCGAGTTAGCCACCGAGTTCAGCAGTATCTCTTCCGATTCTTCCATTATTCTTCTGCGAACGAACAGTTTGTTTCTCGTTGCAGTCGCACGGTGTAGACCGTGTTAATATTTTATGATATGGCGACGGAGATTTGTTCACCCAACGCCGTCGTTTTGTTGGTACTTGGACTTCCAGAATTTCACAAATGATGAATTTTCATATTTGTCATTTAAAGACTTTTTAATATAAAAATTAAATAAATTATCACTCTTTTACAGACATCTACTTCAAATCTAATATCAACGTGTTAAAACTTAACATCAACTAATTGTCATTCGTCTATAACATAAAATTCCAGATCTTCAAAATAAAACACGATTTAAATAGACAAAATATTTCATATCGAGCAAAAAAATTCTTAAATCGCCTTGATTTTTCGGCTTGGAAAAAGGTGAAATACTCGTGTTTTCTGTACTTCATTTTCGTGTTTAAATTTTAAAAAAGCATGGCATGGAGTTGTTACATAAATTAGGTATGATATGAAAATTTTGAAATAATTTAGGAGACTAAGACCTCGTTTGGTAGAGATTAAAATTGAAAATATGATCGTTATTAGGTCTACTCGTCTAATAAAAATCAACAATAACGACTAATTTTTCAATTTTAATCTCTACCGAACACGCCGTAAACAAATAATCGAAACCATGTCTATGGTTCTTGTGATTTCCCTAAACTAAGCCATAATGTCATATTAGTCGAGGGATCATTTTTTAACACATACGTTGTCAAAGCTCTGATTTCTTTCACTACAGGCTTTCTTTATTGTATTATCTTAATATCAATCACTCAACAGTATTTAGCTTTACAAAGTAGTCTCATTATTCACACACTTCAAGAAGTTATATTACTATAAGAATTTTTTCTATGATATTAAACTTTATGTACAATGCGTAGTACATGGAAACGACTTAAATTTGTTACTTGAACCTTTTTCAACCTGCCTCAAGAAGATAAAATAAATAAAAAAAACCAGCAGAAAGATCGTCAAAAACCCTAACTAAACAAGTCAATGTAGTGCCAAAAGTGTGTGATAACTAAAAGCAAGCCATCTAAATTTCTACAGTTAGCCATAAAAAGCTTGTTGCCCAACAATTAACATTCTTTCTCACTGCATTAGGCAGAACTTTGGTATGCTATTGTTTCATGTTTGGATAAGCTTAAAACGATTACTTATAAGTAAATAAGTAATTTTTTTTATTGGTTAAAATTGAGAGCAAGTTAATTGTTTTGATAGAAAGTTGCTTAACATCCAAACATGTTTGAAAACAAGAATTACTTAAAAAAATAGTTTTTACTTATATTTGAACTTAGCAAAACATGCTCTATATAACGTATGTATAAAGGAAGGAAGATTAAGGTTCATAGATTAATATGAGAATTAATGAACATGGAACAAATTGGAAGGCAAGATGAAATTGAAGATTTGTCACTATCTCCTCTAACAATGGGATCCATGCTAATTGCAGGCAGCAATGGATTTGGTCATAGCATAGAGTTTATGTCACAAGCTTACTTGACAAATAGGAGTTCTGAGATTGATATTGAGGACGGGATACCGAATGCTAGTAAAGACCGGCCCCTCCCGATATTTCTCAAGGCAAGTCTCGCTCATTCAAACAGTACAACGTACAAAACTTTTAAGTTCGTATTTATCAGTATGCCCATTTTTGCGATTTTCCTTTTACCAAAGAGGAGTAGATTCTTTCATGATAAACTTTGGAAGGAAAAAGTTCGATCATTCTCTTTTCTATATAGAAGATATGTTTATGAACCATATTATCTATTACTGTCTAATTCATCTTACATTTCAATACAGTTTGCAGATGTGGAATTCAAGGTAAAAGTTCCTCAAAGTTCCTCGAATAATCCTGTGAAGGCTGTCGTGTCGAAGGTAGCTTCACGATTGCACATTGAACATGATAACTACAAGAAGATATTGAAAGGTATAACTGGAAGCATTGGCCCTGGAGAGATTCTTGCTCTGATGGGGCCTTCTGGTAGTGGAAAAACAACTCTGTTAAAGATAATAGGTGGGAGATTGCACGAAAATGTTACCGGAACTATTACTTGCAATGATATTCCATATAATCCAGCTCTCAAGAGAAGGTACACACTACTCAACAGACCGAATGTGACTCAAACAGTACAATTAATAAGATTTTAACTTCTTTTCTTCTTTAGTACTATGGTCCATCATACGGACAAGACACCGACGTTTATCATGTTCTATGTCAAGCATGTTTCATTTGTTTTACAGGATCGGGTTTGTGACACAAGATGATATACTTTTACCACAATTGACAGTGGAAGAAACCTTAGTTTTTGCAGCTTTTTTAAGACTTCCAAGCAGAATGAGCCGGCGCCAAAAGTATGAACGAGTTGAGATGATTGTTAAGGAATTAGGCCTCGAAAGGTTTGTTCAGACTTCAGATTATTTATGATCTTCATTTAAGTTGAAATGATTCGTATGATCATGTTTGTCTGGATTCAACAACCATATAGGTGTCGTCATACACGAATTGGTGGAGGGCTTGTTAAAGGCGTATCCGGGGGAGAAAGGAAAAGAACCAGCATAGGATACGAAATTCTCGTTGATCCTTCATTACTATTCCTCGACGAACCAACTTCGGGGCTTGATTCAACTTCTGCAAATAAACTACTTCAAATACTTCAAGGTCTTGCCAAGGTACACAATTCACCATCAAAATCTCCGTGCTTGGTAAAGATGATTTGATAGTACTGGACACCTTAATGAAAAAACTTAAAATTTGATTCATTATCCACCTTATCGAGTACTGCTTACAAAAATGCACTTAAATGTACCTCGAAGGACGAATTCTAAAGGATATACATTTTATTTCTTCATAGGCAGGAAGGACAATTATTACAACAATCCACCAGCCTTCAAGCAGGATGTTTCACATGTTTGACAGGGTTCTGTTAATATCGGAAGGGTATCCTGTCTACTATGGAAAAGCCCGAGAGTCAATGCAGTACTTTTCTTCTTTAGGGTTCATCCCAGAGATAGCCATGAACCCTGCAGAATTCTTGCTGGATTTGGCAACAGGACAAGTAAATGACATAACTGTCCCTGAAGAATTACTTATATTGAAGGGAACTGCTGAACATGAAGGAGTTATAATAAGAGTAAGCATTCCTTTCTTGATACTTTAAACGTGCTGTGAAGACTAAATTTAAATAAATAAACGCCCAAATTGATTTATAAGATGCTCTATTTGAAGATCTATTTCTTTTCCAACCAGTACTTACAGCACAAATACAAAGTTGAACTCGAACCCAAAGAAAAGCAAGAGAATCATCAGAGATCAAAGGCTTCGGAGCGCCTTCAGTTAGCCATTCAAGTTAAGAAGGAGTGGACTCTAACTTGGTGGGAACAATTTAGGATATTGTGCAAGAGAACATTCAAAGAAAGATGGAGAGATTACTTTGATCAACTAAGACTCATTCAAGCACTCGGAGTTGCTGTCTTATTAGGCCTTCTCTGGTGGAAATCGAATACTAAAACCGAGGCTCAACTCAGAGATCAGGTAATCTGCACACATTTTCACTTTCCCATCTTTCCTCGATACGTATTCTGCAACTGTCCAAAGTATCCAAAAACAACGTTGTTTATCTAAATTGCAGATTGGTTTATTGTTCTACATTTGCATTTTCTGGACTTCTTCGTCGATATTTGGAGCAGTATACGTATTTCCGTTTGAGAAGATATACTTGGTGAAAGAAAGGAAGACAGACATGTACAGATTGAGTGTGTACTATGTTAGCAGCACTCTATGTGACATGGTGGCTCATGTTTTATATCCCATGTGTTTCATGTGTATTTTGTATTTCATGTCTGGATTCAAGAGGACAGTGGAATGTTTCTTCATGACACTAGCTGCGATACTATTGATCACCATTACCAGTCAAGTAAGTTAAAAAAGCTCCAAGTTCGTAGTTATCTGATAAAACTGCCTACCTGTCGTATAACTATTGGAGTGACTTAACTAATCCCTCGTATATTTGCTAAATTTAGTTGATCCATTTTGTGCATCTAGGGTGCAGGAGAACTTTTTGGAGCTGCAGTAATGAGCATCAAAAGGGCTGGGATGATTGCTTCTCTGATATTGATGTTGTTTCTTCTCACTGGAGGATACTATGTTCAGGTATTAAAATTGCAAGAGCTTGCAAGAGCATATATACAACAAACGAAGTTTTGATCTCTATAAATTTGAATTGACTACATAAATATTTTTCTGTGACTTGTTCATTGTTGCTAGTTCTACTCGAAGATTCAAAATAATTAGATCGACAACACGTTATACTAGTTTTGGCTTCCGCTTGTCTCTTCTAACATGTTATATTGAGATCGCGTCATTCTTATAAGCAATAGTCTCTTTAGGTTTACACAAAATACAAGTTATTGTTTCCTTAATTTATCCTCGATAGGTGCTACCTCCACTTATTTGGCATAGATTCTCATTTCTTTATCTCAATATGACCATACGTCCATCTTTTGTCTTTCAACACTTCCCAAAAGAATTTGGGAGCAAGAATATGTACCAAAAATGTCTTAAATTCCCAAAAAACATGGCCTTCAGGACACTTTTCGAGTTCAGGTCTAACTATGAGATGTTATTTCTGCAGCACATACCAAAATTTATGCAGTGGATCAAGTATGCATCTTTCACCTACTATGGCTTTAGGCTTCTGTTGAAGGTGCAGTATTCAAGTGACGAATTATACGAATGCGATAGCCATGGTGGCTGTCAGAGTTTGCAGAGTTCACCTTCATTTGACACAGTCAGTTTGAATGGTGGACTACAAGAAGCTTGGGTGCTATTAGCCATGGCTTTAGCTTATCGTTTCTTAGCATACATTTGTCTTCGAAGAAAAATAAGCATCTACAATATTTGAAGAGCATATGTTTGATAATAAACATGTAATAGATCAAATGTTTTCTAGGAAGAAAGATGGAGTACAATGTTGTGAAAATCAATTGTACGTTTACACCACAATCTATTATACAGAACAGAGAAACAATCCACATGAATGAAAATTACCGCGCAAACTTATCTGAAAGGAAACTACAATCAGACTTCTTCTGTTCATTACATCTTATGCTCACATCTCTTGGTATCTTAGTATCTTAACTCAAATAGTTATGTTATTTCATGTACTTTTGGAGGAATTTCCTGTGGAAATCATTTCTGATAGTATCATTGATAAAGCGTTTTGCAATTTTGGTCTCGCCACGGGCCTGGTTCTTGAAAACCACATCGTCGTCCCACCTGTTTGGACAAATTTTTGTTAACAATTCATAACAATATAAATAAAATGTAGGGACAAAAGATTGACAGCATACTACCTTCTCTTTACACTAAAGGAAGTTGGGTTATTAAGCAGAGGATTTCCACGCAACAATTCTGCCTCTTTGGCTTGCAGCTCTTCTTCTTGCTTCTCTCGTTCCTGCCAGAAGCAGAAAATACATCATTAAGGAAAAAGGGACCAGCCATAAATTAATCGAAATTGTCAAATCAATGTTGTTTAAATTTTTCGTGTCAACCCAAATATCATTTTAATGGTAAAGTCAATGCATGGTGTCAACATATGGATGCTAGGAGATCATGAAACCTTATCAAAGAAGAATACCAAAATTCTCAATTAACTTTGCCAAGCATTGTTAAACAACACATGAAAGAGAACTCAAAAACAGAAACACACTTACGAGAAACTTTACTATTGAACAACTTACTTCCCGTAGTTTCTGCTCAGCTTTTTCCTTCCTTATAAGTTCAAGTTCAGCCAAAAGTGCTTCTTCATCATCATCGTCGTCATCATCGTCGTCATCACTAGCCACATGGTAATCAATTTTTCAGTGAAACCATGGATCAAAATAATTAATGAGCAGAGAAAATATATACACTATGCAATTCATCATCAAATCAAGTCGTGGAATGCAGTTGGCAGTGACAGATTAAATCGAAGATGGGAAATAATGCAAACCTATCATCACTTTTGACATCCACATCGGCATCATCCGCATCCACACTACGTGGAACAATACGATCTTCAACTTCTCTCTTAGAACCTGTAAACAAAGTTGTTAGCTGATCAAAAAGTGCAGAAACTAATTAATTCCAAGTAGTTAATTAATTCAAAGTAGTTCATTCTACAAGTGAATCGAGCAACTACCATTTACCTTCTAGAAGAAAATGACCTCCCTTTCTACGATCTCTGTCCTCTGCAACATAAAATATAAGTGCCATACATACAAAATTAGAAAATGAACTCTGAAACAAGACAAGAATTCCTACCCTTAGATGAAAAATGTCTCCTCTCCCGCTCCTCCAATTCATCTCTAAGGTTCCTCCTTTGCAGCTCATCTTGCGTGTCTTGTCCTTCCTTTCTGTATATCAATGGATGGCAATAAAGATGTAATACAAACTGACATTGCCACATAATAAGCAGAAGTAATATATAGAAACTAATAAAATATAAATAGATAGATAAAATTATAATCATCCTGGACAAAGGTGAGACAAGAAAAGGTTATAACATTCAAAGCTGATGTTTCACAACAAAAAACTCAGCATAGGTGACCTTAAATCAAATTATACTATTCATTCAAAAGTAATATAGACAGCAATATGTCGTGAGTGTGTGTGTGCACATATAGCAAGCCAGAACTCAGACAAAATACATTTTTTCCTTTTCAGGAAGCACATTCACGAAACAACGCAATATGTTTTGAAATATAACAGGAAACCACAAAAAGGAAGGCACTATAAATTTCTCTTTATATAACCCTCTTCTTCTTGTGGACTCGATTAGAATGTCAGTGTTTTAAAAGGCAGTAAGGGGTACTGAGGCGCTTTAAAACAAGAAATTAATTATAAAATTATAAAATAATACAAAAATAAACATATAAAGTGTGTTTAGGTTTCTACTTATGAAGAAATATTGAGAGAGGAATAATGGGTCCACGAAATGTGTGGTAGGTAGTAGTTGTGAATATGTGGTTAAGATTAAATTTTACCTGGAAATTATAAGTTACTTTTTCGGAAACCCAAAGAGAGGCAATAAACCATAAACAGTCTTCAATTGTCCTTTTGGAATTGGAAAAAAAAAAAGAAGCTTAAATTAAAAAGAATGTTAAGGTTTTTTCTTGTTTCATAGAACATAAAAAGAATTGATGGGACCATTTTTTTTATTTTTTTTTTCAAATTTGTGAACAAGATGGGCCCATATAAAATCCCCTTCAGTAGGTGAAACTCACAGCTTAGGCATTAAAGAAGGAAATAACATGGATAAAAACCTCAAAGGTCACAGCAAAACAGAGGCACACGCTTCACGCCTCATGTGCATTGAGGCATCTGCCTCGTTGAAGAAGTACAATAAATACAGCCTCGAGACACACTTGATGCACCTCAGTGGCGCCTCTTAAAACCATGCAGAGTACTAAATGAAAAACTCTACACCGTAAAGCAGCCATTAATGGATAGCTACGGAGTGCAGTCCATAGAAGTTCTTCCAAAATTTCCCCAAGGTGTGATGGGAAAGAGAGAGTTTCTATTGAGATTTTAAAAGCCATATCAAAACCATTTTCTACTTTAGGACAAACAATAACCTGTCAGTCAAGGGATAAAATCCAACTCAGCAGGATGGACATCTAGTTAAGAAAAGCCAAATGTGGGAAGCTACAAGAGAATCATTTAATCAGTTTATAGTCATCCATTCTTCTTTTCAGTTAATATCTAAAGCAACCCTGTTATACATTCTGGAAAATATGACAAAGCTTAACAATGACAGCAAAAACTAACATCACCGTACTTTCTGACAATTTATTCTTTAGAAGTTATTTATTTAATCTCGACATGATCAAAGGGCACAAAATTCATATCTCGTGGTTAGTAGAAAACATGAGAAACAGCCTCATTAACCACAAAATACTAATTTACACTAAACCATCAACAAAATGTTTAAGAAGAATTAACGATTAAGAAAACATAAATCCCACGCATATATAACATAAGAGAAAACTAATTAACGTAAAGCCAGTGAAAACTGAAATGAAAAAAAGAAAAAAAAAAACGAACCTAGGTTTCAAGGTAGTGTGAGAGGCAATATCCCTGGAAGAATACTTTTGGGATGGACCGAAAATTCGAGTTCCCCCTTGTTCATTACCTCCTTTGGCAGGTGCCCATGTGGGTCTGGCTGCGGTCGTCATATTGTACCCCTAGATCGCTGAAATTCAATTTTATTCTGCAGCAAATACAAAATCAATTGGAATACTCAATATCCGAAGAAATATAGTCTTCTTGCGAGTAAAAACATGAAAAAGAAATTCAATAATATAGAAATAGATTAGGGTTTCGACTACCTTCGGCTTCCCAATTTTTGTAGAAAGAAATGGGGAAGTAAAAATAAGACCAGGAATTCCAATTTTAACTCTGTCGGTTTAACGAATAAACGACACCGTTCTATTGTCTGTATTGGGCTCTCGATTTTTCATTTAGTGGGCTGGATTCTCATTTCACATTGGTTTAGGCAAGCTATATTTTGAAATTGATTCAAATAGCACAAAAACAGGACAGGCTGTGAATTGTAGCACTTTTTTTTAATTTGATTTGACTTATCAAAAGAGTTGTTTTTCATTTGTAAATTAGGTCGGTTTAGTTAAAGAAACAAAAAAAATTAAAAAAATCACGTGCTAAGCACGCTGGACTGATAAGCATTCTTGTTCCTCTTCCTCCCTTTGTTCTCTTCCTCACTCGTTTCGTCCTCCCAGTATCCCACCGTCCTATTCCCTTCTCTGCTATTCTGTGCAATTCCAGGTACAGTCAAGATTCGGAATTCAATTGTTCTTATGTTAAGATTTTTTTTAAAAATGTTTTTGTGTTAATTTCTCTAGCCTTCAGAATTAATTATTCGCGCCGATTATACCCCAATTTTTGGTCATTTGAATTGAAAAATAGGTCAATTTGGTGCAGGTTAATTAATGAGGTGATTCAATTTATGATGTGATGGTTTTGGAAAACTTGTGTTTGTTTTTCATAGTTATTTGGAAGACTTTGAATTAGGACAATGAAAAATTTCGTGCTCTACTAATGCAATCAAATTATCTGCAATCGTATGTTTATTTGGCCAATCTCTACGCTGATAACTAGAAGAAATGAGGTCTTAGTTAGACATACGCAGGATATGTTAAACCACATAAGTTCTTGCTTTCTAATTTATTCATTATAGAACCATAAGCACCACCCGAACCATGTTCATCGGCTAATATTTTTTCGGATAGGTTGAATTGTAGGAAAGAAATGGAAAAATGACAGCTTATGGCATTGAAAGCTGTGAATTAGGACATAATACTAATTTTATTGCATTCCTTTTTTAGATTTGACTGGTTTAAAGAAGCTTTTAGTTTGCATCAGACATAAATCGACATTTCATGAGCCAAAAATTTCTCATATAAATTACTAGTCGTATAACAGCTGACAACGCCCTCTCTCTTTTTTTTAATTAGAAAAATGCCCTCAGTTTCATTAAAAAGAAAATATAATTTGCTCGATGATGACGTGAAATTCTAGTAAATATGTAACATCTACACTTGGTTTACCAACTTAGAGCTTCATCGTTACTGATCCTTTTGTTTGTACTGAAAATGTAATAAAAGCATTTTTCTATCTTTCTCGTGATCAAAATTATGTTCTGTTTTCAGGCAGTGTAATTAATTTGCGCAAGATGTCATTAAGTACTAGTGCTACTGTTTGTCCGGCTACGGCATTATCTGTTGGTATGTGGATTTTAATCTTCCATTATCTTACTATTCGAGATAAGCATACGAGATACATATATTGATATACATGTATTTTGATTAATTTGAAATAAATTTATTTCGGCTATGGAATCATGTTGTGTTGTGCATGATTCAGGTTAACTTTATCACCATATTTTTTTAGTGAAATGTTACTGAATTTTATTTAATTTGTTGCTACATAAAGAATGTGATGTTTTCAATTTGTATCTCTGTGGAAGCCCGTGCAAGAGATACAGTTTATTTTTTGTTGGATAGATATTGGTGCAACTATATGGCAAATTTAAGTGCAGAACTTGAAGTTATTAGTTGAATGCTATTCACGATGGTGGGACTAGACAAACTTGTATATTGCTCTTGCTTTGCAAGTGGTTGTGCCTTTACAAGGTCATTCAGAAGGGCGAAATGTATTGCAAACATGATGTTGTATCCTTCGTACTGCATCTATGTACACAAGAACATCGAGATTGTGAAATTAGCAATCTGAGAGTGCACATTGCTTGATGTTTTATCCTCATTGATATTCCTCTTAACATCATTCTTTTCTCTTTTTTTTTTTTTTTTTTTTTGTAGTCGTTGTTGTGGAAGGTGGCACCATGACATGTTTTAGTATTAATTTGTACTGGACGCTAAAATAGATTGGTTTTGTTGCTGCAGTGAGATTGGAAGATCAATGTCTGAAGGAAATCAAACATGTTGGATCTGGCCCAGTTGGGATGAAGCCACTTCGCTTGCAGCTTCGTCCCTTCGAAAGAAGAAGAACCACAATGCATGCTTTTCGAGTACGGCTTGCTTCTATAACATGTTCTGCTGCTCTGGTAATTGATCATACTTCTGTATTAAGAGAATACTTTAACTTGCAATTTGCAACTGATGGGTATCATGTGTGAGAGGGATTTTCTGTCCTACAACTTGACAAATGGCATTGATTCTTTAGTTATCCGTCAACTGGCAGTAAAGATTGAATTTTATTCTTTTCTGAGCATGTTTTGCTAAGCTTATAAGTTACTTATAAGTATATGATCAAACTTTGAAATAATAATTTTTATTGATCAAATTTGGAAATGAGTAACTGATTATTTTCAGAGTAAAAGTGAGAAAAAAAGTTACTTGCCCAAACATATTTGGAAACAAAAATATAGTTAGCTACTCTTACCTCTATACGTTGGCCAAACATTCTCTAGATGTGGAATTAGTTCTCACTCAGGAGGTATTGACATATCAATCTTGGTAAGCTAAGCGAGTTCTGGCAAAGAATTGTCTCTGAGTTGCTTTTGCACTATTGTTTCGGTGTCCGTTTCTGGCAGGCAGTAATAATATTAGCTACGCAAATTACTGCATAGTTGCCTCATGAAAAGATATGTGGAATCATTGTCTGGTTCCACAAATTACCTGACATTCTAAAAATACGAGAAATTTTTTATTTTTGAATTTTTCATCTTCTGAATTTTGGCTGATCAAAAGTACCAAAGTTCTGATTAGTTTATTTTTTATGACAGAACGCTACTTGCGCTGCAGAGCAAACGCAAACTGTTACACGGCAATCATCAACCATTACTGTTGCACCTATTCAAGGTATTAATTATCTTCTCCCAATATCTTCGGATTTTTCAGCTGGTTTGTGCACTATTGCAGTATATGGCTTATTCTCATAGTCATTCATCAATAAATTTATGTTCTGTTTCATCTAAAATCTTTCTCCAGATATATGGAGAGAAAAACTTGATCATATTATCAGTTTATTTCTATTGTTTATCTTCTCAATTCGAATCTCATTTGGACAACAAAATGGCTTTTCTGCAAATTTTGGTACATCACCTGTTTACATGGATTTCAGGAAAGGAAAAATCTCCAGAACTCGATGATGGTGGGACAGGATTTCCACCTCGCGATGATGGTGATGGTGGGGGCGGGGGGCGGTGGTGGGGGCGGCCATTGGTCAGGCGGGTTCTTCTTTTTCGGTTTTCTTGCTTTCCTTGGATTCTTAAAGGATCAAGAGAGTGAAGGACCTTACCGGGAGGAAAGGAGGAGATGAGAGACTAATATAAATCTATTAGCCACCGTGTTGCCTGTACCGCTTTTGCTGAATTATTTGGCTACTTTTGTGATTTGTAACCCTACCGGATATGGATGCGTTGATTGGATACTACATTTAAATCTGTATTAACTTAAATCTAAGTTCCAGACTCCGAGAGCAAAGATTTTGAGAGTTCAGTTATAAAGAATATGGTAACAATATTTTTGTGCTAATTTTTTTTTGGGTAATTTCTGTTATTGGGCTTTGTTACAAACCCGAAATCAGCTAAGCCTCCAGGTAAGCACCAACATTGTAACGAAGGCCACATAAGCGCTCAAAAATTTGCCATGGGGAAACTCTCTCTCCCTCAAGCAAAGGTATCTAACCCAATAGCCGTCGCCTTTCACAGTAGTATCATCCATGGCATGCATCTTGATGGATCCCTCGCCTACCGGTTGAATCCCTAGCGGCTGGATGTTAAAGCTGAAGCATTTTGGGGGTCGTCAGATGAAGGCATACTGGCATTCCAATCCAGGTTTTCGTATATGAAAGCAACCGTGACATGCTCGAAAGCTTTTAATAAGGAAACTATCTTTTCAGCTCCTTGGAATCAATACATGATCCTTAAGGATCAAGGAAAATTTTGGAGAATCAAATTCACGAGGAAACAAATTTTTCTGATGTAATTTACCATAACTCTTATGAAACAATGATAGCATGTGCAGGGCAGCGATACTGTGACCTCCTTCCACAAGGATGCTTACTCTATAAAGCAAAGAAAAGCGCTCTCTAAACTCTTAATCAACAGCGCATTAATGATTGTTAACCCTTTTATTAGAGTGCCTAACAATAAACATTGACCCTTTCATTAGAGTGTCTAACGATGTTTGTCGAATGTGCATGAAACATACAAATAGACAGGAACGTGGCACGAGATTTGTAACAATTGAAACTCTTAAGAAATGTTTATGTCAGCGGATTTCATATGAAAAATTGAAGGACCTACTAATCGTGTTTCGTCCAGTGTTGTGCAAGCAAGATGAAGACTTTCAACGGGCAAGTCTTACTATTTCAGCAAACCATGTGCTTTCAAGACTATAATTAGAGCGATCTATTAAAGATGAAGGTCAAAAATGACTCAAAATTTTACTCACTCACTAGTTTACACAGAATAGAAAGTAAAAAAGAACAAACTATTGCATATAAAATAAACTAACACATAATAGTACCGGATGATTTAAATTAAGCACCCCTGCTTTCACCAAAAAAAGAGTACACATGCTTTCGCAAAAATGCATTAAAAATTGTAACGTGTTAAACCTAATCTAAACTGTGGAAGTAACAAGACTCGACCAGGAAACAGCTTCAGATTTAGTCAACTTCCTCCATCTTGCTACCCTCCGCATCAGCATCTGCATCCACCAAAGGTGACATGTCAACGTCAGCTTCACCAGCATCTTCATCAATACTCAGACCAAGTTTCAGCATTCTGTGAATCCTATTGCCAAAAGTGTTGGGGTCATCAAGGCTGAACCCGGAGGTGAGGAGGGCAGTCTCAAATAGCAACATAACCAAGTCCTTTACGGACTTGTCGTTCTGGTCAGCTTCGGCTCTCTTTCTAAGCTCATCCATGATGGGGTTCTCGGGGTTGATTTCCATTGTCTTCTTGCTGGACATGTATCCGGCCATGCTCGAGTCCCTTAGGGCTTGTGCCTTCATAATCCTCTCCATATTAGCAGTCCAACCATATTCTCCTGTCACCAAACAGCATGGAGAGTCGACCACTCTATCGGATACCACCACCTTCTCGACCTTATCCCCGAGGACATCTTTGATTACCTTGCACAGACCCTCAAATTGCTTCTTCAATTCTTCCTTCTTATTTTTCTCGTCCTCACTTTCATCAAGCTTGAGACCTTCCTTGGTTGCAGAAATAAGTTTCTTACCCTCGAATTCTTTCAACTGGCCAACAGCATACTCGTCAATAGCATCAACCATATAGAGGACTTCATAGCCCTTCTTCTTCAGTTTCTCCAGGAAAGGAGAGTTCTCGACGGCCTTCTTGCTCTCACCAGTGATGTAGTAGATATCGCTCTGTCCTTCCTTCATCCTGGTCACGTAGTCCTTCAAGCTGGTCATCTCATCCCCACTCTTGGTAGAGTGATACCTGAGCAATTCAGCTATCTTAGTCTTGTTCTGGGAATCCTCGTGGATACCAAGCTTGAGGTTCTTTGAGAAAGCCTCGTAGAACTTGTCGTAGTCTTCCTTGTTCTCAGCAATCTCAAAGAAGAGCTCAATGCACTTCTTCACCAAATTCTTGCGGATAACCTTCAAGATCTTGTTCTGTTGCAACATCTCACGAGAGATGTTGAGTGGCAAGTCCTCGGAGTCCACAATACCCTTCACAAAGCCCAAATATTCTGGGATCAACTCCTCACAGTTGTCCATGATGAAGACACGGCGAACATAAAGCTTAATGTTGTTAGGCTTCTTTCTGGTGTCAAAAAGATCAAAAGGTGCCCTCTTAGGAACAAACAGAATGGCTTTGAACTCAAGTTGGCCTTCAACTGAAAAGTGCTTCACAGCTAAGTGTTCCTCCCAGTCATTAGTAAGACTCTTGTAGAAAGCAGAATACTCCTCCTTGGTGATCTCCTCAGGCTTCCTCATCCAAATAGGCTTCTGCTTGTTAATTAAATTCCACTCGTGAGAAATTTCCTTGATCTTCTTTTTCTTCTTCTCCGCTTTCTCATTCTCTTCATCAACTTCCTCAACTTTCCCTTCCTCATCTTTCTTGTCTTCCTCATCCTTCTTCTCTTCCTCATCCTCATCATCTGAGATTTCCTTCTCTGTTGTCTTCTCAACCCAAAGAGAGATTGGATAGCTAATAAACTCAGAGTGCTTCTTAACCAAATCCTTCAGCCTACGCTCCTCAAGATATTCGAGTTGGTCCTCCTTCAAGTACAGAGTAATCTTGGTACCTCTGCCAAGGTTTTCACCAGATGTATCTCTGGTAACAGTGAATGAACCACCAGCCTGAGACTCCCAGACATATTGCTCATCATCATTGTGCTTGGTGGTGACAATAACCTTCTCAGCAACCAAGTAAGCTGAGTAGAAACCAACACCAAACTGCCCAATCATGCTCACATCAGCGCCAGCAGCAAGTGCTTCCATGAATTCCTTGGTTCCCGACCTTGCAATGGTACCAAGATTATTCACCAAATCTGCAATTCAAAACCAAACAATTAAATACTGAGAATCATAATGAAGCCAGACAAGTGAATATACCCCTGACATAACTGATACTTACCAGCTTTGGTCATACCAATCCCGCTGTCAATGATAGTCAGAGTATTATTGGTCTTATCAGGGATAATGTGGATGAAAAGTTCTGGTTGAGCATCTAGTTTGCTCTTGTCAGTCAGACTTTCAAAACGGATCTTGTCTAAAGCCTGAATGTATCATTCCACATTAAACAATATAATTAGCACCTTCCAACACAATAAAATAAAATTTCAAATGATAGAGCAATTTAGATTATTGCAGATTTCAAGCAACTCATCAATCAAAATCTGAAAGGTTATATAAAAAGTGGACGTAACAAGTAATTCTTTAAGTGATAGATAATAGTAATTCCTCAATTGGCATACAGTAGATCAGCTTTAATGATTAATCTTGTTTGAACAATGGAACTAATTCATAAAAATAGCAGTTTTAAACTGCCAATTAGTGGGAAGACACAATTAACGACTAATTAAGAATTTATACTATAATTGCATATGAACCGGTTCAGAATAGGGAATAAGTTTATTCACCCATAGGCACAACATTTAGCAATTAGTTCCCAACCAATATCTTATAAAATTGAGCGAAGATTATATGCAGACCAAAAACAATTTTAAACAACAAAAAAATGTCCTGTATCCTTTCTCTCTGCAATTTTACTCTTTTAAAGATTAACAATTTCCTGAATGCTAGTATTAGTTCATAAACAAATGAATACAAAAATCATAACATACATAATCTAATACATGCAATTCATAATAAAACCGGCAACAAAAGGTAGATCAGAAAACTGTGTAACAAATAGTTAAAAAGCAAAACAACTAAAAATAGCTCTATTACAAATAAAATAATCATAAAAAAGAGAAACGGAATAAGAGGATTTACATCAGAGGAGTTACTGATGAGTTCACGAAGAAAGATCTCCTTGTTGCTGTAGAAGGTATTGATGATCAGACTCAAAAGCTGGTTGATCTCAGCCTGAAAAGCAAACGTCTCTGTATCCGCCATTGACGAGTCAAATCTCTATGTATAATACTTTCTCTCTCTAAAAATTCAGTACCTACACAGAAGAAAGATGAGGAGAATTGGAAATGTAAACAAGAGGTGTATGGTTATGGAACGAGATTGCGGATATTATATATAGTTGGTTTCCGTAGGGATTCTAGATCCTTCTGTTGGACAACGATGCAATCATGCAACGGAAAATTTCCTTATATTTCTCTAAAATATTCGGGTTGTTGACTAACGGGTCGGATAAATTCAATCATTCCCCCTCATTCTCATCGAATTCAAAATAATTGATGTGGAAATTACCCAAAATCATACATTTTAAGATCCAATTTCTAAAATAAGGTGGAAGGTTTGATCATTCAAAAATCAAATAATTAATTAATATATATATATATATATATATATATATAAAATAAATAACTGATTATTTCTAACCTAATTCCCTCTCTAACAGACACAGTAGCACTCCTCCATCTCTCTCGACACACACACACAGTGGCTCTCCCCATCTTTCTCGACAGCCATGGAGGCGATCCACACACAGATCACTTCGGCAACCCATATCTTCGTCTTCGAGAGACCACCGCAGCGGCGTCATCGCCTCGTATGCGTTGCGACGGCGTTACTCACTTCCTCCCTATCGTTCGCAGTAGCGATGTATCTGCTTGGGGTGTGATCGTGGTAGTTATGCTACTTGCAGTCGCGGTAGTGGTGGCGGCGGGAGGTGGTAATTTTGGATTTGATTTTTGGTTGTGTTTGGGTGGTGGTGGCGACGGGTGGTGGTGATAATTTTGGATTTGATTTTTGGTTGTGTGTTGGGTGGTTGTGGTCGCGATTTTGGCTGCAATGGTGTTGGTAGCGGCGACGTTAGGGTGTGGTGGTGGTGGAGTCGGTTTGTCACGAACGTGAACGTTGTTGCGTGGTGGTTTCGTGGGGGTGGGAGGATCTGGAATCGTTGTTGTCTGTTGATGCTCATCGTGGTGGTGTTGTTACTATCGACGATGTTGGCGGAGATGTCGACGGCGATGGCGGTGTTGGGATAGTGGACGACCTCGTTGTGATAGCTGTGGTGCCTGTGATATTGGTGGTGGTGTGGGTTGGTGGTGGTGTGGTAGTTTGGAGAAGAGGAATGGTGCCTGTGGTGGTGTGGATTGGTGGTGGTGATGTGATGTCATGGTTTTTGATTTGCCGTCGATTGGTGAGGCTGTGTTGGCAACGTTAGTGATGGTGGTTGTGGTGAGTTATCGACTGTGTTAGCAGCGGCGGAGTAGGTTTAGGGCATGTGAGACGGTGGTGGTGGTGGTGAAGTGGTGTTGTATAGTCTATGTGACCAATGCTGTGACCTGAGCCATGTGTTGTGACTTATGCTGTGACCTTAGCCATGTGTTGTGACCTATGTTGTGACCTGAGCCATGTGCAAAATATTTTGTGACCTATACTGTGACTATCAACAAAAATATGAGTCATGTGTAAAAATATTCTGTGACCTGTGCTATGGCCATTTGAAATAAATCTGTGACTTTCAACAAGAACCTGAGCCATGTGCAAAAATATTATGTGACTTGCGCTGTGGTCATTTGAAAATATTCCGTGACCTTTAAAATTTTTGAATTGTGACCGTAAAAATATTTGTGACATTTAAAATTTTTGATTTGTGATCGAAAAATAATATGTGACTAATTAAATTGTGAATCTGTGACCGATGAACAAATTGTGACCTATAAAATTTTTGAATTGTGACGTAAAATAATTTTTGACATTTAAAATTTCTGATTTGTGATCGAAAATAATATGTGACTAACTAAATTGTGAATCTATGACCAAATTATATAAATCTGTGACTTTAATATATTTACTTAATTAAATATATATTTAATTAATTAAATTATAAATAAAAATTAACAAAAATCTGATTTTTGAAAGTTAAAATTTATTTTCTTATTATTGAATTGAACCAAAGTTATACTCTTACTTATGAAAATTTTCCATAATTGATTATCAAAATACGGGCCACTAAATTGGATGAACAGTTGCACTGTTAGTCGCCAATCAATGGTATATTTGCAAGTCAGTCTCCAACATTCAAAATCAGAGCAAAATCATCATCAACTTTTGAAATAAGTGCACAAACTATCCTCGTGAAAGTTTCTATTAAAAAATCTAGTAAAATAACAACTTTTTGACAGAGACATTCTACATTTAGTTTAAGAAGTAAAAATGGCAAATAAACATTAGAAAACACCAATGAAAATACCGATTGACACTAACAATTATTTGTTCATCTGTTCATGCGTCAATTGCCACCTAAAAAATAAAACAACAATTTATATAGTTTTCACCTTTTATACATAAGGTGTCATGCATTTAAAAGTTACCGAAGTATCAATAAATTTTGACTCGATCTTAGGTGTCAGATTAGTGGTGTCAAAATGACAAGTAACTTAGGTTGGTTGTAACTCGCAAATTATGGCAGGTCGTGCTAGGTTGGATTTTTAGCCCAACAACCACTAGGGCTTGCCTAGTCAGCTTGATTTATTTACAAAGTCCTTTTATTCTTAGTAGTTCTACTCGCTAAGGGCCTGTTTGATTGCTGATGTTTTCCGTGGAAGGTGGAAAACGTTTTCCTACTTTTTACTATTCACCTGTTTGATTGCACTAATTTTCCAGGGAAAACGTTTTCCAACGTTTTCCAAGGTACAAGCGGTTGATGCACAAAAGTTAGAAAACGTTTTTTCACCATAGTGGTGGGAAAATGTTTTCCAACTTTTTGACAATTTTTTTTTTTTTTTAGCAATTGGAACACATTCTAAAGTCAATGGTAAAAAAAATTATCCATTTAATTGACAATTTGCATAAAAAACAAAACAAAACAAAAAAATTTCCAGGTGAAAAATTATATCAATCAAACACCATTAATTACAATTCCCTGTAAAATGTTTTCTAGGCAATTCAATTCCCTGCCATTCATTTTCTTTCCACCCGTTTTTCATCATTGCAATCAAACAGACCCTAAGTATTTTTTTATATTTTACGGGCAAATTAACAATGTGATCTGCAATTATATCAATTTGAATATTTAGTTTTTTTTTCAATTATAAATTAATATAACTTGTATTGGATTTTCATGAGTATAAAATGATTTTAAAAGATGATGGGTTGACACAACCCGATCGAGCTAGCTAGCAATATTAGGAGGTACATATAGCGGTCCAGTTCAAATGTTTGAAAGGTGAATCTGGCTATGCATGTCCGTACATTTAGATGGACATGCTCATACTGTTTGACTCTTAATTTGCATATTTTAATTACTGATCGATATGAACCAACTCATCCATTTTGGCACTTTCATCCCAAGTGAGTTTTTTTTTTCTATTTTATTTATTTATTTATTAAACTGCTAGTTTTGAATAAGAAATAAATAACAAATATGATTCATTTTCATTCAATAGAAAGCAGATCTAGCATAACATATTATATAAATTACAAGAAGAATAATAGGAGAATATTACCCGGATCATTAAATAATTCAAAAGATGTTGATCTTCGAGTCTAAGGTTGAATTCTGCAAAATCTTGATATAATTGAGCTTCAATTTCTTACTATAGCTTGATTTCCTCACTCAAAATATATGAATTGACTCATTGTTCTTGATGAATTTGAATATACTATTGTGTATGAAGAGGCAAGAGAGAGTTTTGTATTTATAAAAGTCGAAAAATAGGTCAAAATCAACAATTTCCTAACTATATAAAAGAGCGAGTTTTTTTTTGCCACATGTCGGCGTTTTGTATCGTCAATCAATACGGCGTCATTTTGAGACAACTTTTCACGCTGAAAAAAAAAATAATTGAGGGCAATCCGTGATACGGAGAAAAAAATTGATGGCAATCTGTGACACGGAGACAGTGAGAATATATATACGCCAGATTTAGAGATTGGCTTGGGGGACAAAACGAAGAGGATACAGAGAGATTAGCAGCCAGGTTTTGCTGTGACTGGCTGGAGAGAACAGCAAGGGGGACAAGACGGAAGGGACCGAAAAATAGACACAATGGGCAGCCGATTTTTGGAGTTTCTTCGGCCATCACTCCTTCAGTACCATTTTTCCCCTTTCTCCATTCTTCCACGCAACAGGGTACTTTTCATTTCCCGTCTCTCCATTCTACCAAGCAACCGACCACTCCATTCACCATGGCCTAGCTTCAGAAACCCAGGTTCAATTTATATAGATATACGCCAGATTTAGAGATTGGCTTGTGGGACAAAACGAAGAGGATACAGAGAGATTAGCGGCCAGGTTTTGCTATGACTGACTGGAGAGAACAACAAGGGGGACAAGACGGAAGGGACTGAAAAATAGACACAAAGGGCAGCCAGTTTTTGGAGTTTTGCTGAAGGACAAAAGGACAGAGGAATTTCTGGGAACTTTGACTGAAATTCGAAGCAACTGCTGGGATTTAAAGGAGCAATTTCCAGTGTTCAATTCTTTCTATTCTTCTCTAATCTCTATGTAAGTATATGTTTATTGTACTTCATGTAACCATTTGTTTTCTGTTTCTACGAATTCTGCTTTTCAATTTTTTGTTCTTTTGAATTAATCATCATTTTTCTTAAATTTTTAATTGATTATTGTGTTTCGTTTAGGTTTACATAAACAAGCCGAGCCATGGTATTAATTTTGTTCAAAAATAGCTTCGAGATCATGGTCAATTTTGGCTTCTGAGATAATTTTGTAAGAACTATACTATTGGAATTTACTTTTGTTACTTCGGAAATTATTCTGTTCTTAAATTTGTCGTAAAATCTTAAGTTAAAGGCGTAAGAGACGAGGAAATGCGAGAAATACTTGTAAATTTGACACTTGCAGTTTCATCTATTCTCTTTAGTGTAAAATTAAAGGGATGAAATTAATCTTTGCTTTCAATTTTGTTGGGGTTTGTACATGATTCTAATAGTTTTAGTAATTTCTTGTGCTGAAGTTGTTTTTTTCTTTTGCGAGGGTATGAATTTCAACTTATTCTGGGTGTTCTATTCTGAAATTGAAGTTGTGGTAGCAACTACTTTTTCTTTATCCTATTATGTCCTCCTAACTTGATTATGAATTTTCCTTCTACGGGGATTTTACTGATGCAAAGTAAATGCTAACTACAACACTCAAGAAGAGTGCATAGGTTTATGAAACAGCATGGTAATTGATGTCTTTATTGATATGATGTAGGTGCTAAACACCCCAAGGTTGGTGTTATTTTCGCATGCATAGCTCTTATACTACTGACATAGAGCAGCAACAGAGCATTTGAGTTCTCTTTTAATTCAAGAGGTTAGAAATTTCATGTCAAATTACTAAAGTATGTTCAAATATTTTGATTCCTTACATTCCTTGATTTGTAGTTATTCCAGTGCATGTATACGTGGTAAAATAGATATTAGTTTGTATTAAAACTTTGAGAGAAATTGAATGAGCAAAAATCTTTTACGCATGTTCTCATTTTATGGATATGAATAAAGAATTATTGATATAAGCAAGATTTTTATTTAATATATGCTTGAAGAAATGGTTTTTGGACAAAGTTACCATTTCTTTGCATCTTTCCTTTTTGACTTGACTTTTTATTATTTTTGGCTTACTAGACATCAATTCATTTGACACAATAGGAATTTACATTCTTCTTTAACATCGTGTAACGTTTTGATGGTACCTGATTTGTAAATGTTGGGTTTATGTTTTACAAGGATTTTAGTCACTATATAATCAGTTAATGAATTCTTTAAATTCTATGGTATTCGCTAAAGTCGATTTTGGCTTAGAATCTTTTAGACTAGCTCGGGTTCACTCGCAGTGTGTGCAAAAGGGATCATGCTTTGATAACTCTTCAGAGTTATTTTTCAGCCCTTTATCGGATTGGTATGTTCAAACATGTATTTTGTTAAACTGGTGATAATATATGCATCTTTCTTTTCTTATGTGATTTGATTGGAGTTATAGGGCTAGCAAAATGGCTGCTTATCTAATTAGTAATTACACTGTCAATGGGCTAAGCATTTTTTTTTACCTACTTGGCAAAGATGGAAGGTGAGGTTAGGAAATTTAATGACGTCTTTAACTTCAAATTTCAAGTTATTGTTTCCGGCGCTGTATATTTGAGGCTTTAAGTTCATAATTTTGGGTTGATGATAAAAATGAAAGCGATTTAGTAAAAAAATGTGCGCTATATTTTTGAAAGTTTTTTATCATGTTTATATTACACTTTTTCATTGTTTTAAAAATCTTCGTTCATTATTTCGCAAAAAAATTGAAAAATTGGGCTTGTCCTCCTATTGATGTTGACAGGTCTGGACTCTTTTACTTTTCACCTTGAGAAATTTAGACTAGAGTTCTGTTTTTGATATTATAATGCACAATCAATTTGCATAGGATTGTATTCAACGTTTGATTTTCATTTGATAAACTATTTACTTTCTTGTGCTTACACATTTGAATTTGTTTCGGTACATCGAGCTGTGGTGAATCTTATCAATGTATCAAGACATTAGTGACAAACTAGAGTTATAAGTGTTTGTAATTCCATTCATTTTGTTTTTCATGTTTTAGGGACAACTTAACCTTGTTTTGATTATGAATTTTATTGAGTTAGATGTTGACATTATTTAATTGCACCGATAATGAATAAAACTGGTTGACTACAATATAGTAGTCACTTGTGTTTTGTGAAGTACTTGAAGTTTTTAAAAGGGGAACTTTTTCATCAATTGATTTCTATGATCCAGTGTGAGCGACGATGACTTAATTTAAATTGTTTTTGGGACGTTGATGATTTGTATCCTAATTGTTGTATTCTTATCAGCTGTAATATGGGATTCCCTTTTTTTTTTTAATCCTGATCTGCTATTTAAATTTGAATTGTATATATTATTATATATTAGTTATTTTTATTAGTGCGAAGATTTATTAAAATCATCTTAATTTAGTTTTCAGGGATCTTATAATTAAATATTTAGGAAATATTTGATATTATTTTTTTCCGAATTGCATATTTATTATATATTAGTTATTTTTATTAGCGCGAAGATTTTAATTTTTTTAAAATCATCTTAATTTACCTCTCGGCGTTGTTATAGTTGAATATTTAGGAAATATTTGATATTTTTTGTCGAATTGTATATTTATTATATATTAGATATTTTTATTAGCGTGAAATTTCATTTTTTTAAAATGATATTAGAAAAGTGCATTTAATTGAATATTTAGGAAATATTTGATATTTTTTTTTCTATATCTATTATATATTAGATGATGGCATTTAATGTATGTGATTGTAGATAAATACATTTATTGGGTTAGATGAAGTGGTTGGAAAGATTGCATTTATTGTGTATGTATATATTTTAGTGTATATTTACATACTTCAAGTGTAATTTTCATTGTAAAGAGTAATTTTTATCTCAAATTCGAGCTACTTGATCGATATTTCATATTTCGTATTCAAGGTAATTCTGTTTAAACTTTTTACAAATTTTGTATTGAAGACTTGTGATTGTATTTAGATGTGTACGGGCTATTTTGGTGACACAACGATCGTGACGGGTGATGACCACGCAATCACCGTGACACGGCCGCCACGGTGATCTCATGTTAGCACCATGACGGTGTCACGGAAAAAGCTAGGCCATGTCAGTGGCACGGCCACGGAGATGGCCTGGCCATCTCCGTGACACGGCCACGCCTGTCATGGAGACATGCGTCTCCGTGTCACGGAGATGGCTGAGTATGAATTTTATTTTATTTTTCGAGGGGGCGTTGCCCCCTCCCCCGACCCCCCGCGATCTCTATTGCTAATCAAATACACCAAAGGTTTATTCAAAATTGAAAAGAGATAGTTACCATGCTTATCAAACTCAGGAAAACTCTTTGGGCAACTAATAACATAAACAAACTTGTGTTTAAAATTTTGATTTCTAATTGAGTATACAAGCACTCATTATTCCTTTTAGCTCTATATATTCGGTGACGTTATGCACAAATCTTTTGCTACTCTGCCTGCACATACCATATTTCTATCATGTGTTATACCTATTCAGTGGACTCCTAGGTTATATGTAAGCTAACTTATGCACTATCTTTAATCACAATATGATAATTCAAGCAAAGTAGAGTCTCTACTTTCCATTTAATTTATTCCAACATTTGCTTTCAAATTTTTTTGATCTATTTGATGAAAATAGGAATTGTGTTATCGAGTGAGGAATTTATCCATGCATTCAATACTTTCCATCCCCATACTCCTATTAAAGACAAAATAGAATGTAAGTGATAGATAATAATTATTTTCGGCTCTAAAAATAATAATTTACTTGATAAAGCAACTATTTTGGATAATCTTTTCTTTCTTTTGTAATTGCCTTTAGGTTTTATCATCTAAGACAATTTGGATTCATTGAGCAAGAAGAAGTGAGTATATCACATCGCAAATATTAATCTTAATCTTATAATAATAATGATAACCCGAAGACGATACAATCTTTTTATCCCATGTATTTTGATAAAAAGTTAACTGAGGTAACTATCTTTATCAAATTCCTTTGCTCAATGATAGCATTAAACCAAGAAATAAAATATGGATTATTCTTACCTTGGCTCCCAAACTAATTTTCGTGTATCTTTGAACTAGACATATACTCCTATTATATATCTATATTGTGTATTATAGATTATATTGCTACCATAAAATGTTCTCCTAAATGCTTTATTGCTGTCATAATTCGAACCATGTTAACATGATTATATTTCATTTTTAGGATTTGATATATATCAGGAGATGCTAGCAAATGCACTTCCTCAAATTCACTAGGATTATTTGGAAGAAGAACAACCACATAACGATAGACCACTAATTAACTAGGTAATCCTCATTTTTTAGATTATAAAATTATCCAATAAGCATTTATCCATGTTTTTTATATCCTTTAAAGTGGCTATTTGTGCTGATTTTTGGTCTTGTATCCCAATTTCCCGAAATGAAAAATTATGGGAGTTGTGTTCTACTTCCAACAAGTTGGATGTGCATAACTTGGTATGTTTCTAACATATAAACAAATTTTTATCTTGGACTGCTGAAAGAGCAGTTGAGAAGGATAAAATGGATTCAAGAGAAGTTAACGCATTTATGGGTAAACTTAATCTCAGCCTCAACTCTCGACTTTTAAGGCGTGGCTTTGGGCTTTAGCAGCAGTAAGTTCATGGGCCATTTACATATTCAAAGTTTTACTTCATCATTCCGAAAATTACGTTTTAACCGGTAAACATGTCTTCCTTTTCAGGGAAAGTGCAGAATGTAGGGAAATCAGTACAAGAACCATTTGATGCCCAATGATTATTCTTACCTTGACTGCCAAGAAATTGTTATTTATTGCTTCTATGCTACAAGAAACTACAAAAAAAGGGGATCAGGTATTGCTTGTAATGCTTCTGTCTTTTCTTTACATCAACTATGTTTACGGAAAGTGTTGTCCTCTCAACATAAGATATGAAATTCTCTTCTTCTTCAAGTTTAATTCATGTCTGTTGAACAAATTCTAAATAAATTTTGAAATCTCATATTAACATATATTACATCCCTAAATGTTTGAAAAGCTTGTTATTTACATGATTCATTCAATTTGAGGTTGGTTGTTCTACAAGCACTAATTTTATTGTTTAATTTCGTTAGTTTTTACACTCCAAGGTTTTCTAAGTCACTCACCTGATAAACAATAAAGTTGATGATTGTGTGGTTTGTTGTGTCTTCATGCATAAAAAACATGTTTACTACTGCGGTTATAATTTGTCACCAGCAATTAATCTCTAGCACACAACACTGCACGCTAATTTTACCATAAAAATAGCAAAGCCCGTGCATTGCACGGGCATGAACTAGTGATTTCCAAAAGATTTGAATCGCGAAAGGAACTGTTGATTCATCTATGGAAATGCCCCATGTGAGCGCACGGGCATAACCACCGTGCGCATGTCATCGAGCCAATTGGCTCTCGGGTTAAAAATTTTGGTCTTGTAGGTGCGCCATGATTGACCCTCGCACGCACACCGGTTTGCTAGTATCATCATTGAGTGACTTTCGATATTTTGATCATAATTTTCTATCCCAATGTTTGATTGAGGTGATTCAAAGTGTATTGGAAAGATATCACAATTATTATATAAAATACAATTTTTCCAATTTGAAAGTTTTTCTATCCGAAAAATGGGTATCATGTTGTTGCTCAAAAATTCGGAACATAGTTTTTTTGGTTGAAAATTGATTTGTGAAAATACTTTATCTGTATTTCACTCATTTGACTTCAAATTGATCATATGTAATCTTTAATCATCATTTTATGGTCCGAATTAACTATTGAATGTTTACACTTTGGTTCCCAAACTTTGAATTCCTTTTTTTTGGCTCATTTTTCGTTCATTTATTCCAATTTCATCCATTTGCATTGAATTTCTTTCTAACAAACATAATTAACATATAATTAAGTTATAACTCATCCAAATCACTAACAAATAATCCAATTTAATGGCGTAGATAAATGTATAAAATACACTTATCAGAGTTCAATATCAACAATTTCCAACGATCGACTCTACATCGAATAAAAGAAAACAACTTACAATAACAATCATTCCAAATATTTTATACCATACTTTCAAATTACAATTAAAATGAAAAATTATTTTAGAGCAATTTAGGGATGAAAATTATCCGTCTTGTACTGAATTGCCTAAATTGTAGGATGACAAAAATTTCACCCATCTCGATTAGTAATGGGGACGGGATGGGGAACATTAGGGCTGTGCAAAATTTTTGAACCGAACCGAATCGAGTGATTCTTCGTAAATAAAATACTCGAACGGGTATCTGAATCAAGAACCAATGGGTTCGGTTTGATTCTAGACCCAGAATTGAATAACCGAATTTTTTAAATTTTTTTTTCTTATTAAATCTGATTAGTTGAACAATTTTTAGTTTTTTTTATGTTTGTTAATTGTGATTTTTCAATTTTTCTTATAGCGTTTCTTAGTATCTAGTATGATAAGTCAAACAATTGATGATTAAATCAAATAATTGGTAAGTACTACTGTATTAACAATACTTTAAAATATTTCATCTCTATGAGTCTATGACTTCTAATTTATATGGATCACCAATGTTTTAGTATTACTAATTTACTATATATTTTTTGTTATTTGTATACATTGATAAACTAATTTTATTATACAACTTATTATTTATATGTTATTAAATTGGAATACGTTAATTTGTAAAAGTTAAAATTGAACATGTCAGACCGTAGTGTTGTTGTAAACGTTAAAAAATAATAATTATATTATGAAACCGAACTCGAACGATTTCAAAATTATATTTGGACCCGGCGATTCTATTTACTAACTATCCGAAAATTTTCGAAAGAGAACCAAATCGATCTCTTCATAATCGAATCGTGCCCAGGCCTAAAGAATATGGTCCCAATCCCAGACCTATTTATTTATTTTTATATTGCATTTAAAAATTTAATAAAGTAATAAAGATTTTTAATTCTTATCCCTTGACATGAAGGGAATAGTTATGGCAAACCTACCCTCTCCCAGTTACCAACCATATCCCAAATATACTTTAGTAATCCATTTTGTTTATCTTATTTTTAAGTTAAAAAAATAATAAAAAAGATTGACTTATGCCCATGTTTAATACACATTATTTTGGAAAAAAAAATGTATTTTTTTTTTTTTGATATGATGGTGAATATGTGATTGAAAAAGAATAAAAAGTTATTGATATAATAAAAAATATGTTGTTGAAAATGAGAATGAAAAAAATAATGTGTGTGACTATATTTGGCCTAACATAAAAGCACAAAAATTCAACTTTTAAGACTTTTACGACACCGTCAAGAAAAAAAAAAAAAAAAAAAAAAAGCCAACTTTTGGCTCTTTAGCAAAGCTAAACATGGTGTGAAAATAAGTAATTTTAATTATTTCTAACTTTCATCAATAAAAAAATCTATTATTTTAAACATGCTCTTTACTTTATTTAGAAAAAAAAATTGCCCATTCACTCCCATATTTTTGGGTTATGGATTGCAAGCAGTTCGGATCGAATTAGAGTTGGACAAAAATTTTGAACTGATCCGATCCGATCCGAACCAAATCGAATCGAATCGAGCAATTCTTCTAAAATTAAACACCCGAACGAATACCCGAATTTAGAACTAATGGATTCGATTTGGTTCTCGGTTACGAAGAACCGAATAAAAATTGAATATTTTTAAATTTTTAAATTTTTTTATATTATATAAATTAAATTATTTAGTTTTTTCTAAATAAATTAACAAATTAAAAAATTATTTTCAATTTTTTTGGCCCATTTTAGCCCAAAACTCAAACCTCTTATATTTTTCTCTTAAATCAAATAGTTAGTAAGTATTAACAACACTTTAAAATATTTTTATCTTTATGGCTTCTAATTTATATATATATTTTTATTTTATATAGATTTGAATATTTGAAATAAATGAATTATTGATACGAATCATCGATGTTTTAGTATTCGTATTTGTATACATTTGTAAATTAATCTTATCTTACAACTTGTTATTTATATGTTATTAAATTAAAATACATTAATTTGTAAAATTAAGATTAAATGTGTAATTAGTTATTTTTATTATAAATGCTAAAAAATTTAATCATGGTACAGAATCGAATGAAATCGAACTCGAACTCGGACGCGAACGGGTCCATAATTATATTTGGATCCGACGATTCCATTTACTAAATACCCGAATTTTTTTGTTTGATTCGATTCTGAGAATTAAATCGGACCATGTGTCCATGTCCAGCTTTAAATCGAACTGTTCTCGAGTCCGAGTGACGTGCGGGTACCGCAAGTCCACATAACCGGATCCGTTAATGGGTGGGCCCAATTTGATCCTCTTATCTCGCTCCCTTCTCATCTCTGTTTCCCTAGAAAATGGAAGGTCCTGCTTTTCAAATCGGTACACAGTTTCCGGGTCTCTTTGGTTTTAGAAGGTAAACCCATTGCCCCTATATTCCAGCAGCTTTAAAACTCGCATTCCATTTTTTCTCATTCGTTTTGTATATTTATTTTCTGGGCACATCAATAGCTTTGCTGCTTTTTGCTAAAAACATGTCGATTTCGTAGCGGGGATTTTTATTGGTTTTTGATTTACTTTGAACTTTATTCTTATATTATGAACTGGCAATTGACTGTGCGGCCTGTATGAAAATTTTAAAAAAATATGGATCACGATCAACTCATGAATATATATATATATATATATATATATATATATTAAAAAAAAATGCATTAGAAACTCGCTTTTCACAAGGAATATCGTGAACTTGTACTACTAGTATCTGGAATTTGAACCGCAGGGTTGATCAATGCTTTGGTACCTGGATGGAATGTTAAGGTACTAGAGAGATGCCATATGTATCCATATAAATCTTGTGTTCAACACGCCACCTTACATGTAGGTTGGATTCAATTTTTAATCGAATGTCTATCACGTGCACAAAGTTTACATAAATGAGCGGCCTCGAGATTTGAACCTAGATTTTGCTTGGTTTGAAACCATGTTTACCACCTTATCTCGAAGCTTAAATTATTAGGAGGGACTATATCAATTTATTAAACTCTTGTCTTAAACATGTTGCACTTGTTATTATCTCGGAGGCCAATCTAAGTGGGTTAAATTAAAGATGATGCTTACTCATAGGTTGATTGCTATTAGATTTCGAGTTGAAAAAGTCTTAATCTTAATCGGAAAATAAGGTAAAGACTGCTACCTCTACATTAATTTGAGTAATCATTGTATTTCACTATTTTGTAGGGCTTTCTTCTGTAATCAGGCAAGAAATTCTGGTGGGTTGTGTATCTCATGAATACAATTTATAGCATAAGTTCGAACTTCAAATGCAAATATAAAATATAGTCACGAGAATCTATGACAAACTGGCATCACTGGGCATGAATTTCTCATTCTTAGCATTCTCAAAACCCATGTAAAACTTAATCAAAGTCGGCGTAGAAGGACGCAAATCATTTTTATGCTTTTTAGTGATGTGTTGGTTGCAGACACCCATTACAGAAATTATAACCTGACCTGAGACCTTTTTCAAGACTACAGGGTCGCAAAACCAAAGGAATTCAAGGTTGCTGTGCATAAGAACTTGGAATACAAATTGCCTTCTGTCGTAGATAAAATGGAGCCAAGAAGGTCAATTTTGCGTCTGATAGGAGTTAATCTCATCTTTGGAAATTCGTGTGCTGTTCTAGCTGCACCAGTGCAGGAGATGCAAGAACCAGACGTAATAAGGTAAATGTTTCTTGCACGTGTTTTCTGCTTTTATCTTGCTCATTGGAGAGCAACAATATATGTAGAGGTTATAGTTCTAGTACTGGGTACTGTCATTAGTTCTTATATTTTACTACTCGGGATTTGAAGCATCCAGGACTCTGAAGCTAGGAAATGGAGTGAGGATACAAGGTAAGTAATACTTAAAGTTGATGTCTTAAATTCATTGCATGTAATATTTAAGGCGTATGGAAGTGCCATCCCATGTTCTAAAATTGTTATGTTCATTTATAATGTCTGATGTAAATTTCTGGTTATTTGTTAAAGACATCCTTGAAGGGGAAGGAAAGGAAGCTCAAGAGGGAGATCTAGTAGAATTTAATTATGTATGCCGGCGATCAAATGGATACTTTGTTCATAGGTATGATTTTATATTGTGCTAGGAAATTCTAAGGAATCAACATTACTTCGAATAGACATTGTCCATTCTTTTGTCTACTAATCCATCCTACATACTTTATGCATATAACCTATATACATGTTACGCTTCATGCAGCACTGTGGATCAATTTAGCGGAGAAAGTGCTCCAGTTGTACTTCCTCTGGATGATAGGCAGGTTAGCAAGATCACTCCTCATATGGTGGATTACAAAGAACTTGGGGGCAGAACTCGCTTTAGCATGTTTGGCTAAGCTTAAAAAGTTTACCTTTAAGTAAATTTTACTAATAAGTAGATAAGTTTTACTCCTCTTCCGCCCGCTGTCGTTGTTTAATATTATCATCATTCCCAATAAAATAAAAAATATTTAAGTTGAGAAACCGAGTTATCCCACTTGCAGAAAGGAACCGCTACACAAACTTGTTATTATTAATGTGAAAATACTTATTAGATCATTCATTTGTTATCGATTTATATACAAGTTTAAAATTTAGCATCTTGCCTGCTTACAATCTTCTTATGGATTTGACAGATGATAGAAGGTCTGAAATCTGTATTGATAGGAATGAGAGCTGGAGGTTAGTATCTTTGTGGGATCACGAACTTTAAGCCAAATTTCACTTTCGTCGTTAGACTCAAAAGTGATATTTCACTTTGGTCGCTAAACTTCGAATTGTGAAGCACTCTTTTAAAGTAATAAATTAATGAATTTTCAAGCGCGTGTCAGTTATTCCACCTGGCATATGAATATCAAATTTTAGATAGTATATTTAACAGAGAAGTTGGAACAAAAGAAGTTAGCTGACCAAAGTGAAACTTCACTATACATTCGGCAAGTAAGATTTGTTATAACCCACAATATATCAATCGCTTGTGCTTCTATGGACATTCTTCAGGGAAGAGAAGAGCACTGGTACCTCCTTCTGTAGGATATATTAGCGAAAATTTGCAACCAATTCCTGAAGAGGTCTCCATCTAATTTTTCTGTTCTCTAACTTCAATAAAATTCTTCTCTTCTATGCTCTCTTCTTCTTTAAAATATATATCTGGTTTTCTTGATGCAGTTTACATTCAATATTTCGTGTTTGCTCAGGTTCTGTTCGACACTTAAATCTACCTTTGCCATTAATCTGAAATTTAGCCTATGTTTATGATTTTTGGTGGCAGTTTGGTCCTCGACGCAGCCTCTTGTCTCATGCAAAGGAGCCTTTAGTTTTTGAAGTCCAGCTCTTGAAAGTTTTATGAGTTTGTTTGTTTGATATTCGAATATTTTTGGAAATACCAATTACCTGAAAAAATGTGTAGCTCAAAAGAAAATAAAAATAAAAAATGAAAATGAAAATTGTACCCTCCTGTTAGTTTGTCAAATTCAATTTTGGTGATTAAAGTGATCATGCCAGCAATTAGTTTGTTTTCTGCACTGAAAGATTGTTGGATGCAAATTTGTGCATTGATGAATTCATTACACAAGCTCTTTGTTTTATGTTTTTGAGACTGACCAGCCTATATATTTGGCAAACTGTTTATAAATGCTCAAATAATTTGTTTATTTACACATTTTGAGAGATTCACAATTACTATCTATTTATCCACCGTTCATTTATATTTATACTGTCTATAAATACTTCTTAGCCTTCATTCCAAGAAAGCATTTTGTTACAAAATCTTACTTAGCATTAGTGCACGTTCGGCCCGTTATTCTCTCATTTTAATGAGAATTTTATTTTTGGAATGGTAATTTTTTTGGAAAATGTGTTGTTAAAAATGAAGGAAAAGTTTTGAATTTACGTGTAATATTATTTTATTGAAAAATGTGAGATTGATAAGAAGATAGAAAAAAATTGAATTATAATTTAATGGGGGCTAAACAAATGAGTCAAACATATATTTTTTATTCAATCTATTCATCATAAAGGTTTCCTCTAACCCAACATAAAAATAGAATTTCAAATTCACTAAGCATTTCATTGGCGTTAAATATTTCAATATGTCTAAATTAGCCAAATGAAGTGAATTTTTAGTCATTATATAAAAGGAAAGAGATTAAGAGAAGAGGAAGTTAAATGAGTCCAACATATATTTTTTAAAATTTTGCTATTTGTATAATCGAAATTGGCAACACCTTCACATGGGAGATTCATGATTTTTTTATTCACCGTGGGTCACCTTCAATGTGAGAGATTGTCAACCAATATTATCAATCGATGTCGTACACTAGCATGATTGTATTTTTTATTTCATCTATTAATCATACGGGTTTCCTCGAACCCAACATATTGAACTTCAAGTTCACGAACCATTTCATTGAATTCAAGTATTTTAATACATCTAGTTTAGCTGAATAAAGTGATTTTTTTTATTTTTATTTTTTTTAAAACACCATTTGGTTCGTTGCGAAAAAGAATGGAAAGGGCAGTATAGCATAGAAAATTCTGACAAATCCATTGAAGTGAAACAAAGGTGTACAATTTCTCTACTTGCATCACGTATCAAACTTAAATCATTATTCCAGCCTCCATTACATATCTAGATCCTGTCAACAGCCTCCTACCAATATTATAGGCAAAATTACTGTTAGGGTCTCTAACCCATTCGTAATACAGTAAATAATGAGGCTGCATCATGAAGGATGCTCAGACTCTAACTTCTTTAGTACAATAGCAACAACATTCCAATTGAATCCCCTATATTGAAGCCATCGAACAATTCTTGATTTTCGAGTCTCTAGAGGCACATCATGACTTCGTAACCATTGCTTTGAGGCCTGATGAAATAGACGATCAATAGATGCCTGAGACATACCAATTCTTGAATCTTGATCTCGACCTGATTCACCACCCTCGAAAACTAGTTTTATTGCCTTCTGTGCAACTATTTCCTTTACTCCCTTCTTCAATAATGCCTAGTCGAAAGATAATAACCCAATCAACTACAAAATCATGACTTTTAAATGCCCATCAATAATTCTATAGTAAAATGGCTTAAACAAAGATAAATCAGTGACACAATCATGCAATAGCCAGTTCCATGACATAACTTTAACTCAAATGGTGATAAACTTGAAAAAAAATTGGGAAAATCTGAGATTCCAAGCTTACTCTGATCCTAAAAATTGGTTATCTTAAGTTCCTTTTAGAGGATGACAAATGGTGAAAAATGGGATTTGAAATTCCTGAATTTCAAACAAAAATGACAGGGAATACACACACCAGACAAACGCACAATTGAATTATGGCAATTACGCGTGGGAATAAATGTACATTTTTATTCTCAACAAATATTTTTTCCCAATAACTTGCTAATACACATTTATGCAGTTCATGGAGTAACAAGCAGGAAAATTTACTTGCTTAATTCGTCGAGGACCCCAGCTTGAGGAAGACCATCTGGATCGAGAAAATGTTTCCGCATATAAACAGTCATCTAACAGACCCCTACAGCAAATCACAACCATCAAAAACTTTCCACAAACATGGAAATAGGTTACAAAACAATTTTGGAGAGTAAAAGTTTCTTGATAAAAGTCCCAAAAAAATAATAATAAAAAAATTTAGAAACTGCAGCAAGTTTCTTGAAGGCAACCGGCAATTTTCATTCTACCTGCTCTGGAAGTCTGTAACTACTGAATCAACACTATCAAGTGGAAACCTCTTTCCTACTAGTTTTTTCTTCATCTCCATAGCTGTAAATGCTCTGCATAGTGCAAAACCATGCTTCAGACACATATCCTTCTGCTACAAAGAAAGTATCACTAAAGACAAGTTCGAAGAAACGTGTGCAATCTGTTAACTGCTGTGACTTGACTTTAAACAGTGAAGATTGAAAAAGTATCAAACTGTCAGAAAATATGAGGACATGTGAGATCTTGTTTGGGTTATCAAAAGTTATCCATCCGACTATTATGCAAAATATGCTGGATGACCTTAGCTATTGGATGATTATTGAATTCAAGTTTTCTTCACAAGTTGGCCTCCAACCTAAGCTGCTTAATAGAATTTGTCATATTCTGCCAGATTCATATAAAGTATTTGTATCCGATTCCAAAAATCAACAAAGAGAACAAATCATCATACTGTCAAAACACTGATTAAGCATTATTCTAACCTCGTTGCAAGCAATCCAATTGCCAACTTTTCCACTTCTTGTTTACTTTTACCAACTTGAATCCCCATAATTTTTTTGCCAGGATCCTTCCCATGATTAACTTCGAGTTCCTCAGAGACCTCCAGAGGTTCTTCCATCAATTCACAGCCCAAATCTCCAAAATTGCCCTCAATTTCTTCTTCTTTTTCTAATATTTCCCAACTAATTATAAGTATATTACTCAATTAATTGCATAAAATATCAAATGATGGTTTCATAAATAAAAAGGGTACCAAGTTCTACACCATAATGCATGTTTCCAATAGGCCTCCGGTCATGCTGCAGAGTCCTAGGATTCAAAACAAAGCTCCGGTGCGAATTGTTGGAAAACTCAACTCTCTGCACATTCAGCTCTGAAGCCGTATCAAGCTTTTCTCTGTGCTTCAAATGCTTCGCCGGCAAAGATGTAGCATTGGAATCTTCGCATTTTGAAGATTTCTTGGGAATGTACCTCACAGGAACTGAAGCATTGTAGTCTCTGCCATTTGAACAGTTTAACCTGCTGTTTCTTTTGGCCCTGAAAATAAAATCTTTATACTAAAAATAACAGCGAATTTTTCTTAAAAAATTATATGTTTTGTTGTGTTTGAATTTGTTGGAGGGGAAAAAATAAGAAATATCAAGGAAAATAAAATTAAAGAAACTAACCAAGGAATGAAAAATACTCGGTATTGATATTGAAGTGCAGTTTTGCAGATGAAGTTCCCGGGGAAAATTGCCATTTTAGTATTAAGATTTAGGGGAGATCACAAAACCCAAAGAGGTGTAAAATTTGCAGATGGTTAGGGTTTTGAATTTCGAATTCGATGGTCATGACACGTACATTTCACGCGCACATTCTTTCGCGTGGTCTTGAGTTTTACTTTTCCTTTATTTTTTTATTTAGCCCATTCTTGTTTGGATTGCATTAAGGTCCATTGCAAACGTGGAAATACAAACAAGTTTCATGTACGTTGAAAAATAAAAATATGAATTTTTATTAAATTTGGTTGAAAACTAGCTTAAAGTGCTTGTACATTAGAATTCAAACTCCATTTTCACTTTCGTATCAAACAGTCAAAATAGAATTCGAATTCTTCAGATGTGACATTTTTCATGGAATTCAATGCTATCAACCGAACCCTAAAGGTCGAAGTCGTACTTTAACAAAATATTCTTGAGACCTACTATTATTTTCCAATTTTTACGCCTCATTTTTCTCGCATCATCGTTTCAGCAACTTATAATGTAATCCAAACAAGCACATCCGCTACACAATTATTTTATCCATTTTTCTCTGGTCTCCAATAGTATAATTCTGTTTAATGATCGTAATTGTATCTCAGATCGATAATCTAAGGCTTAATTCTCAGGTTTATTTCCAACTGTTACAATTGAACATCAGTTAGACAACATTTTAAGAAAAACTAGTGACAAATAATCATTTACGTTTCATCAAATTTTACAAGTATTACTTTAAACACTATCCTCACTTTTAAAAGTTAGTTATTGAAATGAGGAGGGGGAAGGCAGTTAGTTATCAAACTAGATTATCTATTATCTTCCAGATATACTAAATTTAGAAAACTTGATTATCCCAAATATGAATCCAAAGACAATGGTTTCAAAATAAGAGGAAGAAACATCCTGCAATTCTTTTTAGTTTCTTGAGAGACCAGAGCTAGGTGTTTTTTTCATCTTGTAATGAGATTCGGGGTTTGAATTTGATCTGTAATTAGAACCCTAATCTGATTCATTGCAATTTGATTAAAAACATATTTACTGAATTGGGTTCTCAGGAATTATGTTTGAGGTGAGAAAACAAAAGGGGCAAAAATGATGATGCGCTGCTTTTCGTGTTATATGTCGGAAGTGAATAAACCAGAAAAATCATCGAAGAAGAGAATTGAAGAATACGAGGATACTAGAGCTTTCGCCTCATTTGCTAACGTTTCCTTGAGAACAGGTTAAGATCTTTCACTTTTATCCGGACCATTTTCGGGGTTTGAAATTTCTGCCGTTGGCTATGCATGATTGGGTGAACATAGCCGACTCAAATTTGTCGTTTATTTTGTTAAGGTTATCCACATCGAATGATGTTCATTTTGCATTCTCATTTTGTAAGCGACAATCTTTCCATCCTTTCTCATGACTGCTTCCATTGATTTTTGTATCGTCATTTTTTGCAAGAAAATAGATATACATCTTTTCAAATATCCCCACAGATCAACCTAATATTCCTCTACATATGGAGACCGGTTCTTGTGAAAAAATGTTGCATCAAAATGGACGTAGCTCTTAGCTTGTTTTCTGGTTTTATTTTCGTTGATTATTGCACTGGTAAGTAGGGATTAAGGTTTGATTCGTAACAAGAGATACACAGACTTGAATGATCATTATTCAACGTGCAGATAGCAGCAGGAAAAGATATATAGCTGAAGAAATTGAGAAATACGGAAAGGGAAACATTACTGCTCAGATTTTCACATTCAATGAGCTGTCCGTTGCAACTCAAAACTTCAATCCCAAAAATTTGATAGGCGAAGGCGGGTTTGGGAGGGTATATAAAGGCCACATTGAAACAAATGATATAGTAATTTCTTCTCCTCCAGCATCATTAGTCTCCCTTTCTTAGCAAAAACAATTTCAGCCGAATTTTTAACTTTCCGTCTCTTTATATCTTATTGGTTATTTTACGCAGGATGTTGCAGTCAAGAAACTTGACAGGAATGGTTTCCAAGGAAATAGAGAATTCCTCATGGAAATTTTGATACTGAGTGTTCTTCATCACCCTAATCTTGTTAAATTAGTTGGATATTGTGCTGATGGCAAGCAGAGAGTTTTAGTCTACGAGTATATGCACAATGGTTCACTGGAGGATCGCCTCCTAGGTATATGAGAGAGGTTCATGTTTGTTAGTTATGGGTAGTTTGTACTTTGTAGATTGCATATGATTGAGTAAAAATTTTCCGGCATGCTTCTTGGAAGAGTATCATCCGAGAGTCCTGGCCAATGTGCAGAGAAAAATATACGAGCTTTACTGAACTCTTATGGGTTGTCAGCCGTAGACGAATGTGTTTGGTACCCTGGCAATCGACACTTAACCATAATGTCAAAAATGTCATGAGTTCACTTTAAATCCGTACTTTTGCATTCAACTCTGCATTGTACGAGAGATAAATTTCAACTTATTTTCTTCTTTAATGAAATTCAGTGCCGTCTAATTCAGTTTACCTAACATTTATAAATGTTCTATATTTAATGTGTTAGCATTAATTATGATGAGACTAAATTTGCTTTTCAGATATTAGTCCAAACCAAAAGCCTCTTGATTGGAATACAAGGATGAAAATTGCAGAAGGAGCAGCAAGAGGACTAGAATACTTGCACGAAAAAGCTAATCCTCCAGTGATTTACCGAGATTTTAAAGCATCAAACATACTTTTAGACAAAAGCTTCAATGCAAAACTTTCTGATTTTGGCCTTGCCAAGCTAGGTCCTACTGATGGCAAAAACCATGTTCTTACCTCAGTCATCGGAACCTATGGCTATTGTGCACCGGAGTATGCAGCCACGGGTCAGTTGAGTACAATGTCTGATGTCTACAGTTTTGGTGTCGTGTTTTTGGAGATAATAACGGGTCGGAGAATCATTGACAACTCAAGACCAAGTGAGGAGCAAAACTTAATTACTTGGGTAATTGATCCTCTTCTTTTTCAGAACATTCATTTCTAAAGTGTGAAAACTTGCTAATGTCATTTTATCCAAAAAAAATTAGTAAAAAAGGGAACTTTTCTTACTCCAGTTATAAATGATGACGGCTATGAACAACTTAACATTTTTGGTGTGGTTCAACAAAGCAAAAATTTCAATGAAGTTCTCGTTCCATCTTTGCTATGATGAAACCTTATATTGATGTTTATCGTGAAATGGCAGGCACAACCCTTGTTCAAAGACAAGAAAAAATTCCATTTGATGGCAGATCCATTACTCGAAGGATACTTCCCCGAAAAGGCACTCTACCAAGCTCTTGCAGTTGCAGCTATGTGTTTGCAAGAAGAAGCGACTTCACGACCTTTGATCAGTGATGTAGTAACTGCTCTTGAGTATCTCTCCATGAACAAGAGTCGAGAGGAATTTGAAGAAGGCGACAATGATGATGAAGAGGAAGAGGAAGAGGAAGAAGAAGAATCTGTAAAATTGAATGTGACACTGTATACAAGAAATAGTCCTTTGTAACTCTTCAAAATTTCAAAGATACATGAATCAAGAGCGATCATTATTGCATCTCGACTTAATTCGATTATATAAAATAATTATTCTTTAAGTATACTCTTTTTTGACACTTTTTTGACATTGTATTTACAATGCATGGACTCCATCATTATTTTAATTGTGGGCTCCACCTTTTGATTGTGAGTAAAGTGTCAAATTTAGTGTTAAAAAAAGTGTACTTATAGTAAAACTCATATTAAAATTCACACAAAAGAAATAAAAATACGATAATACAAATAAATAATAAATTAAGAGAGTGATATACTTAAGTTCTCACGATATGTCACCGACACAATTCACAGAAACCCCTTTTTTCGTCACACATAGTTTCAACAAAAAAATATTTAAAAATGAAGGGATTAATCAAATTTAAAAACTTGACTCGTTAAAAAAAAAAAAAAAAAGACTCTCACCGTCCCAAATATATAAGTTTGTTTCGTTTTTTCACACGGATTAAGAAAGTATAATCAATGTTATTGAAAAGCTAATTTTTGCCAAGAATTTTTCTAGTTTACCCCCATTTAATTTTTAGCAACTAATAGTAAATTATTGTTGAAAGTAGTAAAAAAATTGAATGATTTAATTTTCAATTCTCACCTTCATAAATTATTTTGATAAAATTCATTAGAATCATAAATTATATGAAAAATATTGATTTTAACTATACAAAGTAAATAAAAATATATTAATAAAATAACAAATTAAAATATTTTAAATTTAGAAATTAGTCTATATACTTGAGATAAATGAAAAAAAAAAAATTCAGTCTATATATTTGAGATGAACAAACTAATAAATTGATGGTGGTACTTCAAAAATCTTCAAGAAATATTTGAAAATCAAAGTGGGCCAACAACGTCAAGAAGAGCCTTTATAGCTTTCTCGAAAGTAACGTTAACCCATGTGCATATCAGTGCTCTATTCAATGTTCAGGTTCCCTCGTCTTCATCTTCATTGTGAGGTTTTCGTGAAAGAATTTGACCCAAAAACTAGGCAATTTGCTGGTACATCTCTAACTCGATCTCTGTAAATTTTCTTTCTGAGGTTTCCTTTTATTTTCTCATTTTCTTAAACGTCAACCACTCTTATGCAGTTATGCTAATTGCTATCCAATTGTTTTTCGAATAATGTTTTGTAATCTATTTATTTACATTCTTGATGTTTCTTATTCAATTTTTTTCCCCCTTATGATGATAAATGATTAGAATCTTGTTGATTTGATCTTATGTGTGCAATAAGTTGAGGGGAAAAGCTCGTTTTATGAATTAAAGAATGGATTTTCTTTTTTCTTTTTCACTAAATTAAATTTTCAAAAAGGAAATTGTTCATCTTTCAGTTTTATGCATTCTGGAACTGTAAGTTGTGCAACTTCAACTCTTCTGGATATGCGTGACATGATTGTCACTATTGGAAACTTAGATTTGCTAGTGAACGGATTACAACTAAAGTATAAGTTATTTGCTCTTACCTTTTCAGATCTTGGGAGCATTGCAATGCACTATGAATTTTTATTGTGTGTTCCAGACAGAATATATTGTTAATACTTATATCTAAGTTGCTATAGTTTGAATGTTTTCGCATACTCTCCACCCCACAAGAAAGAAAAAAGAATTACTATTTTAGAGACTTCAGTTGTCGCTTGGTTGATTCATTCGCTAATATATCATGACCTGCAGGTACTTGACCGCTTTTGAGAAATTTGATGACAATTTAGACTCAAAATTTAGAGGAATATTAAAAAAAAAATGCTCACTAATGATATACACATCAGTTTTATCTGCTTGCTGGATTTAAAAATTAACTGTTTCGTGCTACTTCAATACAGGATATTGAATTGATTAAAGTCATTTTGATTTTGCTAAAAAGAGAACACGAGGTTCTTTCTCAGAAGGATTCTTCTCGGATTTTATGCGAAGACGATAAAACTATGGTTCAGACACTAGAAGCTGTCAAGGTTGGTGGAGGATCCATTAAAGTTGGAAGCACCGGGACAATCAGTGTCCTGATGTCAAGGGAATTAGAATCTGGTAACTCTGCTTGTCAAATGCCTGATACAAGTAGAAATGAATCTTTTCCAGTTTTTGTCACGTCCCCAGCTGATGAAACTTGTTCTAGAAGACTGAAATCTAAAACACCGGTGAATGAAGCAAGCAGCAGTGGCACCAGCAGTGCTAATCATAAAGTCCCGGAAACTACTACGAGGAAAAAGCATTACATGGGAAAAACTCATCAAATTCCGATGCTCAAAGCTGATAATATCTCAATAGACGGAACTCCTATTAGACCAAAACCTGCAAAAAAGGGGTCTGGCATGGTAGAAATTGTGGACATAAAATGTGGAAATCCAGACAGGACATGGACAAACCCTATCACAAATCGTCTTAAAAAGCTAAGTTTCTCAAAATTGTCCGAGAACACTGCCTAAATTTGCAGCCTCTTAAGATCAGTCTTCAGATTCCTGTAAGTGAATCCAGAAAATTGACTTGTCCGATTGCTTTCTGCTACTTCTACCAAGGAACACATGCTTGGTATGAGCCTGGTGCTTCCTCGTTTCTTCTTTTTCGACACCCCAACCAGTGACCAGAGCTTTGATCCGGTAAACTCACTAGACGAAGCCGAGTCAATAACCTGACGATGACTCTTGCTGGAGCTATTCCGCCACCCTAATTCAAGCTGGTTAAAGTACTCGATTTCTTGCATTATAAGGGATCCAACGGTGCCTCTGGTGCCTATTGCCACTGGTTTACATTGTGCTGCCATTTTCTCGGGGATTGCTAAGCCAATGGCATCGTGTTTATGCAGAGTCTTTTGCAGAGGTTGAAGGGAGGTGGTTTTGTGTCCTGTCTTGGTGGGAGACTGACTTAAAGCATGAGACATCTTCGTTAGACCTTGTTCTTTTACTTGAATTCTTACCTTATATTAATGTGGGGATTGGGTGTGGTCACTGGATTCATGTGCATTCAGTTAAAACAATTTAATTTGCTTTTATGTAGTCCATCTCCTAACTACTTTTTGAATTCATTTTATTTTTGTATTAATTCTTGGTTGATCATTATTATTCATGAACTATCTAACCTAACATCACATAATGTGGCCTATTTGGAGCAAGTAGGCGATTTAAGGACCAGAAGGTTGTTTTCTTTGTCTTTAATGGCAATAGAGTGTAAATGGTGTTGGTGAAGCAACTTGAGTGCCTCCATCGCCCCCGTTTGTAAGGTAGATTTATTATGGGTTTTTACGAGTTTTCGGACACAAGGGTTGTGGATGAAATGCTCTTTTGGTCTTTCAAGGGTGTTCACGGGAAACACATGACATTGTTACCCTAGTCATGTGAACTCAAATTTCAAGGTCATAATCATAATAAAGGAGTTGCACCATTCTCATTACAATTTTTTTTTCAGTGTCATGTTTCTAATTACTGTCCTAACATATACGTTTTACCGACTTTTAAACAGAGTGTTTTAAATTAGAATTATTCTACTTGTACAGAACTATTCATTACCACTTGGTTGACATCCACTCATATGTAACGGGACCCGCGTGAATAAACAATACAAAAAAATAAAGATGAAACCCCCAAATGTGAGAGTAAGTCAGGAAAGTGGTAAACCACTTCCCTGTATGTGTAGCAGAATTGTTTAAATTATTACCGTAATATTTATACGTCGAGGACCACAGCAAAACTCAACCAAACTCTTCATATCATTTCCATATCAAACTATGGGAGAATAATATCATGCTACTTTCATGAATAAAAGTTCCTATTTATGCGTTCTTAGATGCAAGTTCATAGGACTATAGAAAAATCCTTGTTTGGGACCAGTTCTATTCCTCTTATAAACAGCATATTCATTTGGTACAATAAACCTTGTCCTTCACATCAAAAGTTGTATACAAAATTTTGTTTACATTTAGTATCCCAGCAACTACACTTCTTTGTTAAAATTAAAGTCATTCATTGGGTTAATGATAGTTATCTGCCAATGTCCTTACAAGGGGTTGAGACGTTGAGTCTTAAGAACAAATTATTAACTTGTCAAGAGTTGAAATTCTATACTTGATATGTGAGTCTGTCATTTCTCCAAAAAAAAAAATGATAGTCGAAAATATGCAAGTATACCAAATTTTATACTTGATATGTGAGTTTGTAATTTCTCGAAAAAAATGATAGTCGAAAATATGCAAGTATACCAAAGTTTTATTGTTCCAAGATTTATACTAATTAAATCTTTTATGACTTAATATAATTAACTCCTTCGTATATTTATTTATTTTTTTCTAAAAAAAAGGTAGTTTTTAAAATTTAATTTATGCTCAGATCAATACCTAATGTATTCTTTTGGAAAATAAATTTATTTAAAAAGAAAAGGAGAGAGAGCAAATCGCAAAAACTTGAGTGGGTAGAGGAGCTTGCTCTCTTCATATATCAGAGCCAGGTTTCGATCCTGGGACCTGTGGGTTATGGGCCCACCACGCTTCCGCTGCGCCACTCTAATTTGTTGACATTTCTTTGCATCCAAATATATAACAACTTTTAAGAGTTATTTCATTTCGATCCTCTCCTTCGTTTGATTGCAAAATTTGCTATGAAATTGGGTTTCCTTCTTCCCACACATGCACAATTTCATTGTTTGGGTGGAATTTCAATTCCTTTGATTTTGGTAGGAGTTGATTTTCCACAATTTTTCTTTTTTTGACAATTGAAACAAATTCTATCTCCAATTGTAAAAAAAAATATCTCTTTAATTGTCAATTTCCATGAAAAACAAAGTCAAACGAATACAAAAAAAATTTCAATTTTTTTTTACAATCCAAACAATTTTTATCCCCAATTGTAAAAAAAATTATCCTTTTAATTAACAATTTTCATGAAAAACAAAGTCAAACGAATATCAAAAGATAAAAAAATTTAACATTTTTCAGGTGAAAAATTATACCAATTGAACACAATTAATTGAGAATTCCCATCAAAACAAATTTTAGACAATTCAATTCCTTGGAATTCGTTTTCTTTCCACCCAAATTTCATGTTTCAATCAAACAAACCCTAATATTCCTAATTCCTCAGTTTCTGGGTGTCCAAAACCTAGAATAAATATGGATGATGCAAAACCACAAGAGAACTTGGACCAAGCTCTGGTTCAAGAGCCACTTGTGGAACCGGGTTTGAAGGTACTAGAATTAATGGCTAGGAAGTGTGTTGGTAAGAATTCTTAAAGGCGACCGAGGATATGTGTCAGAGAATTGATATGAAACAAAGCACCATCACTGAAGGTATTGTAAAAGGGATAAGAATTCCACAAGAGGAAATGCTTGCTCCTCTGCGGGATTATTTCAACTCTTATAAGTACTCTTTTTTTTTTTTCATACGAGTGGCAATTACATTTTTTAACAAAAGAAGCAATCGAATAACGTTAGTTTTCTATATTAAATTGAAGACCTTATATATTACTTTATGTTGCCTAGCTAATAATAGTATTCATCAACAAAATTAGGATCGTGAAAGAACACTACAGGACTTTTCTTGTATCACTTACTAGCCATGTTATGTAAAAGAGCCATGTTATGTAAGTCTCATTCTTTTCTACTCTTTAACTCTTCCACTTTAGTCACCATCATGGTATATCAGATGCAAAAGCAAATAAGAATAAAATAGTAGGTTTCGTAGCAAGAATTGGATGATGCTAGACCATACCACGAAAAAAAAAAAAAAAAAAAAAAATCTAAAAGCTTCAATATTATGTTGATTCATCTTAGAGATTGCATACCAAACATGCAACAAATCAAGTACACATCAAAAGTGAGAGAGAATAATCACCATTAACAAGACAAAGTGCTTTACAAGACAACTCTACATTTTATAATACAAAAAACGAACTTGACAAATTTAGAATCACTACTTAAAACAAAGTCAAACGAATACAAAAAAAATTTCAATTTTTTTTTACAATCCAAACAATTTTTATCCCCAATTGTAAAAAAAATTATCCTTTTAATTAACAATTTTCATGAAAAACAAAGTCAAACGAATATCAAAAGATAAAAAAATTTAACATTTTTCAGGTGAAAAATTATACCAATTGAACACAATTAATTGAGAATTCCCATCAAAACAAATTTTAGACAATTCAATTCCTTGGAATTCGTTTTCTTTCCACCCAAATTTCATGTTTCAATCAAACAAACCCTAATATTCCTAATTCCTCAGTTTCTGGGTGTCCAAAACCTAGAATAAATATGGATGATGCAAAACCACAAGAGAACTTGGACCAAGCTCTGGTTCAAGAGCCACTTGTGGAACCGGGTTTGAAGGTACTAGAATTAATGGCTAGGAAGTGTGTTGGTAAGAATTCTTAAAGGCGACCGAGGATATGTGTCAGAGAATTGATATGAAACAAAGCACCATCACTGAAGGTATTGTAAAAGGGATAAGAATTCCACAAGAGGAAATGCTTGCTCCTCTGCGGGATTATTTCAACTCTTATAAGTACTCTTTTTTTTTTTTCATACGAGTGGCAATTACATTTTTTAACAAAAGAAGCAATCGAATAACGTTAGTTTTCTATATTAAATTGAAGACCTTATATATTACTTTATGTTGCCTAGCTAATAATAGTATTCATCAACAAAATTAGGATCGTGAAAGAACACTACAGGACTTTTCTTGTATCACTTACTAGCCATGTTATGTAAAAGAGCCATGTTATGTAAGTCTCATTCTTTTCTACTCTTTAACTCTTCCACTTTAGTCACCATCATGGTATATCAGATGCAAAAGCAAATAAGAATAAAATAGTAGGTTTCGTAGCAAGAATTGGATGATGCTAGACCATACCACGAAAAAAAAAAAAAAAAAAAATCTAAAAGCTTCAATATTATGTTGATTCATCTTAGAGATTGCATACCAAACATGCAACAAATCAAGTACACATCAAAAGTGAGAGAGAATAATCACCATTAACAAGACAAAGTGCTTTACAAGACAACTCTACATTTTATAATACAAAAAACGAACTTGACAAATTTAGAATCACTACTTAAAATATAGCTCAACAAGCTTCTTCAAAGTGTCAAAAACACTAGTGAATGGGTTTAGTGCAACAGAAGCTTTTAGTTCTAGATCAGGAAATTGGTTGGTTAGAGCTTTCTGCATACTAGACATAGACATCATTGCTGCAAGTTGACTATTCGACATAACCTCACAGTCTTGTGGAGTGTCCTTGATCTTGCTAGGATCATACCCAAAGTTCGCTAGATAGGATTTGTACTTCTCGATGAATGCTGGTCCAGGGTTGGGCGTCCTTGAATATATCTGAGATGTTGGTACCGAGAAATATAATTGATTACCAAGTGAGAAAATTTAACTTAAAAGTTATTCAAACATTTTTGGAATCAGAGTTACTTAAAAAGTAACTTCTACTTTTTTTAAACTTATCCAAACATGCTTAAGCTCATAATGAATACGCAACAAATGAATTCTGGGAAAACAAGGTGGTCAACATAAAGCTCTAGCATTCCCATCAAGGGAGGTCAACCTGGAAGTTATTGTCCTATCTTATACTAGCTAAATACATACTTCCTAAATGTTATCATATGAAGAAAAAATCATCATATGGACTTCCAATTAACCCTGTTGAGAACCATGACAAATCCAATAATTGTTATAAGCCAACTAACTAAATGCATATTCAAATAGTAATCCTCCCAGGAGGCTTCCAGAAAATGTAGAAGACCTCGAACACACAATAAGTACATAAGAGTCGTGCCATAAAATTTGACAGTTTTATGCTGGCTGTCAGGTGTGGAAGTACCTGTATAAAGCTTTTGTCCTTTGCTCCAGAAACGAGGGCATAATTGTCATAATCAGTTGCAATCACATCATATGGTTCCTTGGGAATGAATGGTAATGTAGGAAATCGAAGGTAGCACTTCTCCTTAATCATCTCCTGCTTCTCTAAGTCGGTTTCATTTTTCTCCTTATCATCCTCAGAAAGGCATTGAACATTTCCTCTTATACCTGTAATATAGCCATCAGGACCTCCGTGAACACAAAAAGTATCAACCTGGATGGCAGGTGCATCCAGAACAAACGTATAAAGGCCCTGCAATTTGAAATAGCAAAATACTTTTAGCAACCAGACTAATAATCAGGCTTAGAGGTTGTATAACTGAGAAAGATAAAGATTGCCATTTTATGATGCGTAACATATTTCATACATATGGGTATCACAGTATATATTCATTGTCTATCACCCCTGTGGATTCATTTGTCACCTTAACTTTATGGATTCATGTAGACAACCACTTCATTTTTTCTTTTGTAAATAACTCCAACTGTGCCAGGGGGAGGGCTTGGCAAATCCCTACTCGATAAATAATAAATACACCATGGAGGAGACATAGAACCTGACCTCCAAAGTTGGTTTTCCTTTTTAAATCCTGTGCTATGGAGTACCTGGGTGCAATGGCAATCTTCCTGACCTTGTCCAGCAAATCCACGCTTAAGTGAAGCTACTTCGAACCATCTTCCAGCATATCTAACTGGGTCGAAGCTCTTAGCTGTCATACCTCTCATCATCATCATCATTCCACTTCCCCCATTATTCGCCTTGTCAAAAGGAAGACTTTGCACGTTGTCTGTAGCACTTGCGAGCTGGCATATATTGTTGTGAGAAAGATTTGTTGCAACAGCCTGCCCAACAGAACTAGAATTAGTTCAGGAATGATTTATTTAAATGCAGATTGATAATCTTGTTTTTCTTTTACTCTTGGTCGCTAGGAGATTTTTTATATCTTACTGAAATATTTAATGCGCCTCCATTACCGTGCCAACACATCCTATAATGAACTAGTTTCTTATGGGAAAGAGAATTCCACCAAATACCCTGCTTCCTCTGCAAGCGCTTTAAACCCACCCTGTTCTTGAATGTAGTCTTAACTAGTGGAATAATCGTACAGTACACTTTTTCCCTGGCTGCGGATTGAACTTCACGGTGAATCTATGCGCTTGCTCTTGTTTTGTATATCATTGCTCATGGAGTTAAGAGATTTAGGTTTAACATTAAAGCTTAATCCAAGACCACAAGAGAAACACAGTTAGACTCGAAATCCGACTGTATGTAGCAAGATCGTGCACCAAAAGCTACAAAACTATGCAATATATCTATCCAGACAAACCTACACAGCAATGTTTTGAAAGCATAAAGCAAATACAAACAAGTGGCAGAATTTTTCACTGATATACAGAAGATATCAATTTCTATATCTTTTTTTCTTGTATAAGAAAGTGAAAGGCGAGCAGAGAGTATATTCAGAAGTGTCATTCTACAATACAATAATACTGACCAGATTTGCCTGGGAGAGAAAGACTATTGAAGATGCAAGACCTAATATTACTTGTTTAACTCCTGATTTAGCCGATATAGGGAGTGTAGAACAGGAATCCGGCATTGCTTTGGCTGGCATTCCCCTAAATGGGAAACTTTTAGCACTGTATGACACGAGTAGATTAGACAATAAGAACCAGATAACAGTATGGAGGTGCAAGAAATTTTGAACATAAACAGACTTTTATCATCACCAAAAGACAGTGAAATTAAAATTCCGAAATTGTTGTTTCCCAAATTAGTAATGTATCTGTACGCTGGAGTAAAAAACATTTGCATAAAATTTGTACCCCTATTGCATGAAGCCGCTAAAGAGGGGAAAATTAAATGAAAGATGACAAGGAAGACATTTATGAAGAAATATAGATATTATACTAGCAAATATTACAAATATACGCATCATAGTATGGCATAACAGTACACCAAGATTTTCGCAGCAAAATTTCAGCAAATGTTGCATCCAAACTCAATCAACATCTCCAATTCTTGATTTTTAAACAATTAAATCAATCATCAATTTCCTCAAAAATAGGGAAAACAGACATGGGTGTTCACCTGGAGAAGGGAGGATACTGTGATTGAAGAAGGATAAGCGGTGATTGCGCAACCACTAAATTACTATAACACACCATTTCTCCCCTCTTGATTCTTGACACACAATTGAAATTTAAAATTTATAGAGGAAAAAAGTGTAATAATTCAGTAGAAATACAGAGGTGAGCGATGAGCTTTAAAACCACAACTGTGATCCTCTTAATTTGCCGCCACGGCGACGTCGTATTATGTAGGATATCAACGAATAGTGACTATCACATTTGACAAGTCTCACGGGCACCATTCCAATAATTAACCAAACAATTAAAAATATTCTATAATTTCAAAATCATTATCTATAAACATTATTTAAAATAAGAAGGTTGTTAATTGTTATAGAATTTTAAATATATCTGTGAGTGACTCTATCTCCGTTTACCTTAAAAGAGAGAATGTCAAAGTTATTATTCATCTTCAATCCTTCATTTCACGCTCGATAGCTAAACTAGCTCTACACTATTGACTCAGAAGACATGTCATTTGTTTACTGTTCATTTAGCCAAATGAAATTAACGTGATTGCCTTCTATTGTTGACTTGTCTCAAAATTTTCGTGCGCCTTTTGAGATTTTTTTAGTTCATGAATTCCATTTACTTGTCTCTATTGTTGACCTAATTAATCATTCACGATAGAATAAAATATCATGTCTCCTATTGTTGGCAATTTGAGGCTACACTATTCATCCTTTATTTTTTTATGAGACTTTGAGTTCATATATGGACCAAAAAAAATGCAAGTTGTATTTCTTGAAGAGTAAGTAACATGATTAGACCACGTTGAGAATTATTATTCATTTGTGAAACGTCATGCATATAACTATGTCTATTTAAAAGAGACAATCTATTCATTTCTACTAATTTTTCATTCATTTGGCACCTGCTTCTTTTCTTCAAAAAAAAATCCAAAACATCATCATGTATCTCTTACAAAAAATTTCGACATTCTCTTGCATATTATTGTTCGGAGATTTACACTTCTATTGTTACTCTTTCAATTTTCTGACATGCTATTTAAGGGTAACGAATTTGAACTCGTATTCTTTCAATTTTATTTTTTTTGTTCCAAAATCTCACGTGTGTTCGATTTTGTCATTGTGTTTAAGGTTAAGCAAATTTGTTCGAGATTGCGGTTGACTTTTCTTTTAAAATGCTATTCTTATATTTTGTATTTTCTTTTATCGTTTTATCATGTAACCCTTCCTCGATTTATCATTTAATTATTTTGTAGTTTCGGTATTGCAAAGAAGAAATGATTCTTCTGGGAGAATTTCAAAATTGGAATTTCATTTACTTTATATGGTGATTGTCTTTCAATTTATAAATTCATTTTCTAAAATTTTGTATTTCAAAATCGAAACATTGTTTATAGTTTTTTTAATTATATTCAAGTAAAATTTTGTATTATGAGAATGTTTAGTTGCAAGTAAAAAGGAGAATGTTTGTTTGATGATGAATAATCTAATCTAAAAATGGAAAAATTTAGTTTCTTAATCTTAAGCTAGAAATCAAAATCGAAACAATGTTTGTAGTTTTTTCAATCATATTTAAGTAAAATTTTATATTATGAGAATGTTTATTTGCAAGTAAAATTTTGTATTAGGAGAATATTTGTTTGATGATAAATAATCTAATCTAAAAATGGAAAAAATAGTATTTTAATCTTAAGCTAGAAATGAAAACCGAAATATTATTTGTAGTGTTTTTTTAATCATATTCAAGTAAAATTTTGTATTAGGCGGATGTTTATTTGATGATAAATAATCTAATCTAAAAATGGAAAAAAAAAATTAGTTTCTTCATCTTAAACTAAAAGGTAAAAAAAAAAATTAAGTATAGCACTAAGTGCAAAAAAATTTAGGAGCTCTCCGTGGTTTGGAGAGAACTTTCTAGACCATGGAGAGAATTTTTTTTTTCCATTTGTTTTCATTCTTGCAACTAAGACCTCAGGGTATTTGCGTGTCCAGACCTTCAAATTTCATCGTGTAATTTTTAGTCTTCATAATTTAACTTTTCTTTCAATTTCTTCATTAAAAAATTGCAACCTTATGTCTTTAAACTTTTGACACTTGTACACTTTGGTCTTTTAAGTCATCTTTTTGTGCAATTTGGTCCTTTCTTCCTTCATTTATCCATTTTCTCCTCCAATTTGAAATTTTAGATTTGGATCACCTACAAAATATAAATTATGAGTGACAACTTCATCTTGCTTTTCTTCATCTTCATTTTGCTCTTTTCCTTCAGTTTTTTCATAGTTAATAGTTTCTTTTTATTTTTCCAGTTGTAACTTTTGTTTAGGTGTGAAAATCATTCGAAAAAAATAAATAAAAAATTTTAAAAAATTAATTGGAGCACTAAAGTGCTCTGTGATGCACGAAGCACTTGAATTTTTTTTATTCATTTCTTGCAGTTAAGTCCTTGAGATAATCGTGCGTCTAATCCTTCAACTTTCGTCTTGTACTTTGAAGTCTTCATAATTTAACTTCTCTTTCAATTTCATCCTTCAAAAATTGCAACCCTAGATCCTTAAACTTTTGACCCTTATATACCTTGGTCCCCAAAGTCATCTTTTTGTGCAATTTTGATCTTTGCTTCATTTCTTTATCCATTTTCTCCTCCAATTTGAAATTTTAGCTTTGGATCACCTACAAAATATAAAAATCTTGCTTTTCTTTATATTCATTTTGCTCTTTTCCTTCAGTTTTTTCATAATAGGTTTTTTTCCCAGTTGCAACCTCTGTTTAGGTGTGAAAAACATTCGAAAAATTGGCATCAATCGGGCAATCTAGGTATGTTGATTTTATAGTTTTTCCTTTTAGGTTTATATTTTTTTTGCAGTGTAGGTTTGTGTATTTTTGTTTAAATCGCTATTTTTCGTATCGTGATTCCTTATGATTTGAGCTTCAAATCAGTTGCATATTTGAGGGGTGTCAAATTTATAATTGTTTTAGTTTAAGTTTTTAAATAATTTCTCGAGTTGTTTCATCCATAGTGAATTACTGGAGAGTTTCACGCGCCTTTAGGTTTGTGTACATACTCTTGTCACTTGGGCACTCCTGCCTTTCAAAATTGTGTCGGTGAAAATTAGTTGCCATCATATATTTTCAACCATGCTACATATACATAATGTATCATCAAATGCATTATACCCCTTCACATGAGGGAGGGCCCATACACAATAAAATATTCGTAAGTCCCTCTCCATATGAGAGAGATATAAACTATTGTGTACACCTCATAGTATAAACATAGCTTTATTCTATATTGTTTAGTAGATGCAGATTGAGAAACGTGTTTTTGAGGACAATATTTTTTTTTATATATTTGACTTTGAATGTCTTTATTGTTTTCCCCGGGATATCTTTTACTGTAACTTCTTTTTCCTTTCAACAAAAGTCTAACAAAGGCTCATTATTGTTGATATTATTTGTTTCAAACCTAACATCATCTATGTTTTCTTCTTCGTCTGTGTTTCATTTTAGTTTTCCAATTCATTTTTTGCGTTTCGTTTTCGTTTTGATTTTCCCCCCTTTCCTTGATATGTTTCCCGTTAGTTTTCCTTGTTTTTTTTCCTGCTTTTGTTTTGAAGCTAACTTCTTCTTTTGTTTCCTTATGTATATGTATGGTTACAGTTTTGACTTCGTGGAATCCTCGGTTTTGTCGCTATACTGTTTGTTGGGTAAGTTTTTTTTATTTTATTTTACAAAATTCGTTCTTTTAATTAATTCTTTTTTGGTTCCTTTATATATTTTGTAATCTCTTTTTTGAGCTTTCATTTTTGTTGTTCAAATTGTTTTTAACTCGAACAGAAATACCGCTATCACGACGCTTATATAACAGGTATGAATTTTGACCAAATACAGTAATATTACAAAAATTCCTTGGATATTTATTTTTACAACATTTATTTGCCTCCAATGCATACATTTTTTGGATTCATATTTCCACAAAGGGCCATGAATATTATGTCTAACAATAATAGAATGAAGATGAAGATATTTATTTTCGTTAGGAATTTCACATGATATTATCCTATCAACTTCTTCAGCACAAGAGATTTTATGTCCAGATCTGAATATTAACAACGTATGTGCATTATGAAGCTCTCTTTTCTGGAATTCAATCATATATATGTGCAATAACAAGACCTAAAATATTTGTTTTGTGTAAATCATGTTTCAATTCTTTCAATTTTGCTCTAAATATACGTAGTTGTGGCATAAGGGCTTGTGGGCTCGGGGTGGCGGTGCTTGGCCCGCGAAAAGCCCGAGCTCCTTTTAGGGCAACGGGTGGAGCCCGAGCCAGTCCGTGAACTCGAAAAATATTTTTTTTAAAAAGGAAAAAAAAATGGTAGGCGGAGAGAAAAATGGGCCGGGCCGACTCGACTGGGAAAAGCCCAAGCCAAAGCCCGGCCCGATCTCTCTTTTTCTTGGCTGGCAAACTCGGCTTGGCCCCCAAAAAAATCCAACTCGTCGAGCCCGAACCTTGATTTTGGGATCGTGAGTCGGCCCGACTCGTTGACACCTCTAAATATGCGTACAATTAAATCTGGTCGATTTTGAACTTCATCATTGTTTTTTTGTTCGTGCCTAATCTCTGGCAAATTTGGATTACACGTTATAGTCAATAATATATTAGGTTTTCCATAACGTTGCACAATAATCATTTCAGTCATGTATCTTTTTAGTATATCACGAGGCCCACAAGTAAAGGATTGTGATAAAACAAAATTTCTTTCAACTTTACACCCTCTTGTTTCCCCATTTTGAACACTATCTACAATGCATTAGTAAAGTTCAGCACAAATTTATTTTTATTATTGCGAAAATAGTCTAACCTAATAGTTTTAATCTTAACATATATATCTACAACGTGCTGTTGAAATAACATCCCAGCGTGAAGTAACACAGACTTACCAAAATGCCTTATTTGTAATTTATAGGAATAATATTCTCGGCAAGAGACCTGAGTACGTTTTTTCGCTTGACTGTGCACTGTAAAATCCAAAGAGAAACTAAATAAAATACTCATTTATAAGACCAACTATTGGAAAAAATATAAAACTTCACCAGATGATATATTTGCGAACTTTCATTCTTTTTTTCAATAAATTTAGTTGCAGTAGTTGTATTATGAACTACGAAGAACATTATATGTCGGCATATGTTGAGGCAAGAAATATGTGCTTCTATGTCTCTCAATACCTTCATGTCAACCAGATTCTACATATGAGAAGAGTAACAGATACTGCAACGGATCATAACATCTATAATAATAGTGAACTTTATGTGAATCAATAGAATGACCGTATATAGTGATATCACGAGCACGAACAATAGCATTTTCATCATCTTCAACTCATATAATAGCTACTTGAGATGATGTAGGTGTATTGAAAACTCTTTGATCAAGTCCTGGATCGCAACGTATTTGTATTTGATGATCATGCAAGTTACTCATATCACTTAAAGACATAAAAAATTTACCGTATGAATTTGTTTTCAAGATTTCAATTAAAACGATCAAAGTAAGTTTGATAAAATTTTCATACGATTTTCAACTTCATTGTCTGTATCGTAAAAATATAACTGCATATAATTTAAAGCACCTAATATCTATAAAACTTGTTTTTCAATTGTTTTTTTTTTTTTAAATTTTAGGTTGTCTTTGAAAGCTCAAATTTTTGTCCAACTTATATATATATATATATATATATATATATATATATATATCAGACCGACACCATCTAAATTTACGTAAATGAAATTTTAATAATATTGACATTAGAACATATCTGAAATTAAATTGGTAAAATTAATTCTAATAATTATCTTTTAATATTGGCAAACAGTTAAATATAATGCTAATGATTCAACTTGAATGATTTCAATTGTCCATATATAAGATTTAAGATATAATTCACGATAATTTAACATAATTTAACCCACTAATATTATCTTCAAAATAACTCAATCCGTGCATTGTACGGACAAAAACTAGTAATCTATATAAAATTTGATTAATATCCATTTTATTCATTATGTTTTTTCAACTCCACTTTTATAAAAAATTTATAATAATAACTTACCCACCACCCAAGTGTATATATTCAAACGTCATTTCAAAATTTCCCGATTCTAATGTTGGAATCATTTCCCCACAATTTTTTAAGAGTTGTGCTATGATGACCTACTAGTTCACCTAAGGGATGACATCCCCCTCATACATGAGAGAAAAAATGTTATTTTATTCAGGTGAACCCCTCACATCACGTGAGGGGGATGTCAAACTTTAGGTTTATTTAGCTTAATTCATTTTTTAAACCCACTAGTCAGAAACAACCGTGTACTGACTTCCATCACGTGTCAGGGGTTAATTACAGTTGCCATATTACCCGGACACGTGGTTTTTTTTATTACACGTTCCCACCAAAAACAAATCAAGTGGCAGTATCGTCCATGATGAAATAAAGTGTGGTATTAAAATTTAAAATAATGTAAATTGAGCAATCAAATGGACCACAACGTGTTCAACTGCAGTCAAGTACAATGATGGTCGCACTACCTGCCGATGTCGACTCAAGAAAATGAGGAGAAATGGAAATTATTGGGGGCTCAAACAGGGGATAAACCCTTGTTTGGTTCTGATTATAATTTTATTTTAACTTCAAATCAAAGTCAATAATTAATTTTAACAACACATTTTATGATGTCCACAACTTTTTAATCATACATTTTCTCATTTTTTATCAAAATCTACTAAAACTATAATTTTAATCTATGTCAAACAGGGGGTAAAGATTACATCCTTACAAAGCAAAATCAAAATCAAAAGCAAAAACAAAAACAAAATTCCTCGGTGAATACTAGAAGAGCCTATTATTCTGATTTCCAGCAGTAAGTAGATTGAAAAATGAATCTTCCTTATCTGTGTCATTCTTCTTTATTCTTTTTACATGGAAACCCGATCGATCGGACATTGATGGTACTGGTACTGGCTGTTTGATGGATACAAACGCCACCTTCGATGCAGCGTTAACCTTTACAGGGCATGAACTCAGAGCTGCAGTCGAGCACGTGGGTAATGCAGCTTCTGAAAAATTAAAATTGTCATCGGAATCACTTTCAACTTGCCTTTCATGGTTAATCTTGCCAGCTTTCACCGGTGATAAAATATTACAGTCTATTTCAACATGTGTAGAGGGTTCTTCCAATGGAACCATATTTACACTAGACTAGAGTACCGGAGGCAACTTCACCCTGCTTTTCGTCACCATTTACTGAACTAGTATTCATTTCTTGAGCATTAGTCGGGTCTTCTTCCAAAATATGCTCAGCGTCCATTCTAACTGGATTATCGACTATGCAAGGAAAGGAAAGGAAAAGTGAAATAAGTTGTAGCACAAAAAAAGAATAACCATATTTAGCATGAGTATTCAAACAAGTGCAGACAGATGAATAATGAGAAAGTTCATCAACTACACAAAAATAGAATGAAGGTGGAATGAAGTTATAGAATGAAATTTTCCATATATTTAGCAGTAAAACCAAGAAATGAAATAATTGAAGAAAGCCAGACACAGATTGGAAGATGAGAGATGCAATACAAAGTCCATTAGCTGTGTCCCAGGAGACAAAATACAATAAAACGAACAGTGGAATAAAGGATAGCAAAATTTAACTGTAAACAGATATTATAAAGAGCAAATACATGTCAACAGCACAGAACCTCAGCAAAACCATTTCTGGAAATTTTCTACCACAAATATCTTTCTACCTACTGTATACTTGACTAGTGGGACTGGAAGGACATGTATCAAAAGACCAAGAACACCTTTCCCCACAGAATTGCACTTTCAGGATACTATTTGACAAAGATATAATTACTTCTGGAAGATGTTAGAGGAATTATAATGGAATAGTTACAAGGATGATAAGAATGGGAAATGGTGCTCCACCCAGAATGGTACAATAGCCAAGCAAGAGTTACACTATAAAAAAAGGTAATAACTAAAGCTCAAAGAGCATCCTGGATTTCCATAGCCAATCACGTGCTCAAAGCTTGGATATGGTAGTCATTACATGCACTAAATTTTGACTTATTCCTCGAGTTTTTAAAACATTTAGCACAAGCTCAATACTAATACTTTACTAATGAGTATGTACAAAATTTTAGCATTTTTCCCCTTTCTTAATACTATTGTGTATAGTCTAATCCACCTTCTGAAACATAGCAGTAGATGCTGAAAAAATTTCTAGCTAACCACAAAAATTTATTTGCGTCCATTGTTACCTCCAAGTAAAGCCTCGATGTTTTTATATAGTATTTTGGAGGACCTTAAAGCGACATCTTCTCTGATATCCTTTTCCTGGATTTTACTTTCACTTGTATTCATCCTCTCGACTAAGACATACTTGTCTGTCTGCCAAACACATTCTAGAAAAGTAGTAGCTTGCTTTTTGGCTGGATAATATTCTCTAAAAACCTGCAAATTAAGGGAACAGAAAAGAGGAATTTTATAACATGAACTGCAGAACAGGGTGGAAAAATGATAAATGCAGAAAAGAAAAAGGCATAAAAAAATAAATTGTGCAGAGAAATGACGAATAATTTACTTGAGTACTTAAATACCTCCAATCCTTTTTTATTTAATTTTATAGTTTGTTCCTTTTGAGAAAGAGAAGAGACGGTATTGAATACATAAACAGCATCCAGAAGAATCTGCAAAATAATAATAATAATAATAATAAAATATTAATATAAATTAAATTAACTGAAAAGAGAACTCCACTAACTCGAAAATTTTATTAAAACTTTCAAGGTCCCATTACTTCCTATGTAATTACCAAGAACTCGGGTGTTCAAAAGAAATTCAGAATCCTACAATACTAGTGCCCTTTCTTTTCAAACACCAGAGACCTTATGCCTTCCACCTCTGCCCACAAATAAAAGGGGAAAAATAATGTATACGTAGTATATGACAACCATGCAGGTTCTGTGCGTACAATGCAAACGTAGTCTATGACTATCACATACCTACGCAAATCTTATTGCACAATATTGTCTATTTCAGCCAACAACTCCAAATATGGTAATACAAACTCATAATTCCAAGGGTCCTTTTTAGACAATACACAAATTTTCCAATTAAAATAGCAAGATATAGTCTTATGAAATGAGAAACACTTACCTGTTGAACCAATACTCGAAGGCGTGCAAGCACAGCTAAGATCGTTACGGAAAATCCCATGAAAAATGATCGAGCAAGCAGCTTGGATATCTCACTTAATCGTTAAGAGAAAAATTAGATGACGAATAGCTGAATTCAACTTTTCACAGGCACATAAAGAAATATCTAGGGTAAGAACTACATCAAACAACGTGTTTTCCGGATATGCTTTCTTTGAGACAAAACGCATAAACAAAAATCAAAGAAATCAAGAAAATGAGCAGAAATTTTATAATACTACTTTTATCACAAATGATTGAACTATAGAAGTTAATACAAAAAAGTTCATGTAGTGGCCAACAGAAACAAGAGGACAGACAGAAACTTGACAAATGGACAGAAGTCCAGGTAGGAAAACCCTTGCAGCTCATTAAACTGGGGAAAGAAAATAAAACATTGTGTAAAGACTAGCGGAACTAGACTGTAATATAAAAAATATGACAGATGATTAGGAAGACAGCTCTACCACAATCTTTGGATCAGAAATGTATGGTTGGCAAAAGTTTTAGAGAAAATATATATCGAAAAAGTTGGTTGGCCGCATAGACATTACAACGCAAATAATTTTGTCAAATGATGGAGTGTTTTGTTGTAGCAAACATTAAAGAAATGCTCTCTAGCTGACAATTTGTGAAACATTATATCTAATTTGAAGGATGTAAGTAGCTTAGTTTCTGGTAATTTCAGAGACATACCATTATAACAAATCATATAAAACCTATAAAATATTCTGACAATAGTTCTTGCATGTTGACAGAAAACTTCAAACAATATGACCATAGTTAAAACTTGCACTGAAAGGATACATAGCAGCCTTCACCATGGGCTCAACCATCTGTGACGGAGCAAGAAAAAATGTTAGAAGATAATTCATACATTGGCTTAACCACGTGATGGAAAAACCATAAATTAAAGACAAGAAGACAATCAACCTGCGACAATAGGCGTGCAATTCCTAAAAGCCGCTCCAGAACATTATACTTGTCACTATTGCACCTTGTCCTCTTCAAACTAAAGCCACAACATAAATAATAAAATAAATAAGACGAACTATCCTTTTGGTATTATACTTTGCTAATGCTGCACAAATTATAGTTCATATTTCATCACATAAACCCGAAACTGAAAGAAAATATTTCTAGTTTGTTACAACTTTAGTATGGATCTTTTGTAAATTAACGAAGTATAAGGAAGTAAGAACAACACCTCATGCCAAACTTGCCCATATATATAAGTAGAAAACATAGATTGCAAGAAGCGTGCAATGAGGAATGGTGGGAAACACAAGAAAAGTAATCAACTTGTCCTACATTCATGTCTTCACTGGACAGCCAAACAAAACTAGGATTTCAAACTATTGATATGTGCAACGTGTGAGCATAAAATACATGACAAAGTTATATCCGACATAATCCAAACATATTCCAAATGACGCAGGTTGCATGCTTTAATCAGAGTTTGTTCCATCAGTGAATTGCACAATCCACATCTGCTGCTCTCAGTAGAGTGCTCCGCAGCCACAGCTAAGTGTAAGACTATAATACACAAAATTCCAATGAGAAGGTAAAAATACATAAAGTACTACCTTTCCAAAAGCTGCACCTTTTGCTTAGGCCTATTCCCAATGATTATGAGAAAACAGGCATTCAAAATCTCCTCCATATTTGCTGATTTCAAAATTCTCAAATCCCTTCTAACCTATCCATTCAAAAATAACAAAACACGCGTCAATCAGCAATCACACAAAACTTAAACACGCAACATGGACACAAATACTTATTAGGCATGAGAAGTAAGACACTAGCAACCTTTAGAAGATATTGAAAGTAAGAACATCTTCGATGCTGGTTCTTGTTTTTGTAGACAATTCTTCCAAGAATCCCACATTCTGTTTGGAGCTGAACAATAAACGATTTAACTCTCTGCTCAGTTATTTCAATCTCTGAATCCATATGTATTCAACTGAAATAGAAAAATCTTATATTCAAAACCACAAATGGTGAAAGCAAAAAATCAACTAAAATATCCACAAACCCATTAAAATTATCATCAATTCTTGTCAAATTCAATTGGGTTTTCAGGGGCGGACCTAGAACGATGTGCTGGGGGCTGAAATTTTACCAAGTTATTGTATGCACAAAATACATACATAACAGAAAAATCAAAATATGATATAATCCACTAAAGTTGCGACCGAAATGGGCCAAATAGGATGAACAATGAAGGGCAGAAGGTTGGATGGAGACTTGAAGTTTGCACTTTGCACTTTTTTGGGAAATCTGCAAATTCCAAATACAATAAAAAGAAAATGCCTCAAAACTTAGCTTGAATGACCAGGCTACCTATATTGAAGCCAGTTAAAGATAAAAGGAAAAGATTGACATGGAACCTAAATAAGTAAATTGAACAACGGGGGAAATGCCAATACACAAATTCTAAACCACCATTAGGCATCCAAAATTGTAAATCTTATCCCTGTCACAATTACGAAGTAGTTAACCAATCCTCCCTTAAACTGCAAACAAAACACAGTTAATCAAATTCAACCTCTTAGTTAATTCTTCTGTTCTCTCCTTAACATCACAAAATCATCAAAACTCGGGAGTACAATCACGAGAAAATTTATCTTTTGTATCTTCGACGTTTTCAAAAGAACCACTTGTACATTCATTTGCTAACATTCATGAAGATAAGCATAAAATCAGGCAAAGAAACCGTACATCTAAATATAAGTTGTAACTCTATAACTCGGAAAAGAATAGCACAGGGCGCCACTGTACAGGTTTTGCAATTCTAAACTACAGCACCAACACCAGTCAATGAAGACAAGGTCCCAGACACCCATATTCTTTAGCTACATTGGAATCATAGCAATATCAAACTCAAACGCGAAATTCATGGAATTTCTGGTTCAATCAATGATATACAACTTACATTTCATTATTTCCCTGTAATTTGAGTTCAATTAACCTGGGTTATTGAATTCCAGTTTAGTATCTTAAATTGTGAGCCCCACCCATAACAAAACACCTCGTATCATATCACCCCTAGTTTAGGGTTTAGTCGTAGGGTTTTTTTGTTTAGTTTCAACAAAACGGGGAAATTTAGAGAAAATTTGAAGATGAAAAACAGAAAATAACAATTTCATAATTATTTCTGGCAATTGTCATTCAATGTTTCATACTCTACAAATTATTTTCAATTAGCCGAGAAAGAAGAGGATCCAAAGTATTCCGGGGGCTTGTATTGATTATTGAACAGTAAAAAGAGTTTCCGTCCTTGTTTGAGGTTTTAAGCACTCACCAGAACAAGAATTTTCGGACGTCGCCCGTCAGTTTGCAATCCCTGTGTGCCGGCGCCGGCAAAGTATTTGACAGGATACAACTGTGAATTGAATTGTTGGGGAGCGGGTAAGGAATGGGGGAATTGGGGGAATTTGGGAGAAAAACATGGAGTGAAATTACGGAATTGCCCCCACTTAAATTTCCTAACCAACACACCGCCAAAGGCTCCGCATAGAAAAGTGAATCTCATTTTTATCCTTTTTATTCACTTATTACATTTTAATAAAATCTACTCGATACAAAGATGGCCTTCTCCTCCGCCGCATCTTGCAGAACCCAAACCCACTTCCCTTCCTCCGCCTATTCGCATTCCCTTTTGCCTCTCAAAGTCGATAAAATTACACCTCCTTCTCCTTGTGATTCGAATCCAAGACCTCATTCTATTTTCTGTACCCTGGCCAAACAGCAGCCAATGGCAATGACGGAACAGCAACTGGAACCGGTGGTTATGCAGAGGCCGGACTCATTTGGACGGTTCGGTAAGTTTGGTGGGAAATATGTTCCTGAAACCCTAATGTACGCTCTCACGGAGCTTGAGACTGCATTCAAATCCCTCGCTTCTGACCAGGAATTTCAGGTCTTGCTTAAAGATCTTTTTTGTTTTGTTTTTGCGAAATGAATATTTAATTGGTATTTTATTCTGTATATCGACCCGTGATTCATTAATTGATGGGGATTCTCGATTTCTAACTTTGTTCTTAATTTTAATTGGAAAAATCGATTTTGTATTGAGAACACGTTGTGTCAAGCGCCTTGTATTGTAATTTGATTAAATTATTTGCTGGTTTAGTAGTTTTACTGCCTTTTCTTCGCTCTATTATTCTGCATATGTAACTTTTTTTTACATCTTTACTGCAAAATATAATTTATTTTTTTATATTTTTTTATTTTTAAGGGGGTAGGAAATAATGAAGATGGAGCAAATATCGATTTATCTTCTATTCTGAATTGAAATGAGTGAGCATTGAAATTTTCACAGAAAATGTTTCGTAATCCTCACATTAGAATATTATGCCAATGAGCTTAAATTAACTTCTCTTCTGAATTGTATTTTAAAAAGTATATTTTACTTAATTTTGATGTGTTGTCTAGACAAATGATGGAGTATTAGAAAATTAAAGCTATGAATTCTATCTTTCAGGAGCTTAATACTGAAAATTATTCAAACATAACCAATATGTTTTAAGACATTGTAACAGTAACGTTATCTTTTAATTCATAGAACACCATATATCATCAAAATGTATGACTGGTTGTACTAATTGCAGAAAGAGCTAGATGGGATATTGAGAGACTATGTCGGCAGAGAGAGTCCTCTTTACTTTGCAGAGCGACTTACAGAGCATTATAAACGTCCTGATGGAGAAGGACCACATATTTACCTCAAAAGAGAAGATCTTAACCACACTGGGGCCCATAAAATCAACAATGCTGTTGCCCAAGCATTGCTAGCCAAGCGCCTGGGCAAGAAACGTATCATTGCTGAAACAGGGGCTGGTCAGCATGGTGTTGCTACCGCTACTGTTTGTGCTCGCTTTGGATTACAGTGTATAATATATATGGGTGCTCAGGACATGGAGAGGCAAGCGCTCAATGTCTTCAGAATGCAACTCCTTGGAGCCGAGGTTTGTTTATCAATTAGCTTTTTACTGGTTCGTTTTAATTATCCAATTTAATGGGAATTGGAATATCCACACATTAATCTTCTCTTAGCATACATGAGTGCTCTGGTAAATCTTTCGTTTAATGCCTTTGTCATACTTGGAAAACTGTGTACAGATCAGTGATTCCAAAACAATTTTATCATTGTTGGTATGGAGTACTTTCTAGCATTCAGCTCATTAGGATGCTGTATGCTGCAAGAGTCCCACGTGCATTTTTTTTTGAGTTGTTTTTGTTGCTTGCATCAAGTAGTCAATCTGGATATAGGTTTCGCTTCAAGTTCACAGACTAGCAACAGAGTTTTAAAAAGCATCCCCAGGCCCCTTTTGCTTAAGGTATTATGTTAAGGCATAAGCCTCTTGACAGCTGGAAGTTGTTACTTTTGGGGCTGTATACTTACCTGCCTCAAGGCCTCAGTTGCTCGGAGAAGAGAATTGTTTAGAAGAATTATTGCTGGGCGTATTCCTTAACTGAACATTTATGTACATTGCTTGAATGGCTCGGGAATACAATTTATAATGCTGCTTTTGACTTAAAATTTCCGAACTCACGTGCAGGTAAGACCCGTTCATTCCGGTACTGCAACGCTGAAGGATGCTACATCTGAAGCTATACGAGACTGGGTAACCAATGTAGAATCAACTCATTACATCCTGGGATCTGTTGCAGGGCCCCATCCATATCCTATGATGGTAAGAGAGTTTCACGCAGTGATTGGTAAAGAAACAAGGAAACAAGCATTGGAAAAATGGGGTGGCAAACCTGATGTGCTTGTTGCATGTGTTGGTGGTGGTTCAAACGCTATGGGTCTTTTTCATGAATTTGTCGATGACAAAGATGTTAGGCTTATTGGTGTGGAGGCTGCTGGTTTCGGTCTAGACAGCGGCAAGCATGCTGCCACATTGTCTAAAGGAGAAGTTGGAGTCTTGCATGGAGCTATGAGCTACTTGTTGCAGGATGACGATGGGCAAATAATCGAGCCACATTCTATTAGTGCTGGGTAAAATAGTGTTCATTTCTACAAATAATTTAAGTTTATATATTTCCCCTGATTAATATTTCTTTATCACTTCCATAGCCTGGATTATCCTGGAGTTGGACCAGAGCACAGCTTTCTGAAAGATCTTGGACGTGCTGAGTATTATAGCATCACCGATGAGGAGGCTTTAGAAGGTAAGAAGAAATCTTTAATATTCCATTTTGTCCGTGCTTTATCTTAGTATATGCAGTAGTCCGGTCCTTTGGAATTACTTGTTTAACATAGTCACACTGGATTAATAAACTAACATTGGTCCTTTTATTGCTTTCCCTCCCCTTTATATCCAGTTCTTTGATATTGTTCTTGATGGAGTAAAGCTCCGTTTTTTGGTTTTTCCCTCCCTTTTATATCCAATTATTTTATGTCATTTTTGATGGAGTAAAGGTCCTTTGACTGCTTTCCCTCCCCTTGATGTGCAATTATTTTATGTCATTCTTGATGGAGTAACATTGAAGGTGTATGTATTGTTATGCATCCTGCCCTTTACCTTCCATTTTTCCACTGATCTGTTTGTATGATGGATTAATTATACAGTATTGGACATTATTAATGAAAACGAATAATCTTAAATTTTGTTCGTAATTGATGACCAATTCTGTTGAAAACTACGATCCGACATACGCTAAATGTGTTCCTCTGCCTGTGTAATGCAGCTTTTAAGAGATTATCTAGGATTGAGGGCATCATCCCTGCACTTGAGACATCTCATGCTCTGGCTTTTCTAGAGAAGTTGTGCCCGATGCTTCCAGATGGAACTAAAGTTGTCCTCAACTGCAGTGGAAGAGGAGATAAGGATGTTCAGACAGCCATTAAACAGTTAAAGCTTTAATAGCATTAACTTGAAAGTGGATATATGAACTTTTTAGGAAATTCGGGTAAGCATTTCTTGAGAAGAGCCTTGTGTTAATGAAGTCAATGTAATATTTACTTTCAAAATCCAAGCAAGTTTTTGAAGACATTTTAGTGTGTATTATAGTCCGCTAGCCATTATGGCCAGCCTCTTATCAAAGGTCTGATATGATGAAATCTTCATATGAGAGCAATGATAAACTGGTCAGGTTCTGCTGTTTTATTCTCCTATAGATACATGTTTTGTGCCTCATTGTCAAGTGTTGGGATGAGCAAATGAGTCAAGTGAAACAAGAGTTTATGTTCGACAAGTTTTGTATGGTAAGGTCGGATTTAGGTTCCAATAGTGTCAAGTTTAAAAGTGGTAAATGTACATGTTTGAAGCATTTGAATACAATGGTTGAATTTCTTGAACTTTGTTATATTTCTTTTGATTCTTTGTAGATAACAATGTTATGTCAGAATGAACATGAGGATTTTTTTTTTCCATTTTTTCCCTGATTTTGCTTCTTCTTATTGAATTCGTATGAGTTACCATTGTTTATCGGTACAATTCTCAGTTCTTCGCTCAACTTTGGGGTATACAATAATACAATACAAAACACAATAATCCGCCTAAAATTATTGACATCTACAAGAAAAGCCACTGTTCCACTTCGTAAAAACTTTATCGTTCTTTAAGCAGCATGAAATCTTGCTACTTCTGTCCAGTTCATGCTACTCGACCAGACTGAATTCCCAACTCCGATTCCTTGCTGCTTCGCCTGTCAAATACAACAAATTATAAGTCAAGTGTAACGGAAAAACCATTTTGTCCAAACAAAAGATCTTAGAAGCATAGTGTTCACAAACGTGTTAAAAGGCAAGAAATCTAGCAGTGTCGACAGAATCATAGTTGTGTTAAGTGCAGAAATAAGCAGTTTCCAGCCACGGTATTGAGAAAAAAGTTGAATCAGACAAAGTTAGAAAATTACCTGTGAATACAAGAAAATTCCAAGAATGGCAATGGCGGCTCCAAGAGCATTGATGGGTTGTACTGGTGTATGGAAAATGATGATAGACGATACGTTTCATCGTGTTTCCTATGCTAAACGTTAATGGAGAAATCTCATTAAAAGCTAGTTTTATCTTAGAAGAGCCTTGAACAGCCGTGTATATATCGAATCTGAAAATACAAAATTATTTGGAGATCTCAAGTAAAATTATAAATAAAGGGAGGGAGAAGGGTTTTTGCCATTTGGTGAGAGATTTCTTTCTCCTGTTTATACACGAAAAGGATAGAGATTTGTTTGTTTCAAGATATGGAAATCCAGTTGCCGAATGGTGGTTTGTTGACAGGAAGATTTTGAATAAAGAAGAGGAAGCGAAAAGGGATAAGTTTTGGAGGAGTAGAAGGGGGAATTGTGAGATTGTTTGTCATAAAATTTTGAAAAATTTAATAGAATAAGTATGTGAATACCCTAATTCTCAATATTTCGAGAGTTGGATATGGATCGATTTCAATAAAACTTTAGTACCTATTAAAATAATTAGATTATAAGCTAATTTACCCTTATAATCGATATATTTGTCTTTAAAAGTGACCGTTGACTTCAATTTTTTGTTTCATTTTATTTATTTGATCATTGTCTAATTTACCTTTTTACGAGTTGAACTTTGATTCGACTTTAAAACACTACAGATTCTTAAAGATAGTAATTTTTTTGTATTTATAAATAAATTCAAAAAATGTATTAGATTTTGAAATTTGTTATGCCACTCAAGTTTTTGAATTGACATATAATTTATAGAATATGATATAGAAGAAATATGTCATACATATGCAAATATTGTGATTGTAATGTTTAGAGTTAGTAAATTTGTCACGTTCCTTGATTTAGGAGCTTTATGTCTATTCTTGATCAACTATTTTCAATGAATTCAACTATTAAGAATACTTACTAGATTGATTTATGCAAGAAATTCAATCGCACCACCTAACATAAGAGGTAAAAATGGACTCTCGAGGCCCAGGGCAGGGTCGGTGGGGGCCTCAAGGTTGAGATTCAACCTTTAAAAATGGACTCTCGAATACTAAAATAATTAATGTTAGAATTTCAAAAGATTCCAAAAATTAATAAACCTCCCTCTATTTATAAAAAAATAAAAAAAAATTGAAAATCCTCCTTGAAGTGTACTTTCGATAACATATTTCCCCTGGGCTCTGTCCAAGAAGAATAATACATTTCCCCTAACATTAAAAATAAATATTTCCTATTTTGCCTCTTTGTGAAATTAATAAAAGTATTTATGTAGAATAAATTGGAATTAAACTATTTGTACCATCTTGTTTACACTTTGATTTACTCGGTCTCACCCGACCTCTATGTGAGAGAACGGGTGAGATCGAGTAAATCAAAATATGAATAAGATGGTACAAATAACAATGTCCAATAAATTGACCATGCTGGTGCAATAATTTGGAAACTTTATTGTAGTATGCCAAGTGGTTCAACATATTCTAATATTATTAATCCATTTGCATTTCTCTATAATCTTTGTATTATCACATCTTATCTTTAAAAATAAAATAAAATAAAATTGAAACTAAATAGAATAAGGGTTCATTTGGCTTAGCTTTTGAGAAATCAAAATGAGTTTTTAAAAATCAAAAGTTGATCTTTTTGGACTCGTTTTATTAATTCTATAAAAGTACTTTTAATTTTTTTTAAAAAAAATTGAACTGGTATAGCTTTCTCTAGAAGCTTTTGGTAATGAAAACATTTTTAAAAATTAATTTTCGAACACTAATTAAAATAGTTTCACGAGGAAACTCATGTATAAGAAGTAAAATAAAATAAAAAATCTGTAAAACGAAGCCCAAACTACTAACTTTTATTGTCACATATAATATATATTAGAAGTACCTAAGACAACTCGATGCAAGTAGGACAACTTTTTCAAAAGCAATTATAATCCTTCAGTGTAAGCCACTCCAGTGGAACTCAGCCAGTCTCCGCCTTGTATCATCTCTTTCACAGTAAATTTCATTGCTTCAGCAGGGTCAGTAATCACATGATACCCCGGCCAATTCACTCTTTTGCTAGTCCCTGCACCTGCTCCTCCATTCATATACTCTCCATAATACAAAGTTTTCAAAGCAAAATCTCCGTTCCACTCAGCCCAACCTGTCGGATCAATATGATCAGCAATGTTCGATTGCATCACGACAGTTCTCGAATACTCCTTCCATGGACGACCAAGATAAGTCGGGAATGAACTTTTCACTGGCTTTAGATCTGCACTTGGTATGATTTCACAATCCTGGATTGATGTCCCTGTGTTCTGATTCGGGTCGATCCGGCCCTGGGCAGTTACCATGTTCTTTTGGCTTTTCATGGGTTTACGAGCCACGAGTTTGCAATTTTGGAAAACTACTGCTGCATTGCCAAAGATGAAATCTACCGTTCCTGTGATATAGGAATCTCTGTAGAATTGTCTTAGAGAATGTGCGTATAAAGTGTCTTGGTAGGCATCAATTTTGCAACGATTTATGACGGATTGATCTGCGCCGACGCGAAGCGCCACTGCCTGGTGCTTTTCTGGTCCGGCTGTGTTTTGGATGCAGATGTCTTGTAAAATGAATCCCTCACCGACTGCGGCTGCACAAATTGCATGAATGGTGGTTAATTCAAGACAAAATTACAAAATTCTGAATTGAAAGGTAAATTATGTATTTGACACACGAGCGAATGAGCGATCTATAATACTATCCTTGTCGAGATCTATATGAACATTCATTTCCAATACTGGTGGATACTAGCAATCTAAGTACCCGCGATGGTACTTAGATTATTGCCGATGGTCATTGAAAGACATTTTTCGGTAATTACGACACATATTAATAGGATTGATGGTTATCGATGAGATCTTCGTAATCGTTGACGATTACTGATCGAAACACTATCAATGATTGTTGACAATATCATAACAATATTGTCTTCGATAATCATTGACAGAGGTTCATTGGTAACTATCGAAATTAATAACGTCAGTGATCACTAACGAAATCTTCGTCAATGATCCCTTAATCTACTTAATTTTTTACTAATACTATTCGCAAACTTTTTCATCGATTTTATCTAAGGTACTCACCCAAAGTGGCAGATTTGAAGGTTGTGGAACCATCAACAACATTAAGGCTACCAGTAATAATAGTAGTTTCCATTCCATCACCAACAATCATCAGCTTCTTCTTCTTCTTTCCCACTTCTACATTCTCCACATATGTTCCCTTCTTAACATATATCACATACCTCTTCTTGCTTTTGTCCGGGACTGCGGCAACAGCATCCGCCACCTTCTTGTAGTTCCCCGTACCGTCTTTAGCCACAATTAGATCAGCCTTGATGTCCTTGGCCGAACTCTGCAACAGTTTCCTATCCCCCGGTGTGATCCATGATGGCAGCAGCCTTCGCGAGAACATTTCCCCGTCGGGTTCGAATGCCGACATTGCCAAAGCTGCTCTGGCCCTGGATATCAAGTTTTCAAGAATTGCTCCAATCGACGTTTTGCTTGAAACTTTAAGACCGTCTAGGCAGGTTACATGATTGGTAAGAACCCCACTAAGCCATGTTTGTGCATTGGAACGCAATAGTCTTGTTCGATTCTCCAAAGCCACCATAGAATCTTTCACTTGATCAATTGACAGATCCATCAGCTCCAAGCAATCAGCTAGAGCCCTCTGCTCATGTTCATCATTGATCTGATTCCTATGTTTTCTAATGACTACAACTGCATTATCCATATGATGAGCATACTTCATCAAGAATTCTTGCAGTATATCGATGCTCTCGATCGATTTTTCTCCTTTTTCTCTGTTGGAGACTACTTCATAGACTAGATTTTCACATTTCTCAGGATCAAAGGCTGTCCTGCACATGTATGAAATATCATTTTGGCTTGTTTTAATCGAATTTGGGACAAGAAAAACAGCTGAAAAAATTACAACAAATGTTGCAATAACAGAGTAGACGAGGATTTTGCAGCCAACTGAGGTTTTCTTTGGAGAGTATAGGAGAGGTTGGTTTGTAGAAGTAGCCATTTTTCTATGTTCTTTCTTCTTTGCACCACATCTTAAAGCATATTTTATAGAGAAAATTGGGAATATTTGAGTAAAATGCGCAATGATTTACTCGGCCACTTTGGCAAAGTAGATCAATGGCAATGTGCCATTGTCAGTCTCCCCATATAAAATCATAAAAAATAATTTGTACTCATAGCATTTATTCATTCTTAATAGGAAAAAGACAAGGGATTTTATTTTTTTAATAAATGCCCCATTTTCATTGATATAATGGGTCGTATTGTATCAGATCATCTTAAGAACAAGACTCAACAGTAGTCATGAAGGTGTACAGTAGATCAGGAGTAAACCATCTAAAACCAGGCCTAACTTATTGTTACATTTCTAATTTATGCAATACTCTAATGATTGTTTGATATGTTGGTCTGCTTAGTATAACATTACACAAAATAAGTAAATTAAAATTTTGACTTGGCATATCCATTTAGGCATCGAACATGCGAGTAATTCTAATGGTGGGGAACGTGTAAATTAATAAAATATTTCACGCCGAAAAAATTACATAGGGGGTTGCTCCTTGAACAATCCCCTGGACGTCCAGAGGATTGTTCAAGGGGTTTTATTCAATTACATAAGAACGTTGATATACAGACAGGGTCACGTAGGCCTTGTCCATACGTGCACCCCCTATTCGCAAGGGTCTATCGTGCGTTCTGCTATTGGCCAGGGGGGGGGGGGTCTGTCGGCACAGACCCCTTGCCAATGCGCCCGCTTATCTATTTCCATTACATAATGTGCTGAGCAAAAGGATCAGATAGTGCTAGTGCAATAATTTTGACCCTACGAATGTGATGGGTAAAGGGTATACCAAAAAAAAAAGCTTAAGTGATAATGTTAGGATAACATAAAATTCAAAAAAGTTGGTGGAAATTTAGGAAAAGCTTTTTGAAATTCAACCACACACTTTGTATATGAAACAACTTTGCATGTGAATTCACACGGACATCGTTTTCAATGTATTAAATTAAACAAACTAATTAGCAAAGATTGTGCTTTCAATATGGTTGTACAAAAGATTTTGAATGGGTGCTAAATAGTGAGTTCGGCCATTTGAGAGGGAGGTCGATTCTTTTTTGACAATCAAATTTGTTACTGCTCATACAATAAAATTTTTGAAAGCATTTTATCAAATAGAACAACCTTGGGAGACTTCCTCTAGAATCGATTAGATAAATTATCGCATCTTCTCAAATTTGGTGGTTATAACACATTCTCTTTTGTGAGGTTTTGTACTAGTTTATGTTACGTCTCAAAGTCATTGACAAAATCAGGTCATATTTGATGGTCTTGAGTTCTACCTTGCTAAGATAGAAAAGGCATTAGCCCACTGTCATGACCTTGTTTAGCTGCATATTTCAAATTGTTCTCCAACCTTTTTGTACCTCTTTTGTTATACACTCCCAAAGAATTGATTCGAATCTCCTTAAAATCCTAAGAATTAAACTAGTTGTACAATGATTTTGTCCAACTAGTTTGACAAATGCATGTGAATTGGAACACGAATATCATTTTTATGGAACTCATTTAGTTCATCAATCACACATTAGTACTGAAATATCACTACTATACAAAGACACAAGCAGTAACAGAAACCCACTTCAATCACATTTAGCCAAAGAACTGTTTATATAGCAAATCATTAAAAGTACCGTGCACTCGTGCTCATATGACAGATGGTTCGAGCCCATAATAGTGAATCTTAGCAAGAGGATAAAGGTGGGATAACAGTACCGGGTGATCGAGCCACCTTACAAAACGCACAACCATCCCATTTTATAGCGATGGGATTTACAAGAGGCCACTAGCACAAACCAATGTTAATGTTGGAAGATAATCAATATAGCTCATAATAGCTTACACTGCATAACTGAGTCTCAGGTACTTTCGTATTCCAACCACCATATGATCTAATTGCGTATTCCCAGAAAACATACAAACTAGGTAAATCAACCAACAACACCTTCATAGAAAACCCACATATCACATGAATAACAAATTGCACTAAACTAATTGGAGAAAACACGCACTGAGAGGAGACAAAGAAATGAAGAAAGTTTTACCAAATTGTCATTATTTAGCATAGCCACTAACACAGACAAGCATCCTATTAAGATAACACGACAATACTAGAACGAAGATATACCGGAAATGAAGTGTGTGTATATCACAAAAGCACGAGAATACTGCAATACTATTTCAAAATAAGTTTGCATAATAAGTTCTGCACTGAAGCGATTTGTTGGCCACTGAGCAGAAATAGATGACACGGCTCAAAAACCATGAATTTTAATATGCTCCTTTTTCACGATCCCAGCCTGAACAAGAAAGGACGAGACGTTCTTCCGCTGATCACCTTGAAGTTGAATAACCTGGCCTAGTTCTGGGTCCTGAACAACAGTACCATTGCAGCAAAACTCTTTCTTAAGGTCCTTGAGTATTTTATTATAGCTGAATTCCTTCTTCAAACCCTGCACAGTAGTCAGGCTTTTCCTACCGTTTCGCTGCTGTACACGTATGTGAACATAGTCTTTTGACCCAGCATCAGAATTCTCAGCATTTGCATCAGCAAAAGGATCTTCATCACATAAAAAACAAAATTAGCCAATCGCAAGCAAGAAGTTAGGACTTCCATTCCAGACTCCAGAAATCTAGGAAGGCCAATGGCCCAATGGGAAATAGGAACAGTCTTGTGTGACATTCACACGTCTTATTTCTTCAATCAGTTGTATACTTATCACAACTTCTATCTACTTTATCTTTTCATCATGTTAACAAGCAAATGTTCTTTATGCATTAGAAAGGAAGGATTAAAAATGAGAAGACCAGAAAATTATTTAAGGAAACAATGGAAATAACAAAACAGCACACCAAAAGCATTAGGCGTGATATCCAGACGAATAAAAATATTTCAGATAAAAACAAAGCAGCATACCAAATGCAGTTGGAGTTTGGATGTCAAAATCAGACATGAAACTTGGCTGATGTAACAAACGCTGCGTATCCCTTAAACTAGTTGTAAATGCTCGGACCTGGATAAAAAGAAACAAAAAATCCCAATGATCAATACACACCAAATTATAGTCTCATAGACAAAAGCAAATTTGCCAAGCTACATCTTAAGGCCTTGATGAAGGAGATAAAAATGAAAAACAATAACCAAGAGAAAACAATGATATCATAAAAGTGGCCAGCATGAAAAAACCAACAAGGTATCCAATTCCAACTTGTGTGTAAGAAAGCATAATAGCCACAATCTTCTCTAATTTCTTGATACTAGTTCAAGTTTCACGAAATGATCCCACAACAACAGCGTTAAATTCAGGACAACATATGGTGATGCACATTGCTCAGAACTGAAAGTGGAGAACGCATGCTAAACTATCATTAGATAACAGTCAACTCCAGATAGTCCGAAGATTCTTCGAAACAAAAAAATGCAAAAAGGGAACAAATGATCAACTGTGGTGTATATCTGATTTTCAAATGTTCCCTAATTACATGCTCCTTAGAAACATGGACACGAAGTTAAAGGCAGAAAATTCCAGCAAGTCCCTTACTGGCTACACCTAAATTCACTAAACAACTGCAATAAATCTCACTTTCAGATCTTATTTGAAAACAAAAAAATTAAGGTAGGTCACAATAAACTCATTTCTACATAGATTGGCATTCACAATAAACGCAGACCTGAATGGAGGTGCAACTGCTGTCTAACGAAGGAACATCACAAATTTTACTGGCATGCACAAATAATACCCACCCCACCACTCAACAACCAAACTAATTGCATCATCCACCGCCACCCACTAACTTTTGACATTATAATTAATAGTGCACGTATATATATAAACCAAATAAGTCAATATTAGATAACTGATGCTGAAAGAGGCAGTGGTTCTTCAATTAATAATCATAAAATAGGAAAATATATCACTTATCCAAGTCGTGATTTAAAAAAATAAAATAAAAAATAGCAAAACTGTCAGTACAATACATCATGAAATTCAATAAATGGGAATCAAAGTCTTCTATATTATTCAGTATTAACAATAAGCTAAATTTTAAGAAAAAATTGATAACCCCAAGCTATACCATAGACACGGAGTTTATAACCAAAGGACTAACACTTCCATCATCTAAAAGGACTAAAAAAAGAAAAGGAAAACACACCTTGAAGAGGAAAGCATAAACAAAATTCAGTTCAGTATGAATAATGATTCAATCAGCAAAAAACACACATCGAATTTATCGAATTAATCCCAAGGAATAAATCAAAGATTCAGACTTTTATCACCTAAAAGATCAAAAAATTCCCAAAACACTCCACGATCGATGCGAACCAATCAAAACAGAAAAGCACAGAGAACAGCAAATTCAATTCTTTATGGCAAGCAGAAAAATTAATACCATAAAAAAACCATCGTTCAACTCTAATCGAATCGAATCGGATCTGAAAGGATCGTGCAATTAAAAAGAGAAACTGGGTTCGAGCACTTACTTGATCCAAAGACTAGGGTTCGGCGAGAAATTGAATTCTGCAATTAAAGAACTGAACCCCAACTTCGTATAAGCCCGAGCAGAGATTGACAGACGTCAGTGCTTGGGTAGAAAAGAAAGAAACCTGCGCGTTCAAATCGAGGTTATAAAAGGAGGCTAGGTTAGGATTTTCGTGATTTTGGTTGTCCGTTATTGGGTCGTACGTGGCGATTTTCCAGAGCAGGTGCAAGTGTGATTTTTTAAGTACGGGAGTAGCCGATACTTACTTTGCGTGCGCTTTAAAAAGGTTGAACCCCAACCTTGAGGGCCTCCCACGGACCCTGCTCTGGACCATTGTGGAGGAGATAAATCGCAGGATGTGCCTCCAATGAGCCAGGATGGAGAGCTTATAGTTAGGCCAGGGCTATTAACCCAATGGTAACTCCCGCTTGCAACAAAGTCAATTCCCTTGCGGGGAATCGAACTCTGCAAACTACCGCGCTGAGCCCTAACCGTCCTCCCCTAGCTTTATCATACGGTGGGACAATGGGATCATTAAGTCAAAATGCTTTCATCATTTGTATCGTCATGCAAATTGTTTCTATTGTTTCAAATTTGATATTTACAACCTTAATTTAACACGTTTTTGTAAAATTAATCATTTTCATCTTATTTCATTAATTTCTTCGGTCAAATATAAGTAATTAACGCAAAATATTCCTATTATTTACCTTCATTGTACAAATCATTCCTGTCGTTTCAATTTTAATATTTGAACCCTCATATCAACATCTATTTGTGCAAAAAATATCATTTATTTTCTCTATCAAAACATTGTAAAATAACTAATTTATCATCAACTTTAAACAAACAAATAGAAAGACATCTATTTGTGCAAAAAATATCATTTATTTTCTCTATCAAAACATTGTAAAATAACTAATTTATCATCAACTTTAAACAAACAAATAGAAAGGAAATAAAGAATATAAAAAAATTGCAATTAAAGCCTCAAGTTTTTTAAAAGTACACAGTAGTCACTTATAGTAAAAAAAAGTCTTACTATGGATAACAAGTAGAAGGGTAAAAATTGATTTTCTGCTCATTTTTCTCTCTCTTCTTTTTAATCACATATTCTTCAATTAAATAATATTACAAACAAATCTTTTTTTTTTTTTTTAACAACACATTCTCCATCAGTCAATTATTCAAAATGTATTATTTCAAAATGTATTATTTCCCCCAAAATGGTAATCAAACAGGTAAATGGAGTAACATTGGCATGTTCAAGCTAACCAAAATGACCGATTACTTTTTTGACGTGCCAACTAACAATCTTCTAATATAATTACACAATATTCTGTATATATTCCATGTGGTTTTTAATTTAATTTCACAATTAAAAATAGTTTTATTGGCGAAGTGGCAAGTCAGACTCGGATAAATTTATCCAACTGTACAAAATGGGTAATGCAGAACTCGTATATAGTATAATTTGTTGATAAAGATCACATAACCATCCCCTGTGAATCGGTAATTAAACAACTCCTTTTCTTCCCTCTCAAACCTAAATCACTGAGAACTTGAAACTAAAATTCTTCCAGTGGAAAGATATTTACCAGACTCGCCTCGAAATTTTTCTAATGGACAAGACTGCATGGATCACTTCAATATATTTTGCCCCATCATTCAGAGAAATGCGTATGGTGTTTCCTCAAAAATCCTGGTCCAGATAAGGAGATATTAAACAACAGGCAAAATTAGCTGCCGCACCCATCGGTGCACTTCATTAACGGGCAATTCTGTGAATTGCGAAGTTTGTGACAGAAAATATGAGTAAATTTAATCAATACTCATTGAACTTTAATATTATTATCACTTACTCACTCATCTTCTATAAGTTACTCAATGCTCATTTATCTTTCCATATAATTATCCCTACACCACTCATTTAACTCCCATATCTCCAAATGGACAAAAATCAAACGTGGCAAACTTACTTGACAATCTGGAATGAAACCCGCCACTTTTAAATCCGAAGTCACGTTTTCAACCCATTCTTCACCTCGTCGCTTTTGTGAAAGGGATAATTTCTATCAATTTCTTCAAAATTGTCCCTAAAACCAGCGTCAATGCAATATTATCACTTCAAACAATCTGATTGTTAATGAGAGACAGCAAAGCAGGAGCAATGTTAAGGAGAAGAATGCTGGAAATATACTAAAAATTAAACTGCTGCTTCGTCTTGTCTTTACAATGACATTACCCAGGAAAGATGAAACTTCAACCTTCATTGCATCTTCAACTCCACTCTCTGAGAATTTCCCCACCAACAAATTGTCTCCATTGAAATTTGTAGTTCAATTGATTTCAGTTTTGAACCCACATCTTGATTATTGGAATTGCTAGTTTGGGGGTTTGGAATTAGGACTTCGAATTGGGGGTTTTGGATTTTGATTTGGGATTAATTTGAAGGCATGTTGAAATTGAGGAAGGGAAAATCATGTTTGGTTGATGCGTTTTTTATGACTTCCATGATTCACGATGTCAACACGCGCCACGTAAGATTTTAATTTGTCACGTGAAATTTTCCATCCAAAATTTGGAACAGTTACGATGTACGAGTACTTTACTTGAAAGATAAGTGACCACCAAGTAAAATGAGCGAGCAAAAGTAGTAACAATATTTAAGTTGAAGTGAGTATTGATTAAAAATTTACTCCAGAAAATATCAAGGTAGATTTGCACAAATAAGATGGATAATTTTTAAACCAGAGCGGAAGAAATATTAAAAAACAAATCAAATGTATAGTCATACACGCATCATTTGGTGAATAATCAATCTTGGATCTTGCACATGCGTTACAAACAAAAAGGAATATCTTTAACCGAAACCTTTCAGAAGTTTCAAAACCACAACACAAGCACCGAAATAATCAAATCCAAGTGGTAAAATAAAATGGATTTAGATACCATACATTACCGATGCAGCAAAATGCTCACACCGTCACACGTGCTCCAAAAGTCTAAAACATCAAAATATAATTAATAACCAAGACCTTTAGACGGGGAAAAAATGCAAATACCGTCACATTAAGAGGCTTATCAGCAATGAAATTGCAGAAAAAATAAAATAACATATAGACTGGAGTAAACTCCCACGTACAATTGTAAATACCACAATATTTATCAGCTAGTCCTTAGTTATGGCTATTAAGAGCATTTATCAGGAGCTACTACTAACTAAAACATTTCAAGACATGGTAAGAAATACACAGAAGACTTCACTTTATTCATGAATTCCCATCAACCTTGAAATTTTAGAGACAGACGGAATATGGAGCAATACTTCAAAACAAAGAAAATAAACCATTCAAAAATGGCTACTTGAGACCAACCACAGGTTCACAGAGAATGATCAAACACAAAAGAAACATCACATCAACAGAGAGAGACCGTCGTAGAATGACCAACAGAACATCATCTTCAGAGTCCACCACGGAGACGGAGGACAAGGTGAAGGGTAGACTCCTTTTGGATGTTGTAGTCAGCAAGAGTCCTTCCATCCTCCAGCTGCTTTCCAGCAAAGATCAACCTCTGCTGGTCAGGAGGGATACCCTCCTTGTCCTGAATTTTGGCTTTCACGTTGTCAATTGTATCTGAGCTTTCCACCTCCAATGTGATGGTTTTTCCAGTTAGAGTCTTAACAAAAATCTGCATGCCTCCCCTCAACCTCAGCACCAAGTGCAGAGTTGACTCCTTCTGAATGTTATAGTCTGCCAATGTACGGCCGTCCTCAAGCTGTTTACCAGCGAAGATCAGCCTCTGCTGGTCTGGTGGGATTCCCTCCTTGTCCTGGATTTTGGCTTTAACATTATCAATGGTGTCGGAGCTCTCCACCTCCAAAGTAATGGTTTTCCCAGTAAGGGTCTTGACGAAAATCTGCATACCACCCCTGAGCCTGAGCACCAAGTGGAGAGTGCTCTCCTTCTGGATGTTGTAATCAGCAAGAGTACGACCATCCTCTAGCTGCTTACCAGCGAAGATAAGCCTCTGTTGGTCTGGGGGGATGCCCTCCTTATCCTGGATCTTGGCCTTGACATTATCAATAGTGTCGGAGCTTTCAACCTCAAGTGTAATGGTTTTCCCAGTAAGGGTCTTAACGAAAATCTGCATTCCACCCCTCAGCCGGAGGACCAAGTGGAGAGTGCTCTCCTTCTGGATATTGTAATCAGCAAGGGTGCGGCCATCCTCGAGCTGCTTACCAGCGAAGATGAGTCTTTGTTGGTCTGGTGGGATTCCCTCCTTATCTTGGATCTTGGCCTTGACATTATCGATTGTGTCGGAACTCTCCACCTCAAGGGTAATGGTTTTCCCGGTAAGGGTCTTGACGAAAATCTGCATTCCACCCCTCAGCCTGAGGACCAAGTGTAGAGTGCTCTCCTTCTGGATGTTGTAATCAGCTAGGGTGCGGCCATCCTCGAGCTGCTTACCAGCGAAGATGAGCCTCTGCTGATCTGGGGGGATCCCTTCCTTATCCTGAATCTTAGCCTTTACATTATCGATAGTGTCAGAGCTTTCCACCTCGAGGGTGATGGTCTTGCCAGTCAGGGTTTTAACGAAGATCTGCATCTGCAAGATCGAACAACAGAATCAATTTAGAAACAAGACACTTCAATTCATCAGAAAGACAAAATAAATTCAATTGACCAAAAAACTATGGTTATATATCCCATCCAAAACCTAATTATACTTATAAATATATCCCGGAACAATTAACAAAATACAGAAAGAAAAAACGAATTTCTCCAAGAACCTCTTCAAAGTTCAAACTAAAGGAAGAAGAAATTATTCAATGAATTAGCAAACACAATAAAATTCGTCTAAAAATATATACTGAAAACCTATTATAAAAACAGATTTGCAGGATCCGCTCAAAAATAATCACAGATAGGAAAAAAATTGAAAAATCTGAAAATCAAAGGCAAAGTAGATGGATGATCTTCAGATCCGCAGGGTCATTCCGAAAAAAATCGATTTTTACAATCAATTGATGCTTAAAAATTAGGAAAAACATCAAATCCAAAAATCAAATGTAAATTTTGCCCGATAACATATAGATCTGCAGTATCCTTTCAAAAATCGATTACTTTACAATCGCAGATCCAAAAAAATAAAAATCAACAAATTAAAATATTGAGAGACTGAGATCTATAACCTATCAGACAAAATCAACTACAAAAAATATTAAACTATGTACCTTGAATAAGGGAAATAGATTGTTATAGAACTTTTGACGAGAATCGATGAAACGAATTGGACAATTTTTTCTGATTATGAATGAGAAAGCAAGATGAGAAATGCGTGATTATAAAGATGAGGTGACCGACTTACGACGAAACCGCCTTGCCCACTTCGCCAATGAAATAATGACACGTGTCCTGGATGAGCTGTACCTCAATAACCTTCACAAAAACGGCACCTAATTTTTTCTCTCTGTGTGGCGGATATTATTAGGAACCTTGTAGACTAATATGCACACACGCTTTTCAGCGAGTGAACAACACTTTTTAAAGTGCGTTTACCATAGCACCCTTCTAAGTTTTATAAGATCGTGTTGAGTATGGGACCCACTTCTGACGCAATGGGGTGACGTTGACAAATTATGGGTTTTTGGTGCTGTTTTGGCTTGACCAAAATCTTATCATCGTGAATTCTTGATTGTATTTACCCAAGATAAATAAAATTTACAAATTTATTTATCACTAGATAACGGGATTTGATTGAATCAAAATTTGATCGATCAAATAAATAAAAAAATCAATTTATTGTGTCATTAACCTACATTAGATATGTACAGCCGTTTAAGTGGTGGCTAGATTTTGACAATTTTAATTTAATTTAACGTCATTTCACCAATATGTAAATAATTTGTAAGTAGCAGTATTTTAAAAAAATGGGCGTGACGATATATGAAAATCTAGTTTCAGGCAAGGTGAGACTTAAGCGTAAAAAAAAAATATATATTTTAAATTTTTTTAATCAATCTAAAAATCTAAAATATATTTATACGAACTTTGTATATATTTTCAAAATTTTCAACAAAAAGATAAGTTTTAAAATCATGATTATATAATGTATATAAAATAGTAGCTTAAATTTTATCTAACTCTTTATCGAATTTCAATTCAATGTCTTCTTCATATAATTCGTCCTTCATCTCATCTGATACAAACTCGGCAATTTAAGAATTGTAAAAATAATAATAATAATAATACGCACTCAAGCGGTTAACGCTTATTTAGAGCCTAGGGCTCAAGCATCGCCAATCCTAGTCATTTTGAGCACGGAAAAATAGTAATGTACAACAAGATTTTTTTCTAAAAGATCAATCATGAGCCAGTGGTGTTCTTTTCTCAACATGTCCTTGTTGATGATTTTCATACAAATTTTTTATTAGGGTCCGCTTGATAGAAAGATAAAATTTGGATTAAAAAAAATAAATACAGATAATTAAATTGTCTAAAATTTGTTTTACTGAGAATTACAATTAAAAGTGTTTGATTGGTATAATTTTTCACCTGAAAAATATAATACTTTTGGTGTCCGTTTGACTTTACTTTTCATGAAAATTGTCAATTAAATGAATAAATTTTCTTACCATTGGAGACAAAATTGGTTTAGATTGCAAAAAAAAAAAAAAATTGGTGTTCATTTGACTTTTTTACATGAAATTTCTCAATTAAAAAGATAAATTTTTTGCACTTCAACTCAGAATTTGTTTTTATTGAAATTTCAAAAATGAATTCTTCAAAAGGTGGAAAACGTTTTCCATAAAAAATTTGACCAATCAAACAAGTTAAAAGTGGGAGTTAGAATTTGAATTCCAACTTCCAGCAAAAATAAGATGCTATCAAATGGAGCATTAAGGTATTCTAAAATGAGGGGTAAATAGATAGACTTAAGCTGTACGTTTTTTTTTGTTTTTTTGGGCTTATTTATGAGAGACAAATAAGTCTTTATTTGGTTTAGCTAAAAATATATTTCTAGTAAATTTGAAAATAATCTGTGAATCTTATGAAATATGTTATTAAAAACGAGTTTGAGAAAAAAAAAATGGAGATCAAACAAGTGTTATTCTATTCTATAATCATGGCCACACTGTCCTTTTATTGGCACATATATACTTTTCTCAGAAAAATTCTTGTTGTGCACTACTATTTATAGATTCTTTTGCAGATTAATGAGGTTGTGATGAATTGAATCAAAACTGTAAATATTGCATCACCACTTAAACAATTGTGTTTATATAGCCCCCGTTTGGTTCCCATTTTTTAACCATAAAAATGAAAAATATGATCGTTATCCATCACATCCAGCCACCATATTTGACTTTACATCTCTTATGTGGGGCCCATAACAGCTATATTTTTCATTCTCATTTTAAAAAAAATGTGTATCAAACGAGGCCATAATGTGGGTTAATAACCAAAAAGATTTTTTTTTTATTTGGTTGGTAAGATTTTATTTCAGTCAAATCTCGCGTATATCATATTTGGTGACCAAATTTATAAGTTATATTGTACATGTAGTACAATCGTTAATTCTTATGAAAAGAAAAAAATCAAAAATCTGGGCTATATTTCTATGGGCTATGGGGGGTTCGTTATTAAAGGCCTCATGTCCTCTTCATTAAAGCCCATATAAAAGTGGAAATGGATTCAGTGGTCATTCAATATATAAAAAATAAAAATAATAGAGTTTCGAATATTGTTTTGCGAGAATGTGCGATTAAAAGTATGAAAAATATTTTATTATATAAATGTGTGGTTCAAAATGAGAGAAAGAATTTAAAAAATAATGGAAATATAATAGAAGGTAAATGTAGCTTTTAAAATTTGATGTGAGGGCAATACAGTCTTTTTCATCTTGTTTTCCTTTTGTTAGTATTACTACATTGCAATTTGCACCTTTCAATCAAGCTTGTGAAGGAAAAAGAACCCTCAACTAACCAAACCACCATTTTATGATTAACTAATTATTGTATTTTTATAGAATATAAATAAATAATTATCTACAATTTAAAAAGGGTGTATTCAATTGAGACTTTTGAAAACTTTGGTGAACTTTTTTTAAGTGATGATTTTCGTGAATTTTGTGGATTTTTCATGGATTTACATAGAATTAGTGGAAATCTTTTGTAGACTTTTGTAGACTTTCATTTTAAAACTTTTGTAGAATTCAAAAGACTTTCATTTGAAATAGAATTCACGTGGATTCAGTACAATAATGTGAAATTAACACATGAGATTGTAGTTCCTACAATTTTTCTTCCACTTACCCTCCTTATATAATTAAAAAATATTTTAAAAAGAATAAAATTTTAAGATCTTAATTAAATAAATAATAATTAAAAGTATACATATATATGATAAAAAATAAATTTAATATTCAATATTATTAATATAATATACTTTAAAAAATAAATAAAAATATTTACATTTAATTATAAATTTGTCATATAAAAATTTATAATTTAATAAAAAAATAGATATTTTTCACAAAAAAACGAATGAAAAAAGTTACAAGAATCCAATTTAAGTTTTTCATAGAAAATGAAGAAAACAATAAGAGAGAGAATCAATAGAAAAAAAATTAATTTTAATCATACATCTAATGTTTGTAGAAGGAAAAATGAAAAAAAAAAAACCCTTTTTCTTTTTTTTTTTATAAAAGTCTTTCAAAATCTCATTATTAATGAGAGACAAATTTTGAGATTTTATATAAGTACTTTCTGCTTAAAAATTAGTACTCCAGAGACTTTTATAAAAATCTCCAGAAATCATTAAATTTTGAATACCCCAAAACTTATAGAGACTTTTAAAAAATTTTAATTGAATACACCGAAACTTTTAAAGACCTTTTAAGAGTCTATAAAAGTCTCAATTAAATACAGAGAGCCTCTAAAAGTCTACATTGAATACACCTAAACTTTTTAAATCATAAAAAGTCATTAAAAGTCTCAATTGAATACACACCCTTAAGTGTCACGCATCAATTAGCTTATTAATTTTCTACTGAATTCAATCTTAAAGTTTAGAACTTGTAAAATTACTTTTGAAGGTGTAAGATTTTTAAGTAGTGACCAAAGACAAATGTTAGTGATGGATGATTTTAATTAACTCCATATTCAAACATTTGTATTTGTATCCTGCTTCATAAACAACAATGTCCAAAAAGCCAGCATTTTTCCATCTTTTTTAGTACAAGTGTGAACCAACCCAGTAGACCAACTTTAAACTACGAGTAAAACCAGTTAGAATATCAAAATTTAAAAACCAGAATCAGCAGAACAATGATATATAATTACAGAACAAGTTGAAACCAAACACAAATATGCATAGGAATTTCTAGTGCAGGCGCCAACATTATAAGAACACTGGAAACAATTCAACGAACACAAGTCAGGTCCTTTCGATTTAAAAATTAATGTTTCTGGCCCTTCGTGGTCAATATCAACATATTCACAACTCCTGAACCAATCCATACTTCAATTAGCATATTCCACATAAAAAAGTACCCATCCTATGGCTAAAATATGCTTAAATGCACCAAATGTTTCTCCTGTATGCCACAATTAGAACCATTTACTTCAGTTTTCAGAGCATGACTCAGAATTCGCTAAAAGAAGGAACTGTTACCTCAATGTTTCTTGAAATTTAGCTATTCGTCAATTAAACAGAACAAGAGTTCACTCAGTTTAATTATATTCACATATCTAGCATAGTCCAACTAACAACTACAAGAAAAAAAAATTGAAAATTGAAATAAGCACAACATAAACAAAATAGTACTTCAACTAAAGCTTGCTTGACCTAACATCCAGCTCTCATAAACCCAGGTTGCATATGAAGTCTTCTGTTTTTTTAGTTTCTCTTATTTCCCTTCATCTAATCTTCATCAGCAGATGGCTTTGATGAACCACCAGCCTTCTTAGGCAGCAAAAGGTTATGAATGTTGGGCATCACACCACCATTGGCAATTGTCACATCCCCAAGAAGCTTGCTCAGTTCCTCATCATTCCTCACGGCCAATTGAATGTGCCTTGGAACTATCCTAGTCTTTTTGTTGTCCCTCGCTGCATTTCCAGCCAATTCCAGCACCTGCGTAGACAAAAGTCCAAAAATTAAATTTTGTAAACAAACCTTTCAAACACAAGACATTGGGGAAACAAATTTATTTCAACTTCAGAGCATATGGAAGAAATGTAAAACTGGAGAGCATGAATTTTTTTATTTTTTCAAAATTCATATAATTAGGGATTCCAAATAGAAAACGATTTAAAAGGAAATTAGAACGTCGAAGAATGATTAGTTGATAATGAAAACAACGACTATGATTAGAAAGAATCAGAACCATCCCATGTCCAGAAATTTTAAAACCAGACTTTATTGTGAGAAAACTGAGAAACAAATCCAAGATTCGTCGGCAGTTTAGGAAAAATTTTGAAACCCTAGATTTGTAAACCCTAAGAACTCGAACTTCTAAATAAAAGCAATTTGATTTTAATATTCTATTACCTCTGCAGCAAGGTATTCAAGAACGGCGGCGAGGTAAACAGGAGCTCCGGCGCCAACACGTTCTGCATACTTCCCAGCCTTGAGAAAACGGGCAATACGACCCACTGGAAACTGGAGCCCCGCCTTGCTGCTCCTTGATTGGGCCTTCTTCGCGGCCCCAGATCCAAGTGTCTTGCCCCTGCCGGCCATTTGAATTGAGACAGAAATTAACAATGAAAGCAGATGAATTCTCGACTATAGGAAACGCAGAAAGCAAGTATGAATGAGCGAACGTCACTGTCGCTTATATAGTGGTTGGAGGTCTGAATATGGACCAATACGATGGAAGGATACGGATCGTGGATTTTATCCGTTGATAAAGAAATTGAATGGACGGCCAGATTCAAAACTTAATTCTTATGTCGGATTTCACCGCCTGAGAACTTCTGTATTTTTTTTCAAATCACTATTTTAGCCCTGTTGTTTAATGGGTGGAAACTGGGAATTATCCTACAACATTTTTTAAATTTTTGCATCACATTTCAATTGTTGTGATGATTATCAGCAGCAATCATATTAATAGGATGTGCCTCGAATCATCTCCATATCTTGAAAAATCCACACGAGCACAACTAGAGAAATTGGGGATCATTGTTCTCAAATTAAATGCGGTACTTAGGACTGTAAATAAAAATCGTTAAATCGAAAAATCAAATCGAAATCGTATTTTGAAAATCATCGATTTGATGTCACGTAGACCCGTCAACGAAATAATTTTGAACCAAACCAACGATTTGATTTAAATTTGAGAAATTTTATTGCGATTTAAAATCAAACTGGACCGACAAAAAATATATAAAAAATTTTTAAAAAAATGAAATTTTCTAAATTGTAACTTATAAGACTTTTATGTTGAGTTTTTTATTTATTTTTAAATAAGGCTCATATATTTCATAGGCTCTTAAATTGAAAGTCTGAAACGATTTATCAAGCAATTCCACGTTGTATTCCATGTAAATTACTATCACCAAACAATTATCAACTTATATAAACTGCATAGTACTTCAATGATTAAACAAATTTCAATCAAAATCAAAATCCTACATTGAATTGGATATCCTTTAAAAACTTATTGCAACTTCTAGTTCAGTTGATTATAATTTGTAAAAATCTAGATAAAAAATTTTGATCTGATAAACAATTATGTAATAAAAAAATAAAGTCAATGATTGAATCAACTGTTTACACCGCTAGGAGTAAGCGGTCCCGTTTGCCTTGTACACGATTATTTGAGAGCAACAAGATTAACAATAAACACCTAAAATTAGTTTCGTATCTAGAAAAAAATTCACGAGCACAACACAAGAAAATACTAATTCCTTCTTCTCCTGCAACTACAAAATCCTCTCCTCAACTGTATTCTCAGTGATAAACCTCACGATCCTAGTAACGAACAAACAAACAAATATTACAGAAGCTTAAAGAGCTTATGCGACCAAATAATAATCAGAAAGAGATCATAGATTGCAAAGTTACCTTATTGTTCCCATGCTTAAGAATCAATTAAATTGTTTGTTAAACTTTCATTTCGAAATTGTTGTGTTTCAAAACCAACATTTTAAACGTTTCGTAATCAAAAGTGTTGTAGCCCATGTTTGAGCTTCATTTTAAAAAAAAAAAAATCATTTTCCCTCAAACTTATTTTCAACCACACAATTTTTCAATAAAATAATTGTACACGTAAATTCAAAACTTTTTCCATTTTCGCACATTTTCCAAAAAAATAACTATTATAAAATATATTCTCCCAAAAAATAGGACTCAATCAAAACCTTATTGTTGTGCCTCAATACAATTAAAATGGACATTGATTACAATGATGTCCTTTTTATTATTAGAGAGAGTCTATATGTACAAATACAGAAAATATACAGGCAAGAAACAAACATGTGGGGCCCATTTTTTTAATTAATATTTTAATCAGATGGGACCCACATCCATGTGATTATCTGTACAAATTTCGGCAATGAACAATTATGTATAAATGAAATTTTCATTATTATTATCATTTGCAGCATTGTAAAATTTATGTAGTATTAATAAAATATATTTTTTTAGAAAAATATCCAAGCAATGTATTCACTATAGTAATTGTAAAATGAAAAAATGTTAATATCTAAAATAATATACAAATATTCAAATAAATCTAGCTAATCGAATGGTATATTTTTTAAGAATTATCAATAAACATAGGACATAAAAGGAATATGTTTAATTATCTAACGTTGAAGTTAGAATTTCATAGTCAGTTCTTTTTAAAGTTAAATTCAATTCAGCTAAATCATTTGATTGACATTTTATATGGGTATTACATGTTTCAACGTAATTAAATTTAGTTAAAACCACTAGAAAGTGCCCAAGAGATTTTACCTGCTCTGCACTGGTGTAAATGTGTCTCCACAGTATATGATCACTGGCGACTTTACCAGTTCTGTATTATTGTAAATGTGTTTACATAGTGTATGACCAAATTATAACATTTGGGCAAGAATTGAATAATTTTGCCGTGTACTTCAATGTCCATCGATATATGAGTATGGTTATTTCGAGTACCTTTTGTTGTGATTTTTTAGTATTATACATAATTTAGGTTATTCATCTTATAGAATAAAGATTTCAACTTATAGTACTGTAAAATGATATCTTGATCGTAGTATGGATGTCAGATTTATTATATCTATTCTACCTTACAATACTTTAGTCATAATAAAGAATAAATAATTTTATGATTCAATTATGCTTTAGTCTTACAAGTATTATCAGATTTCAGAAAAGTTGTACTACCATAAGAGTTTTCAGAAATTAGTATAAATGGAAAAAGTATACTTATTTGCGTACTATAAAATAATATATTGATCGTAGTATGGATGTCAGATTTATTATATCCGTTCTACCTTACAATACTTTGGTCATAATAAAGAATAAATAATTTTATGATTCAATTATGCTTTAGTCTTACAAGTATTATCAGATTTCAGAAAAGTTGTACTACCATAAGGGCCTGTTTGATAGGCCGTGTTTTCCGTGGAAGATGGAAAACGTTTTCCTACTTTTTACTATTCACCTGTTTGATTGCACTAATTTTTCAGGGAAAACGTTTTCCAACGTTTTCCAAGGTACAAGCGGTTGATGCACAAAAGCTGGAAAACGTTTTTTCACCATAGTGGTGGGAAAACGTTTTCCAACTTTTTAACAAAATTTTTTTTTTTTAAGCAATTGGAACACATTCCAAAGTCAATGGTAAAAAAATTTATCCATTTAATTGACAATTTACATAAAAAACAAAGTCAAACGAAAAATTTGCCAGGTTGAAAATTATACCAATCAAACACCATTAATTACAATTCCCTGTAAAACGTTTTCTAGGCAATTCAATTTCCTGCCATTCATTTTCTTTCCACCCGTTTTCCACCCTTACAATCAAACAGACCCTAAGAGTTTTCAGAAATTAGTATAAATGGAAAAAGTATACTTATTTGCGTACTATCCACTCACTGAGTTACAATCTCATATATTTTATTAACATTTTTCTTATCAGATAGTGATTGAGTTTAGCAACGTTGGAATTTGTTGATCTACCAAGTTAGCCACACATTGTAACTTTTATCAAAAAAGTTAAGTTGTAATTTATGTATTCATATTATAAGATCATTACATGTTTTGTATCTTAAGTGCATTATGGGATTTTGGTTTGTAAAAAATAGCAAGGCCCCATTTGATTCTCATTATTTGTAGAATGGAAATGAAAAATATAGTCGTTATGAACCCTATTCAAAAGATGAAAAGTAAAAAAAATAAAAAAAAATGATGACTGAATGTGATTGATAGCGATTATATTTTTCATTTTTATGAATGATTAATGAAAAACAAATGGGGCCTAAATATCTAATTTCCTGCAATTTATTTTGACTAGTTTGTTGCTAGAAGGGCACGAGTTTCCTATTTTTACATCAGATGCATATTTTGGGAAAACTTATTGTTTTTCAAGTGTATAAATCTATATTTCAGAGGAAACTCTCTTAAAATATATATTTATTTAAAAAAATTTATAGTCAAAGTTGTCTTGGTGATGGGTGCGATATTTAACTGGTATTTATTATCGACGCACGTCACATTTTAGATCCATTAGAGTGATTTGAAATGGATCGTGTCAATTTTAGAGGGGGTGGAGCTGCAAGGAATGTAGTATAGAACACATATGTAAGATTGCAGAGGGAAATAAGTTGACCAGCAAGAGTTGCTACGCAGGGTAAAAGTCATTCATTTCCGTTTTTATTAATTATTTTTACGTTGACGTAAATTCAGAATAAAATTAGAGACGTGCTCGCTATTAAGACCTTAATTGTCAATTGAGGAACTTTTACGCAATTTTGTTGGAAAAGAAGTTTCGCCGCAAAAAAAGACATTTTTTCCTTTTAATTTAATAGTATATGCAGTGGGAATTGCTAACGTGGAGTGGTCAAAGATAGACGGCAAATGACAATTATACCCATACATCTTTTTTAAATTTTAAACACAAAAACAGGACAAAAGTCCATTATATCTAAACTTTTTTTTCTTTTTCTTTTTCTTTTTCTTTTTTTTTTTCCCTTCGTTGAAGCTTAAAAAATTCACTTTTAAGTGAAAAATAAAATTATAACAATAATTAATATTATCGATCAAATCACTTTTAATCCACACATTTCGTGACTACATATGCATATATTTGGCCCCCATTCTTTCAATTTTTTTTTAAAAAAAAAAACTCATTTTCAGCCACACATTTTTCTACAAAAAAATATTATACGTAAATCGAAAAAAAATTCTTTCTTTTTAACCACACAATTTCCAATAAAACACTATTCAAAATACATTTTTTGTCCAAAAATGGGGCTCAATGCATATAAACCCACATGGCTCATGTACCCCCACAATGCACTACTTAAATTCTTTAATCCTTCGGGTTTCCCAGAGAGAGTTGGGATGAATGTTAATGGGGTTCAATACTCATCCCACATTGCAAACTTCAATACAATATACAAAATTCAACTGATATACCAACCACAATACAAAGACCAAACCGGTAAAACCCCAGCAAAAATGGCTACCGTATTATATTTTGTATATTCACATTGGAACTTGGAAGAGTGATCTAGTGGCTACATATAACAAAACAAGAAAGTTTACTTCACCAATTTGGCTGTGATTAAAGGTGAAACCATATGTAGTTCCAAGAAACAAAAAAATACTAACAAAAGCAAGGTCTCAAGAACTTGCCCCTTCCGAATTATGATCCCTATTCAAACAGGAATATGAAATCAGACTCTCCAAACTTCCCCATAACCTGGGAAGAACCATCTATAGTCCTGTAATAAAATAACCATGAAAATGAGAAACCTGGCAAAGAGGTGAAAAATCGCCTTTCCTTCTGAACAGAAGCTTATGCGACGATCTTCAAGGGCAAACAGAAATGAAAATGGAACCTATTCAAAGCTCGTTAAAGGATCTAACTTACCCTTCAAACATTAATTGCTTCTTCTCTTGCAACTTCAAAATCTTCTCCTCGACTGTATTTTCAATGATAAACTTCACAATCCTAGTAATCAGCAAAAAATTATTACTAGCTTAAAGGGCTTAAATGACTGTAATAATAATTAGAGAAAGATCCGAAATTGTAAATCACCTGATTGGTTTGTATTGTCCTATACGATATATTCTTTCCTGAGCTTGCTGCTCCAAAGCAGGATTCCACCATGGATCCATCAAGAAAACCTAGTAGAGAAAGCACTAATTAAGTCATGCAGTATAAGCTATCTATATACTGTGTCAAAATCACAGATGGAGACACATGTAAGAACAAAGCAAGAAAGAACAAATAAATATCTGTAATCATCTTGGAGCTATCAGCTATATATAACACGAATTAACCAAGAAAGTAGTAGTCCATACATTTGATGCCACTGTAAGATTGAGCGCAACACCACCGGCTTTCAAGCTCATTAGGAAGATTCTGCAATCAGGATCCTCATTAAATCTTGTGATAGCAGCATCTCTAGCTCCTAGGGACATACTCCCATCATATTGGACACAGTTCACTCCCGACTGCAAAGAGACTGTGTTACTCTAGTTTCCTTTCCTGGATATACAAGTATTAAAAAACCCAACACACGCATGTTGTACCTGCTGAAGAGAGTAATGTATGAGATCCAGAAAGGAAGTAAATAGGCTGAAGACAATACCCTTTGCGGAACCATCCCTTTCAAACATGTCTCTGATTTCCTCCCTCTGATATTAATTAACTCACAATTAGCAAATACCAGAGACTAAAAATAGAGAACGCGTAGACAACTAACTAGAAATTCAACAAGCATACAAATAAACATTTAATGGAGCTTCAACGTATCAGTTATTTCCTTCTAACAGTTTCATAAAGGCATCCTTTTCCCCTACAAACTAGTAGTACCTTAATTCATCAAACTATATAACTTATTTATATATACTAATTTATTTCCTCCAGTCACCTCGAAATCCTATTGACTAACCTCATCAGGTTGGCTGGGAAGCGGGAGGGAAAGGAGAGTTAATCTCCTCTGGATACAGATGGAATAACTAGCACATTTACTGATGTGATACGGGATAGGCAAGCACTTGGTCGAGCTTTGGAGTCCAAGAGGTTGAAGTTGACAAGCCAAGGTACAAGTTTGGTGAAGGGGTCGAGGTCCGAATCGAAGGGGATCAACATGTTAGAAGCGATCGAAGACGGAAGGAAAATTGAGCATCTATGCGACCGCATAGATGTAATGCCATGCGGCCGCATGGCATCAACAGAAGTTCTCCAGCAACGAAGTTTCCTTCTATGCGACCGCATATGTTTTAACTATGCGGCCGCATAGGCAAACTCTGAGACGGATTTTTTTATATTTTTCGCGAAATTTCATATTTTATTATATTTCTTAATTTGGCAAGTTTTAGTATTTTTGGACTCTTGATATTTTGTGCTTTTAGGGTTTTCCATAGTTTTCCATATAAATAGGAATTCTATTTCATTGTAAGTTAGGTTTTGAATGATAATAAAAATTGAGTTTTCTCTCCAATGGATCTTCCATAAAATATGAACTTATCAAATATTTTGTGTTAATATTTGTGGCGTTCAAATCAGGACTTATCAAAGGATTGGACAACCTTTGTGGCATTCGCAAATCGGGGTTCTAGTTTCTGCACTTCAACGGGTTTAAGGTTAATATACCTTAAGTTCTTGAGTCGTGAGGCTCGGGTCAAGATCCTATCGTCTACAAACCTGAATCTGGGCTTTCCCGGCGTTTTCGAATTCATTCCGCGAGTTCCATGCGATTTCCCCAACCGGGATCTCATCAAGTGGTATCAGAGCTCGGGCTCTAGATTCAGGTTATATCTTTTATTTTATTTTCTTTGTTTTGAGTCTTTTTGTGTTCTTCATGTTCTTGAGTCCAGTAAATATTTTGAGTCTTAGATCCAGAAAATTAAAATAAAAAGAGTCAAAGTTGTTTTTTTGTGCTCAATTTGAGTCCAAATCAACTTCCGTTTGTTTCGTTATTCTCGTAGTCAAATTTTTGAGTAAAAAAAAAAAAAAAAAAAAAAAAAAAAAAAATCGAAATTTTTACTGTTCATCCGTACGAGTACTGTTCACGTCAGGAATAGTAAAAAAAAAAAAAAAAAAAAATCTTGAAAATTGTTTAATATCCCACTACCTATTCTAAATCCAAAATCAATTTGTGTTCAATCCAATCCAAACTCCAAGTCAAGAACCACTTTCTTGACTCTATACAAAAATTCAAACTCCAATTCAAGAACCACTTTCTTGAATTTAAAACAATTCAATCAAAGTTGTCCAGTTCAAGTCCTTTTAGTCTTTGAGTCAAAATGAGTAATAGGATGGATCGATGGGAAAGGATGTTGGTGGATATGGGGAGTATGTTGGATAGGTTGGATGAGAAATCGAATAGAATTTATAGGGATCAATGTGATGATGTATTTAATGTGAGTAGTCGGGAGAGACGGGAACATAGAAATTTTGGTGGAGATGGTGTTACTAGGAGGATGAGAGGTGTAAAAATAACAATTCCACAATTTAAGGGTATGTATGATCCCGAGGCGTATGTGGCATGGGAAGAAAAGGTAGAATTGATGTTTGAGTGCCATGATTATTCCGGGGAGAGAAAATTGAGGTTGATTGTGAGCTCATTCGTAGATTATGCATTAATTTGGTGGGATGAGTTGACAGGATCTAGGCGAAGGAATGGTGAGAGGTGTATTGAAACTTGGGGTGAATTGAGAGCGATCATGAGGAGAAGATATGCACCTAATCATTTTTGTAGAAGGGATCGACGTGATTGGGAATTTAGAGAGGAGCCTAGAAGATATAGTGGGGTTGGATATTCAAGAGAGGAGGAGAAAACACCAAGTGTGGAACATGTTGGCAATACATCAAGCAGGAAGACTGGGTTGGATTATAAGCTTGAGTTCGCAAAAATTCGTGACTTGATCAACTCACAGAATAATCATAAGAATGAGCAAATGAGTAAGAGAGAAAATTGTGAGGTGGTTAGTTGTGAAGAAAAAGGAAGAGAACTACAAAAGAATAAAAGGGAAGTTGAGAGTGAACATCCAGAAGAGAATGTGGAGTTGCAAAAAGAAATTGAAGAAGAATCTTCGGATGGGAAGAAGGAGTTGGAAGTGAACTTAAATGAAAAAAAGCCTGAAGTTGAGGAGGCTGTGGTGAAAACTAACCATTCCCTCCCTATTTTGAATATATCTGTTTTGCAGGTTACTGAAATTTTGATTCCAGAACACACTCCTACAGAAGTACCACCCGATCCAGGAATTAAACTTCAGTTAGATTTTTCTTTTTTAGAGAAAATTGACTTTGTGATTCCTGAGGAGACGAAGGAGTTTCAAATGCACTGGAGGAACTACATTTGCAGAGGGTTGACTGAAAAACATGAATTGAGGTACGACGTTGGCACATTGGATCTGCCATTGTCACCAGTGCTAGGGCCAAGTAAGGCAAAGGAGAAGACACGGTTATTCATCAAATGAAGTTGCTATTGGAGCACTCCACACTTGCAAGATCAAGCAATCGAGGCAAGCACATTTTGATTTATGCGAAGGTGATTGGGTCTACATTCAAAGGAGGCGTACTCGAGGTCAAAGGAGGTCCAAATTGCATCCAAGAGGGGACGGGACCGTTCCATGTGCTTGAGTTGATTGGAGGCAAGGGTTATAATCTGAGCATTCAAGGTTTGGATTCGAGGCCGAATCCTTTCGAAGAGAGAGGGGATGATGTGATACGGGATAGGCAAGCACTTGGTCGAGCTTTGGAGTCCAAGAGGTTGAAGTTGACAAGCCAAGGTACAAGTTTGGTGAAGGGGTCGAGGTCCGAATCGAAGGGGATCAACATGTTAGAAGCGATCGAAGACGGAAGGAAAATTGAGCATCTATGCGACCGCATAGATGTAATGCCATGCGGCCGCATGGCATCAACAGAAGTTCTCCAGCAACGAAGTTTCCTTCTATGCGACCGCATATGTTTTAACTATGCGGCCGCATAGGCAAACTCTGAGACGGATTTTTATATTTTTCGCGAAATTTCATATTTTATTATATTTCTTAATTTGGCAAGTTTTAGTATTTTTGGACTCTTGATATTTTGTGCTTTTAGGGTTTTCCATAGTTTCCATATAAATAGGAATTCTATTTCATTGTAAGTTAGGTTTTGAATGATAATAAAAATTGAGTTTTCTCTCCAATGGATCTTCCATAAAATATGAACTTATCAAATATTTTGTGTTAATATTTGTGGCGTTCAAATCAGGACTTATCAAAGGATTGGACAACCTTTGTGGCATTCGCAAATCGGGGTTCTAGTTTCTGCACTTCAACGGGTTTAAGGTTAATATACCTTAAGTTCTTGAGTCGTGAGGCTCGGGTCAAGATCCTATCGTCTACAAACCTGAATCTGGGCTTTCCCGGCGTTTTCGAATTCATTCCGCGAGTTCCATGCGATTTCCCCAACCGGGATCTCATCATTTACTTTAGGCGAAACAACAGCAAATCTGATAGATAAAATACATCATATGTAAAGCACAAATTATAAAATTGGGGGCTTTTCGACTTTGTTCCAAGGCAAAGCCGACTGCAACAAACAGTTCCAGTTTATTAAAAAGATTTTTAAATGCAACACTGTACTTTTCAACTATTTCACAACATAAAAACCAGGATATATTGTTTTTCGGTTCAAGATTTATCCTCTCTTTCGATGAAAATTTTCAAATTTCATTTTACAAGGAACCATGTTAAGTTGTAAAATGCTCTTGTTAATCACAATCAACTCACATAAATGCATATGAATGTATAATAAAAAGAAAGGGCCACAAGAGAAAAACGCTTGCATGTGAAGCACAAAAACACAACCTCGTTCCCCCTGTAGCTCAGAAAGAAAAGGCAACATGCAAACTTGGTGTTGTAGATTTAAATCATTGGTGGTGTTTCAATAATGCCTGAGAATAGTGCTTCGTATTAGGTTATGTGAGAATGATCTCTGGTGGCTAAAGATTGCAGGTGATCGGGTGTTAGAGATCCTGGAAGGGCAGGAAGACTTGATCAGGTAGAAGGTCTAAGTTGATAGTAGGATGAAGAGGATAAACATGCACAATAGCCAACAAGTAAGAAAGAAAGAGGCCGAGATGATCCTGGCCTCATGCAGTTGGCATCATGATATGTACTACCTAATCAAGGACCATCCTTCAAAAAAATCACTTCTTGAGAGATAGATATGGAGTGAGGGAAAGAAGGAAGGAAGAGAAGAGGACCGGGGGGGGGGGGGGGGGGGGGGGGGCTGTAATCATCATTGCATTTTCCGCTTGCTGTGACAACATATACTGCACCTAAAATAAACATCACTCGTGAAAAGGAAAAAAAAAGCAGAGATATGGATAAAAAAATGGAATCGAATTAGAGGAACATCCCCTTAAATTCATTTTTTCATGTTTTTCCCCCCTATTTTTGTGTTTGTGTGTGCATGTGGGGGGGGGGGGGGGGGGGTTTCAAGTTTGACATACCAAAGCTTCTATTTTAGTGCTCGTCTTGAAAGCCTTGAGTTGTATTCTATTCAAAATACTAGAGGACTTGAACCCTAAAGTGGTGCTTTCATTTTGCTCCCTGCGATCCTTGTCAGTGAAATCGACAGTAAGTGGCATTGAACACGAAGGGCAGGAGTCCTGTCCCATGACAGCAGAATAATCTATCAAACAAGATTTGCAGAAGAACATGTGTGCACATGATGTCACCTGAAGCAATGACAAAGTACGTATAAGAAAAGAGCAAAAAAACAAAGTGATAAAGCAAGCCAACGATCTTGTGATGGTCCAGGACGAATGCACATCCACATTGAGATCAACTTCAATCATGATATTTGACCTGGTTATCCACTATTCTTCTGCATAAAATGGACAAAAAAGTATAATACCGAAGGGATTAAAGTAACAACTTACAACAGGATCTTCTACAAGATCTTGACACAAGCTACACTGTTCACCATTGCTAGTATCAACTGCTTTACCCTTTCTTTCCATTGCCGTATCAGAATATTGCACTAAGTAAGGATGATCAACCGCCTGTAGTAGATAATATGTGAAAGAACTGGAGTTAACAAGAGATATCTTTTAAATAACTGAACAATCTGTTGTCACCTAATTATTTTCAGGTTATAACTACTCCCAAATCATGATATTGTACGTCCATATTAAATTTTCAGTAAATTTACAGGAAGCTTCTAGGTCATAGTATCACAACAATCTATTTCTTGTAGAAGCAAAATACATATTGAATAAATATCAACCGTTGGCAAACTATAATTACGACCTCAGAAAAAATTCAAATAGCATCATTTGCAAACACAAACAATCATTTGTGCTTCCAACATTTCTTCCAGTCATGAAAAAATTATGAACTCCAGGAATGCATTTGAAAATATGTTACAGGTGAAAAATATCAAGACTACAGTATAGCAGAAGAACCCTTAACCTGTCGTAGGCGCGTTAGATGTGCAAATATGTGAGCATAGTTATTCATCAGTGTTCCTGCCTCTACATATCTGCAGATAGAAAAGTTTATTGTATAACAACAATGATAAACTCAGAAATAATAAAATTCTTATGATATCAACAAAAAAGTCCAAGACCTCCAGTGTTAACGGTAATTCAAGATTGAATAAAGCAACAAAAAAAAAAAGGTAAAACGAACTCGTTCACTTCAAAATCAAGTATACTGTATACACATGCAATTAAGCAACTATTTTAGTGGGAAAAATCATTCATAATATGAATGCCTCAATTTTCAATTCCTATATGACAACAGAACATAAGCAACTCTGGAAGACTCAGTCGGCCAGGACAATGCACCAGCCATAAGAGATTGAAAAGCCAGGCGAGAATCCTTCAAAAACAGGCCATCGGAAAGCAGCAATAATAGTTGAAAAATTTTTAAATAGAAAGACGCCAAAAATAGTCCACATAAATCAATTATTAGCTTCAAAAAAGAGGCATCCATAAACTTCAAGGACAAATCTGTGAAATGCCATATGGAATAATCAGTTGAATACTTTCAAAGAGTAACAAAACTAGAGAGCTGCGAACCAGAGGTTCCAAATTAATAAGACATAGTCGAAGGTAAAAAAGTTAATCATCAAGCATTCTTTTAGACTGTCAAAGAAACAGAAATGAATAGTAGATGACCTACGTATTGAACTGTGCCTGACTCTTATTGTACAAGGCTGTATAATAATCTTCTTCTACAACATCCAGAGTGTACCGTTTTACGATAACCTGAATTACAATTAAAAGCTCAACTAAGTAGCACAGACTTTTGAAATATTAACTGTTAAACGTCAATGTTATAGCCTCAAAAACATACAGTTCTATGAGGCAGTGCAAGATCAGCAGCCCTGCCCTTCTTGGTACGTCTCAACATTATGCTTTTCAAAATTTTGCGTGTCAACAAAATCATAGCATTCCTGCCATCCCTTCTCATTAACGGTGAAGTAATATACTGAAAAAAGAAAAATATCACAGCCTCTACACTAAAAAATGACAGGAAAACAAAAGAGTAACAAGTAGAGAATTAGCAACTCACTTTGTCCCACCAGCAAAAGTGCCGAGTTTTGTGAAGGCAGTGCGGACATTCTCCTCCGGCACTATACTCATACAGAAGGTTCAGAATACCAGTTGATTAAATATGCATGGAATAAGCAAAAATAAGAGAAAAATTCAAGGTCTCAAGGTCACTAAAATTAGAGCCCCATTAGGCCATTACACGGTACATCAGGTGTTGCCACACGTGCCCTTCTAAGATAAGTGTGCAGCACGTGTCCTTAGCTGCTGTTTTACTAATCAGACTAAGAAATTCATTCCGAGAAATGAAGAAATATGTCATTAAAAATTTAATAGAAGGCTGCATTTAGAACAAAGAAGTACTGAGAGCAAGGAGCTAGCCAAAAATATTGCTTTTGCAAAGAAAGCGAGAAGCACGAATAAAAGAAAAATGTTGTAGAAGATTGCATTTAGCACAAAGTCCAGAATGCAAAAATTGCTCTTTGCACAGACATAAATTCTGCAGGCAAGTTATGTCAGTCGTGGATTTATCAAGAGGAAAGTGGATAGACATTTTTAACAATAATATGTTTCCAATAATCAGACTTCATATTTGCACCTGCAGATTTGTTGTTTCATTCCCCAGATATTTAAGTTTACAATCCAAATGCTTTGAAGACCAGTTCTTTAGAGTCGAACACTTGTTGTTCGTTGATAAATCTTGTTTGCACCTTACCACCGTGACGTGGATGTGTCAAGGTGTCTATCCAGTGGCTTATGTGATAATCCTCACATCATACAAAAAGGACGTTATGACCAGAGACTGGCTTAGGAATGTGGTGTCTATCCAGTGGCTTACGAAGAGGATGTTACTCAAACTTTATCGTTTTGAATTGGAGTAAGGATGGGGGTTTACAGGGGTTAGGAGGCAAGATTTATCGAAACACTTATAGGGACATGGAAATACTTCAACTATACCTGTAATCTAGTGAGCGGCAATCACAATCATTACAGAAGTAATATGAGTAAGGAACAATCTGCAGAAACCGAACCTGCATGAATAAAAATATCTTTCATTAGATCTATTTAACGTGTAAGTATCTTTCATTAGATCTAATGGAAGTATCTTTCATTAGACCAAACTAATCTACTTTATCAATAACTTACAAGTGAGTAGAGCTCTTCAATATGATTCTGGAGGGGTGTGCCAGTCAAAGCCCATTTATGGGAAGATTGTAAATTAAAAACAGCTTTGGCTTTGATTCTGCGTCTGTCTTTTATATCATGAGCCTGTATCAGATAATATAGTCAGTCAATGGGAAAGCAATCAGCCAATCACCAATTCAACTTTTTCTATATGCAGGATCATTTATATTTCCAGAAATAGTTAAGGAATGAAATCTGCTTTAAAATAAAAAAAGGCACTTAAAGCGCTGACTAGATGATCACCAAAATCCATTTCCGATCTAATAAAAAAGGTCTCCTGCCAGCAAAAAGCACCTCAATAAGCAGGTTTATTGCTGAATGCACCTCGTCACATGGTTTCAATGCATGATGGAAAAACAAAGAAAATGCTAGCATTATTTGTTATTTTGCATCTCAAATCAAAAACATAACAAGCAAGCGTGACATAGGAATCAATAGCCGAGGAAATCCGACATAGAAGTACTCAATGATAGTGAAATTCAAGGGCTTCATTATCCAAAAGAAATAAATGTACAATTACACTATGAAAATGCGAAATAGAATCAGAATGATAAGGGACTCACATAACAAAAAGAGCATATCTAAGAACCAAGAAACCTGATAGATTACCTCATCCAAAATGATACGATCCCATTTCACAGAGTGTAGTATAGATTTGCCTGTAAGCATAGAATTTTCAATTGAACATTCAAGTTCCAGTTCCTTCTCCCCACTCTTCCTATCTTTCTTGGGACCTCTCTTCCTAGTTTTGAGTACAGAGTCAGATGTATTCTTCTGCTTGCATGGAGATCTCATGTGCATTTTCAATTTCTTATCGTAGAATAATTTTCCACATACGGGGCATTTCTCTTTTGGTATCAGATACTTCCTGTAATCAGTCGAAAGAACCTGATACGTAGTAATAACAAAGTCATACTCGGAAAATCGATAAAAGTTCTCTTCTCTTTTCGCTCCATGATAAAGAAGCACCTTCGTGCTTCCTCTCGCAGTGCAACGTTCAATCTCACGTACCCACTGCATTGCAGCCGCCAAGGGACATACAACGAGAGTGCCTTTAATTATATATGACGATAATTCAGTCCCAGGAATGGCTGGGTCCATTTCTCGTTTTTTAAGAACGAGGGATATTGCCTGGACAGTCTTGCCCATCCCCATTTCATCTGCAAGAATACCTCCTCTCATAGCAGATGCTTCTTGCTTCACAGACCAAGCCAACCATTCTTTCTGGTACCTCAATAGTGGCATTATCAAATCTGGTGGAGGTTCAAGAACATCACGCAACATATCATTCTGATTGCTTAAATCAATGTCTCCTGTCGAATTCTCTGCAACCCATCTCTCATTTTCTTGTTCCCATACTTGCCACAATAATGTGGGTTTCTCCCTTTTCTTACTCCTCTTCTTTCTCCCCTCATTAATATTCACATTCAGTTCTCTTTCTACTTCTTCAATAGCATCTGCCAACATCTGCGCAACTTCCAACGCATGATCATGGTCTAAAATCTCTTCCTGTCCGTTCTCTTCAATCGCATTCGACGTATTTTCACCTACATTAAGAAATGCGTCATAATCGGAATCCGACGACACCGTATTACTAACGGAATCCGACGAAACAGTATTTCTATCGTATTCATCGGAGTTCTCTACGTATTCAGGATTTTTAGTCCCTTTGGAAGACGAAGCTTCATCGCCATGAGAGCGAGGCTTCATTGTTTATGCGAAGTATACCGGAAAAAAGGGGTTTTTTCTTGTTCGCAACTGAAGAAATCAAGAAGGCGGCAAATCACCCAACAGTTGCAGTCTCTCTGTGTATCAAATTGGAGAGAGAAAAGTTTAAATGACGGTAGAAATTGCTAATGCCACGCCACCGAAGAGAGGCGGGAAATGAGAATGAGTAGTGACAGCGAGTTAATTTCACTATAAGCCACTGAACTTCAGTTAAAATTTCGAGTTAGTCCATAAAAAAAAATTGTGTCTCATTTATTCACGAAAGCTACATTATTGTTAATGGATTAGCCATTTCGTTAGCTTGATTAACGGTGTATCCATCGTAGTGTCTGTTAAACCTTTCCGTTGATAATGATTGGCATAGGCTCGATTCTTTCTAGTTAGCCGCATGTTTTAGCTACTTTGTTATCTGTTTGCTTTTTGTCAATGATGAAAAAATTATCATAAATATACTTTTAACTCGAACTATTTAAACACAAGCTTGAAATCAAACAAAACCGTTCATTTTCCAACCAAATCGTTTTTGGTTTAACGATTTAAAATGATTTATTGATATGAAGTTTAATACACAAAGGGGACATGAAACCCTAAGTTCGTTTTACATAATGGTTCGTATGACATCAAGATTTCAATAGAAATTGCTATAAAATGGGACATAACCAGTGATCTAATTGTTTTAAACATTTGTATAAATACTAGAATAGATAGGCGAAGCAGTATGTGATATTATAGCATGAACTCAATGCAGTGGGAAAAATATTTATGCTGCCGGTTCAAAAATATAATGAAATTAGATTTAATTTTGTAGTTTAAGAGGGTATATTTAAGCCTGTTCTTACTCACAAACTGTGTCTTAGACGAAATCCTCTCTGAAGTAGTTCACAAAAACTATATGCACTATTCAGCAACTAATTAAGAGAACTTCAGTTGGTGAATCGTAACGTTGCTTTGGACAGCACTCGACTTGATAAATGGTATTCGCTGAGTATTTAAGGCATCTTTCAGACTCTAGATTGGGAAGGAAAGGTTCTCAGTTTATGGTTTGCATCTTGAATGCCCGTTGGCCTTTCAAAACGTCGTATTGCTGGCATGTCGACGTTCTACTTCTTGGGTGGAAGTGGAATGGCCACTCTACAGTACAGAGTGGCCATTAACTTCTTGTGCTTTGTTGTGTAGCATGGCCTAAGTTTGAATAGTGTCAACCTAAACGAACCTATAGGTAGCAGTAGCAGAAATTCCTGCTTTTCTGTTTACTGCAATCTTACTAGACAAGTTTGGAAGAAAGCCATTAAACATTGGGACTCGATGGTTCAGCAGGCTCGAGAGTTGGCTAAAATACCACTATGGAATATGGAACGTGGACCGAATGATTTGTGGTACTTTTGAAATATTTGGCATGGCAGGAAGGTAAAATTTGCTGTTTATTTACGGGGTCGCGCTTTTCCCCAACCCCATTAGAAATGCAGCATTGGGATGTGCTCCTCAGGCAGCACAAGTGGGAGCAATATTGGTGCCATTTGTAACGGTTTTGGGCGATGGAATTCCCTCTGTGGTGTTTGGAGTACGCAGGATAGCTGGAGGACTTTTGGCATTTTATCTACCAGAGACTTTAAACGGGGCCTTTATACGACACAATGGGAGGAAGGGAGGATGGAGATGATGCACAGGCTAATGTTTAAGCCTTTTGAAGGGTGAAATTTAAAGTAGCTTAAACTTAGAGAACCATGAAACATAAAATTTGTCACCATATGGATCAAAGTTTATTAAGATAAACAAAAATACCATTATAAAAATCAAATAAAAGTAAAGAATAAGTACTAATTTCTCATAAATTTTAGTACAAATAAAGTTCCACAATGCTAGTGTTGCTAAACACAATCAAGCTTTACACTTGATTCATGAACGTATCCAGGACATGTATTCGCAGACACCCACGTCTCAACTTAGTTTTTCGGTATTGACTATAACTCTCACTCAAATAATCAAATAGTGAGAGATTACATGTTCTCTTTAATTCAAATTACAAGAATCAATTCATGATTAAATAGCTGTTTGCCTGGAATAATGCATGTTCAATGAGTGAAATTTTAATCACCGACCTTGCTGTGGATACCCATTGTTCAAGGAGGGGAGGGGAGGTCTTGGTCTTGCATACTCCGCGAAAATAACCCAACCATCCAAGAACTGCAAATAGAAACTCAGCTGTTCAAAATACCACGTTAAAGCCAATGTTTAAAAAGGCTTTAATTGGGTATAAAGGCATATTAGCCCCGTGAGGTAAGGCATAAACCTCGAGATAGAACAATATAAAAATTCAAAAGAATATAAAATACAAAAATATGCTAATACCATAAACCCTTTCAAACAATCCATAATAAAACTAATTAACAAAATTAAAAGCCTAACTTGTGAACAAACAAAAAATGAATCAAGAAAGTAAAAATAATAAATTCTAAAATTAATAATCATAAAACAAAATTGTAATCTATTCCTAAAGGTGGTGACAATGGAAAATTTTCTTATGTCATCGATATTAATATGTTCTTAGGGGGCGTGTTTCAATTGAGATTTTTAAAGGCTTTAAAGGATTTATGAAGTTTAGAGTATTCAATGTAGATTTTTAAGGCTCACCAAAAGTATTGGTGTATTCAACTAAATATATTATTTAAAACCTTTTAGAAATCTCTATAAGTCATGAGATATTCAAAATGTCAATAACTTCTAAAGACTTTTATAAAAATTTCTAGGGTACTCTTTTCAAAAAAATAAAATTCTAGGGTACTAATTTTTAAGAAGAAAGTAAAAAAACAAAATATTAAAATTTATTTCTCATTCACCCTAAGATTCTGGAAAACTTTCACAAAAGTATTTTTTTAATATGTTTTTTTGTCCTTTCTAGGGTACTCTTTTCAAAAAAATAAAATTCTAGGGTACTAATTTTTAAGAAGTAAAAAAACAAAATATTAAAATTTATTTCTCATTCACCCTAAGATTCTGGAAATCTTTCACAAAAATATTTTTTTAATATGTTTTTTTTGTCCTTTCAATATTTCTCTTTTCTTTCCCCTTCTACGAACAATCGCGATTAAATATTTTTCTTCATGTTATATTTGTTCTTTTTCCTTCTCTCACTCTTTTTAAATTTTTCTTCCAATTTTCTAAGAAAAACTAGAAAATCTTATTTAAAAAAATCCATCCAATTTTTTTATGTAAAACATCAATTTATAATTAAATTTTATTAGATTTTATATTTAAAAAAAAATACTAAATTTGTAATTAAATTTTAAGTATATTTATTAGTTGGTTTGCTTTTAAAGATCTGACATATTAGTAATAGTGAACATTATTATTATTTTATTTCTTTTATTAAAGAATATTGAATTTTTTTTTTCTAATTTGATTATTTGTTTATCTAATTAAGGTGACATAATTTTTTATTTTTTATTTTTAAATGAGATCGAACCTCCACATCCTATGTGTGAATTTTCCCACGGATGCACTAAATTCAAGTGAATCCTATTTTAAATAAAAATCTTCAAAAGTCGATTCAAGTGAATTCTATTTTAAATGGATGTCTTCAAAACTCAAATGAACTCTAAAAAATCTAAAAAAAGTTTTAGGTCCTGTTTGATTCCCATTTTTGTTAAAATGCATTTTTTCTCTCTTCTTTTCAACCACACATTATTCATTAAAATAATGTTTCATGTAAATAAATAAAAAATTCCTTATTTTTCAACCACGCATTCTCCATCAATCTACTATTATAAAATATATTTTTTCCATAAAAATGGGAATCGAACGGGGCCTTAATATACAATTCTACAAAAGTCTACAAAAGATTCCATTAATTCTATACAAATCTATAAAGGTCCACAAATGTAAAAAAAAAAAAAAGTTATAAAAGTCTTCAAAATTCCCTATTGAATATACCTCCCCTTAATTCTTTAAGAAATTTTTAACATCATCCTCGTACTCATTTTAAATTTTATTTCATTGTTTGTCATCATCCCTCAATTGCGATTGTGTATTCTCCATTTTCCTTCCATATAGGTAGAGGGAAAAAACCCTATTAAACATTTTAGGTTAAAAACAAATGACTTCAAAAGCTAATGGCCATAATTAAATGTTTGAAAAATACAAGGCAAATGGGCAAACACTTTAGATGGCTTGAGGCTCGGGTTTAAGGCGTAAGCCTAAGTCAAGGTATAACCCTCATTAATGGCTTTCAAGGTAAGGGTTTTCAAGTGTTTTATGATAGCACACTTGAGGCAGGATTCCACACATAAGCCTCAAATAATTATTTTAAATAAATGGACCTTAAGGTAGTATTTTTATTCCATGCACACACACACACACAAAAGATCAAATTATTACAGTTACTCTAATGAAGGCTTATGTGGAAGAGATTATGGTAAAATGAAAGCACAAGACGAAAGAAGATATATATACATCAAACTTGGGCAAGACACTACTTTCCCTTCTAATTTTAATGTTCTGCATGCGTGCACGTGTGTCCATATTCAGATATACATGCCCATGCATGAAACCAAAAAAAACCAGTTGAAAAGGCATAAGTTGAGAGTAAGAGAGTGAGGACCCCTTTTCAGTTTCTACTTTTAATCTCAATTTAAGTGCCGAAACTGGGGATAAACTCCATCTCTCACCACCTACCAACATCCTCTCACCCTTTCTCCTCCAAACAGAATTTGCATGGGGAGGCTCATCTCTAGTCTAGATCTAAAAAGCACTAAAAGAATGCAGATTTTTCAGTCAAAAAACTTTGAAGGTATTCTCACCGTAAGCAGAAAGAACGAGTGAGTGAGTCATAAAAAGTCAGGCAGAAGGTTGCCAACCCTACAACATGCAGCTATTAATGATATAAATGCGTTTGTCCAATCACTGCAAATGTGCTTAATTGATCACCACTAACCTGGCCATCCATGCCCTTTATCCCTGCTTCAGCTCCTTCTAAAGTTGCATAATTTACAAACCCAAAACCCTTTGAGTAACCAGACACACGATCAGTTACCACTTTAGCTGCAAAAAAGACAAAAAAGAATTCATAATACTTTGTCGAGCCAACTCCATATGGGTCCTAAGTTTCAAAGAAGCTAAAATAGAACATACCGCTAACTAATTCCCCAAACTTAGCAAAGGCATTTTGAAGGCCTTCTGTAGTTGTACGTTTGCTAAGCCCTGAACATATATATACACAAAAGGTCCAATGAGAACAGTCACAAGGACCCACAATGAAAACAAACTAAGGAAACAAATAGAAAATTCAAGACAGCAAAATGCTGCTGACGGTTGATGTGGGATCTCGAGTTTTTTTATGAACAAGACATTTAAAAGTTTCACTTGAAGAGAGAGATCTTTAATCGATTGACATCCATATACAGTAAGGTAAGAGAAAAAAAAAAAATGCCAACCAGATATAGAGTTTATGGAACTACAAACAAGCAAGGAGGCAGGAAAATCTTGTTCTCCATCAAATTAGCATCGACACGGTAAACAGTCAGGGTTTGCTCGTAACCACACAGCTAATATAACTCTCGGATATTGATTCCATATACAAACTAAACAAAATAAATTCGTCAAACAATTGAAAAATGCTTCTATTTAACCCACAAAATTTTACTCACAGGTACATGTGTCAAGTAAAATTCCAATGCAGACGTTACTAATATTAAACATTATACTTTGGCACAATAAAAGTATGAAGCAAAACGAAGTAAATGATAAAGTAACACAAAGTGAACAAGGGAAACGAAACTAAGGGAACATAGAGATAGAGACGTACCAGAGACGAAGAGATTGGTAGATGGTTCAGCGGGAGGAGGCTTCTCAACTTGAGTCGGTGGCAAATTAAATGAAAATCCCGGTAAAGTCGAATACAGGGCTCTTAGGCCTCTCGGAGTTGCGGTGGATACGGCCGCCGCCTTAATCGCCGCCACTCTCATTGCCATTCCTAGGGTTTTAGAGAACTCGATTTGAATTGTGAACTCGCTTGTTTTATATTAGTTAGCTACGATAGAGGAAATGGGCTACATCGACCCGTTGCTTTATTTCAATTTGGGCTTCTGGAACGGGGTAATTTACCATTGAAACTTTTAAGACTTTGCCTTTATGGGGGTGTTCAGATTTTTAATGTTTTTTTGAGATTTAAAAAATTTAGAAATATTCAATATAAATTTTTAAAAGAAATTTAAAAGTTATGCCCCTGTTTGATTCCCATTTTCTCAAAATTCATTTTTTTCTTTCTTCCTTTCAACCACACATTATTCAATAAAATAATATTACACGAAAACCCAAAACTTTTCTTTAATTTTCAACCACACATTCTCCATCAATCAACTATTTAAAATACATTTTCTTTCCCAAAATGAGAATCAAACGGGGTGTATTCAATTAAAACTTTTCAAAAATCTCTATAAATTTCGGAATATTCAAATTTTAATGACTTCTAAATATTTTTATAAAAGTCTCTGGAGTACTAACTTTTAATTAGATAGTACTCATATAAAATCTCAAAATTTGTCTCCATTTAGGACTAGACATATCTCCCGAACCGGATTCGAACAGAGCAATTTTTCGTAACTGAAATACCCGAACGGGTATCTGAATCGGGAACCGACGGATTCGATTCGGTTCTCGATTCTAGATACAAAATCGAAGAATTGAATAAGAACCGAATTTTTTAAAATTTTTTAATTTTTATATATGATAAAGATTAAATTATTTTAACTTTTTAAAAATAAATTAACAAAGATGAAATTTGCATTGAAAATACTGAGTTCTATGAAAGCATTAAGACATGTAATAAAATATATATTATATTTTTTCTTATTAAATCTTATTAGTTGAACAATTTTTAGTTTATTTATGTTAGGTAATTGTTATTTTTCAATTTTTCTTTTAGAATTTCTTAGTATCTAGTATGACAAGTCAAACAATTGATGGTTAAATCAAATAGTTGGTAAATACTATTGTATTAGCAATTTTTTTTATCACTATGAGTCTATGACTTTTAATTTATATGGATCATCGATATTTTAGTATTACAATTTACTATCTAGTTTTTGTTATTTGTATCCATTGGTAAATTAATTTTATTGAACAACTAGTTATTTATATGTTATTAAATTGGAATACGTTAATTTGTAAAAGTTAAGACTAAATATATCAGACTGTAGTGTTATAAATGTTAAAAAAAATTAATTATAGTATGGAACCGAACAGACACGAACCGAACCGAACCCGAATGGTTTTAAAATTATATTTAGACCCGACAGTTCCGCTTACTCACTACCCGAAATTTTTCGATTCGATTCGATTCTCTTCAGAATCGAATCGAACCGTATCCAGACCTATTCTCATTAATCACGAGATTTTGGGAAACTTTCACAAAAAAATAAAAATCCATATTTATTTCATTTTTCTTCTACGAAAATTAAAAGTATGATTAAAATTTATTTTTCTCTATTGATTATATTTCTCTCTCTCTTTTGTTATCGTTTATTTCTATTTTCGATGATTTTTTTTTTTTTAATTATTGTAACTTTTTTCATTCATTTTTTGGTAAAAAATATCTATTTTTTATTAATTTATTAAATTTTATATGACAAGTTTATAATTAAATTTAAATTTATTTATTTTTAACAGTATATTATATTAATAATATTGAATATTGAATTTATTTTTTATATATTTCTATAATTTTGATTATTATTTATTTATTTAAGGAAAAGGAAAATTGTGGGAACTACAATCTCACATGTGAGAATTTATTGTATTAGATCCATGTGAATTTTATTTCAAATTTTAAAATTTTAAAAAGTTTTTTGAATTCTACAAAAGTCTCTAAAAATTGTAAAATGAAAGTGTATAGAAGTCTACGAAATACTTCCACTAATTCTAAGAAAGTCTATGAAAATTCCACGAAATCCACAAAAATTATCACTTAAAAAAAGTTTTTCAAAGTCTTCAAAAATCTCGATTGAATACACCCCCTGCTCCCCCCCCCCCCCCCCCCCCCCCCCCCCCCCCCTCCCTCTCTTAGTTTCTTCAACAAAAATTTTAAGCAGATTTTGAAGCTTCAACCTTTGGTACTTGAATCTATGGTTCGAAAAGCTTGCCGTTGCTGGTATAATAATATCCATCCATATTTGCCATGAAAATCTGTCAATAATTTAGTATTCCAAATTGTCAAGATTTAGCCTATGTTTGATCCCTATTAAATTAAATTTCATTATATTCCATTTTTCTCTTTCATATTTTCAACCACAAAATCTTCCATAAAATAATATTACACATAAATCAAAAACTTTTCCTTTCTTTTTAACCACTCATTTAAAAAAAAAAAAAACACTACTTTCATTTTCATTCCAAAAAATGAGAGCCATACGGGGGCTTAAGTTCAAATGCTTCGACGGACAATCTCACAATAATTATTGAACTTGACTTTTCGAAAACGAACTTTAAGTTAAATCCTGCTAATAACATCAAATGAAAATCTTAACTTCGTCCAAATTAGGATATCACTAAAGCAAAGACTAAGTACCAAAAAATATCCCAACAAAATCTATCATACGGTTACCACAAAAATGTTGCAATTTAAGAAGTAACATCTAATCCAGACGCAACAAAAAGAAACACAGTAATAAAATTTAAAATCCCCATCCCTTAATTTTAAACCTAAGCCTTATCAGCTTTAGAAGCAGTAGCAGCAGCTTGACCACGAAGCCGTCCAGTCCTCCTGGCAGCAATGAGACCAACCTTTTGTCCAGGTGGTGCATCACGACGTACGGTACTGGCATGACCAATATGTTGATGGTTACCACCACCATGGGGATGCTCCACTGGATTCATAGCAACACCACGAACCTTGGGCCAGCAGTTCCTCTTGACCCTGAACTTGTGATAAGCATTGCCGGCCTTCAAAAGAGGTTTCTCAGTACGACCTCCGCCAGCAACCTGGCCAATCATGGCACGGCACCCACTGGGCACAATCTTCTTGGCTCCTGATGGGAGCTTAACCCTGTCAACCATCATAACTTGTAAAGACACTGAACGATAAACGATCCATACTGTAGATTGTTTTCTTAAATATATCTTCAGCATAACGATTATGAAAAATGAAGTTGAACAAAAGCAGAATAATTTATGATGCAGATTGGACAGGAAAGACTAGGCAATTTTAGCGGAGATGGTCCACAAAACATTGGACAAGAGGTTAAGCAATTTCATGCATAGTGAAAATTTACTAATTGCTTAATGCATAGCCCAGAAATTATGAAACAAATTAGACAATGTTAAAAACTAAAAAGTATGTAGCTAAGCAAGAATGAGAGAAGTGTTACATTTCATTTAAACTGCATTTATTAATACCTTTCTCCAATTGAGAACTGTGCATTTTATAATCTGGAAAGAGGGTAGTATTAATTAACTGCAAAAACCAACATTTCTAATTCTACCAGAGACAAAACTACGATGAAGACAGATCGAATCCGAGCTCTCTTATTGAATTGCTCATTCAATGAGCATTCTCTATATTAAGGACTCGAACCTCCAAGCTCTTTAGCACAAGATTTTGAATTTCATGTGTCTACCATTTCACCACCAAGGCATCTTGAAAGTGAATCCTATTCCATGAATATGATATCTAATTACTGCTTCCATTGAAACAACGCTGATAATTCTACACTAGAATTTCATTTCTATTGAATCAAACAATTACTGAAATCTAACAAATGAATACGTATGGATTTGTAAAACAATTAAATGTGCTCGCATCTCACTGTTACCAAGGATACACCCATAATCTAAGTACTAAAAAAATTTCATGGTCATCAAACACGCTGAGATTTTTTAATCCAAAAAACCATTTAACAAAAGCTCGTGTGATGTCTCCGACTTTATAATACAAACAGAGCCAGACAAAAATCAGATAAATCATATAATAAAACCAACCCACCAATTCTCAGTGAAAATAACGTAATGTGAAGAGAATATTTAAACACGAATCTAAGTCATGAATAGGAATTTACCTAGTTGTTCCATTATCTGGGTTGTGCGAGATAACAATAGCGTAATCTCCAGAGGCCCTAGCTAAAACGCCACGATCACCAACATGGTGCTCCACGTTGCAAACGACGGCACCTTCAGGAATAGATCTGAGCGGCAAGACATTTCCAACCACAAGGTTGGCCTTCTTCCCGCAGTAAATAAACTGACCGGTATAGATTCCTTCGGCGGCGACGAAAAGCTCCTTCTGGTGTTTGTACCGGAAGGGGTGGCGGAAGGTAACGCGAGCCAGGGGGGCACCACGGCCTGGGTCGTGAATGATTTCAGTCACCACACCCTTCAGGTAGCCATTGCGTTCGCCGAAGTCGAGGGAACGGAATCTGGCAGGACCCTTCCGGTGGTGGGTATGAGACTTAAAAATAGATCCTGCTCCCTTACGCTGTGCCCGGATCACACGACCCATTTGTGTGTGTGCTGTGTGTGGATGAGAGGGGCAGAGGACGCTGGAAAAATGCTGTCGAACAACTGAACGGAATTGGGTGATTTGAAATCTGTTAGGGTTTAGGTAACCCTAATTCTATTTTGTATGGATATGGGCCATGTCCAGTTTCTTGTTTACCCATTCTGGATAAGGAAGCCCAATAGGCCTATTATTTTCTTAAAGGGCCCAGGTGGCCTAGTATATTGCTTTAACGGGCCCAATTACAATGCGAATATTTTAAGGAAAATTTTTATAAGTAAGAGTATAATTTTGGTCCAATTTAATAATAAGAAAATAAGTTTCAACTTTCAAAAATCAGATTTTTGTTAATTTTTATTTATAATTTAATTAATTAAATATATTAAGGTCACAGATCTATATAATTTGGTCACAGATTCACAATTTAGTTAGTCACATATTATTTTCGATCACAAATCAAAAATTTAAAATGTCAAAAATTATTTTACGTCACAATTCAAAAATTTTATAGGTCACAATTTGTTTATCGATCACAGATTCATAATTTAATTAGTCACATATTATTTTTCGATTACAAATCAAAATTTTTAAATGTCACAAATTTTTTTACGATCACAATTCAAAAATTTTAAAGGTCACAATTTTTTCATCGGTCACAAATCATGTCACAACTTATTTTACGGTCACAAATTATCAAATTATTGATCACAAATTAATAATTTATTAGGTCACATATTATTTCTTAATCACAAATTATCCAAATCATTGGTCTCATAGATCACAAATCACGTCACAACTTATTTTACAGTCACAAATTATTAATCACAAATTAATAATTTATTAGGTCACATATTATTTCTTAGTCACAAATTATCCAAATCATTAGTCACATATTTTTTATTGATCACATATTAACCAATTTAGTAATCATAGTCAATCAATTAATCTGTGACCACCACCACCACCACCACAACCACAACCATCATCATACCACATCACACGACCAAGCAAAAAATTCTAAAACCCACTGCCACCGTCGCCGCCGCCGCCGCCACCACCACCACCACCACCACCACCACCACCACCACCACCAATCCTGTAAACAGTTAAAACTATCACCACTAACCCACACCACCACCAACCCGCACGCCTACCACCACTGCACCACCACCTCCTTCACATTAACACGCACCACGACTAATCTAAACCACCACCAACACGTCCCGCCCACCACCACTGCACCACCAACACCGCCACATTAACACACACCACCAACCACCCCCAACAACGACAGCAGATCAGAAGAAAAAATAAAAAAAAATCACCGTAAAAATCACCACCACACCACCGCCAACCACAACAAGCGACGCCGCCCACCGCGACCACTACCGTTGACATCAACACCATTACATCAACCACTAGATTCACCCATGCCAAATCACCCAACAGATCGGCAATTCATTGCAGATTCGAGTAGATCGTCGATTCAAACCACCGCTTCACATCGCTGCACTACCAGATTCACCGTCGCCGACGCAACCAATATAGCAGCCGCACACAGAAGCACACGCACCCAACCACCGCCACCAACGCATCACATGCCCGATCCACCACACCACCGTCACCAACGTTGCACACGGCCACCATCGTTGACCAAAACTCCTCTTTCCCAACACCGAACCTCACACCTCCACCACCACTGCGACCAACAACCTCTCATCATCACCACGCCACGGCCACCACTGTTGACCGCTACCGTCAACCACTGAGTGAGTGAGAGAGAGAGAGAGAGATAGATGGGGGTGAGATTTGAGATAATAGAGGAAACATGCGAGATTTCACAGAGAGAGTACGAGAAGAAGGGGAAGGGGGCGGGGGCGGGGAGGGTGAGTGAGGGAGATATAATTTAGGGTTTGATTTGTGAAAGATAAATTAATTAATTTTAAAATATATTAATTAAGAAAAAAAATCTGATTTTTGTATAATCAAACTTTCCATCTTATTTTTGAAAATGGATCTTGAGAAGTAGGCCAATGTGTAATTTCCACATATTTTATTTTTACTTTTGGACAACTTACACAAATACCCTTAATTTCATGGCAAAATTAAACATGCTACCTCTAAAAAATAAGATATTTAATTAATACCCTAAAACTAATTCAACCTGTAAATCACGTATTAATTACGTCCTAACCTAACCCCCTCTCCCCAAACCCAAATAATCTCACAAGGAGCATATTGGAGAAGCACTAGAGGAAATTAATAATTTTAGTAGCAAAACTCGACCACCTCATAACACAATGAGCAATTAAAACACGTGTTACAAAGTATAATGAGTAATCAAAGATATTTTTCTTACGTAACAAGTGGGGTCTTCTTGTTGTATCATAATATATAAGTTTCACATTTCAAAATTAAAACATATTAATTTTCAATTTTTTTTTTTTAATTCTCAGTTTTAATTTCAAAATTAAAACTCATAATTTCATAATGTAACTTACATGTTAATCGGGATAATTCTCATTATTGTGGGGGTTAAGTTTTGCACTATAAAATGGAGTCATTTTGTATAGTTAAAAAAAAAAAAAAAAAAACTTGAAATATTATCATTTCTACAATTTATACTATACTTGTACTATTTTGGCAACTCAATGAGAGATTCGTTCTTTATCTCCATATGATCGTGCCCATAGAATGAAAATCAACTATGAGACACATGGGTTTTATTTTGAAATCGTGTAATGTCGAAAGTACTCGCATGAATGGGAGACAACACGACTTTAAAATAGCGTCTTCGACGTGACTCCCAATACTTACTTTCTAAATCTCTTCTCTATTTTATGTTATATTATTGTTGAATTATATTTGTTATTTTTCTTATGTTAATTGATCATAAATCTACACACAAATCACTCAATTTTTTCAACAATCTAAAATCGCGTTGGGTGATTTGTTTGTAAATCTAGTTTCTCTATCGAATACTTGATGTAATTACATATTTTGACTTCGTCTTGTATTTCCTTCTTCCTTGAATGAGAACTTACTTCGTGGCTTTAAGTATGAAGCCAATGCTATAATGCGTAATATTAGCTCATGTTTTATAAAAAAAATTTGGGCATTATTTGAATGTAAAGGAACACAATAATTTCGCTTTCTGTTCTAAATGTTGAACTATATCGTGTAATAATAGTCTAGAGGCCACGTTTGAGAATTTTCGATTTGTAAATTTCTCTGCTGGTATATTGTATAAAAAATTCATTAGTGGTGGTGGTGAGAGTAGACATCTTCAAATTCCTCATCATTTTATTTACAGGTCGGTTTGATTATAAATGTGGAATGGGAAAAAATCATATTTCATGGGTTATCTTTACCCCAAATAAAAAATCAGGCAAATGGTTTAAAATTTCAAAAATCGTGTATTTATTTATTTAATTAAAAATATTTATTAAATAAAAATAATAAAATCACAGATTCATTATTATTGGTCACAGATTTATAATTAAGATCATAAATTATTTATTAGTCACATATTATCAAATTAACAAGTCACAAATTTTTTCGACGAAAATTTTAGAGGTCACATTTTATTTCGAGATCATAAATTGTAGGTCACAGTTTATTTATTGGTCACATTTTTTCAAATTAATTGGTTACACAGTTTTTCAGTCACACATTATCAAAATTTTAAATCACAGTCACAGTTGATTGATTGGTCACAGATAAATTAATAATTGCTCACAGCCAATACTTGGTCACAGATCAACCAAATAGTTGGTCACACACATCCATCACTGTCGCCACAACCACAGAGCCACCACACCAACACTTCCCTTCCCCAGTATTTTCTTGAAAAGCGAAGGAAAATTTAAGATTTTCTACGCTTAACAAGAAAGACAGACAAGGTTCCCTTCCCCAGTATTTTCAGGCATTGAATGAGAACTTCCAAAACCAAAGGAAGACAGACAAGGTTGCTGATGAAGATGAATAGGTGTAACTACAACCACAACTAGTAAAAGAATTATAGTGGAAGTGGATGCTACTAATACAACTAAAAAAATTCAAGATCCATAGTTTTGGAATTTCTCAATTGCAACATAGCAGAATCAAAACACAACTTGCTTTTTATTCTTCATTTCTCATTCTATACCTCTTGTATGTATAGGTTGATAGAGTGAATGAGAATGCCACCGCACCCCCAACCACCAACGAACCACCACGGACTCCTGCACCACAATCCACACCACCACAACCACCACGCTGTCTCAACAAAACCTACAAACCCACGCACAACCTCACGCCACTGCCGTCACACACACACCACCACACCCACGCACTCCCGGATCCACCACCAACAGATTTAACAAAACCACTATTAAATCCCGACCAACCACCACAGCCATGGCGCCATCGCTATCTCCACCATCAAATCCATCGTATAAGCCACGCAAAAACCAGCAGCGATCGTCGGAACTGCATTTCTTCTACACCTTGTTACCGGAGCCTTTGGGGACAGGAGAGGAGAGCGGCGGTGAAAATATATATAGAGAGAGAGAGGTGAGATTTCGTAAGAAAGGGTTTGAGAGGGAGAGAAGAGAGGAATAGAGAGAGAAAGGGTTTGGGAAACGGTATAAAGAAATTGATCCACCTGATTTTTGCACAATGAAATTTGGGCCCTGATATTTGCACTGGGGTAAACATAGGACCCGGCCCATGTAATTTTCCCATATGGAATTTGGGTGAAAAGAAAACGAATTGTAGGAAATTGAATTGCCTAAAATTTGTTTTAGAAAGAATAATAATTAATTGTGTTTGATTGGTATGATTTTCTACCTAATTAGTTTGACTTGTTTTTCATGCATTTTTTTTTTTTTTGTTTTTGGGACAAATTTTTTTACAATTGGGGATAAAATCTCTTTGGATTGCCAAAAAGTTAAAAAAAAAAAAAATCGATGTTCGTTTGACTTTGTTTTACATGAAAATTGTCAATAAAAGTGATAAATTTTTTTACTATTGAGTCTAAAAAAATTCTCAATTGCCTTAAAAAAAAAAAAAAAAAAAGCTGGAATTCCCTGAAAAGAGGAAATTGAGGCGCGTGAGTGGGAGGGTCCAAATTTGGTCTATCAAACAACCATAAGTTGGAAAAAAAATTCCTTTACAATCAAACAGGGCCTAAGAGTACCTGTTGTGTCTCGGTACATTAACCTGCCGATAGTTATGGAAATGCAACTGAAAAAAAAAGTTAGCATTTCGTAACGAGAAATACTTCTTGTTCTGTTACAGAAGAATGCAGGGAAATTACAGCTTTCGCCATATAAGGACATAACCACTATTTGCAACATATAATAATCATGAAGAAAACTGAAAAAAAATACTGAAAACAAGTTAGGCTATACTTCTAACTTTGAGAAAGTGAGCAAGCAAAACTAGTATTATTTCGTGCACGTGAATTCATTGAATTACGTATCCCAATGACCAATAGGCAATAGCTTAACTAAATTATATAACCCAATGACAAAACCAACTAAAAGAACCAATAGGCAATAGCTTAACTAAATACTATACGTATCTATTTGCTCGACTTAGTATGTAAGAGATCTACCCAGCGAAGGCCTCTTGTATAGCCATTATTTTATGCATCTGGCTTGTAGGTTTGGGCAGAAACTGATTATGAGACAGATGTTTGTCTAATTCAAAGCTATGTGTGAAAGTTTCTTGGGATAATTAATACATACTGGAAATGAAACATCGAGAGTAAGTTATCTTGCAAACTACTCCCTTGGAACCTTTGTGATGCAGGAATTTGCTGGGATAATTTCCTCCTATCTGCTTCATATGAAGGCAAGAAAATCAGTGGCTTTTGTTACCTAATTATTCGATTTTGTTCAAAACTTCATATATAGTTGAAGTTTGTTCCATAGTTGAAGTTTGTTCCCGAGTTATTGATCTTGCTGGCCTGTTTCCTAGTGAATTCTCATTTTTTTCAATTATTATACATGGTGGACCGTTTGGTCAACTGCAAAGCCGCTTCATAAGTTTTGTCAAAACTGTAGGATAAAAAAACAAGTACCAATCTTAAATCAAAATTGGGAATGACATCTCACATGGGGATGATATTGCTTTAGCTTGGATGGTTCTTCATATAATCAACTAATTCTACTAGACAGAGTGAATGGAATGCTTTCTCTATAAACAGGCTTCAGTTCAGTTTTAGTATTGTTGTGACTACCTTTAGCTTACAACTAATAATAGGGACAAGTACCTCAGCACATACAAGCGCGCTGATATATGCCTTTAATGTCATATTCAGTAACCATATTGAGGTTCTCAAAACAATGCTGAAAAGCTGTTCTTGGTATTGACAGAAAACATATGCAGCTAAATATATAGTCCTTTAATCTGCCTTCTAAATTTGACATGTTAATATATACAACCTATTGAAATGTGGGATTGTTAAAATTTTCACCTTATATTTCATTATTCTTAATTGATGACTTTTGAAAAGTGTTAAAAATAAATTGTAGACGTGCAGGTGAAATGCAAGAGCTCAATGGATGCTTCTATTCGAATGTGTTAATAGAAATCAATTATTAAATTTCATATGCTTATCTCATTATAATTAGATACGTGATATTGATATTTTGGAAATTTTATAAGATTTTGCAGATGCGCAGATGCGCAAGCGAGAATAAAAGCTTTGCAAATATTGATAGTACCAAATTATTTGTCCAATAGGGAGTTAGGGACATGAAATAAATTATACCCCGTAATGGACATAATAAATCATCGAGGGGATGGACTTAAACTTATAAGGGAGTCACCTCCAAAAGTAACCCAACCTTTGTGATTGGAGATGCTATGAAAAATGTAATGTGGTAGAAACAACTCATACTGCATGACTTGTAATAGCATTATTTTATTTATACTCATCCATATGGTGATAGTGCTAATAATAAGTGACGCGAGGAAGGGTTGAACCCTGAATGAGTACCGATGTGACAATTCTCACGAGATGTGGATCACACACACCCTTGGAGGACTCACCTATGTAAGAGTTGTCATGGGGGCGTGGCTATGAGGTTGAGCTATTCTCCAGAGGCTCTTTCTAAAATCAAGATTAGAGCGCATGATCATTAAAAGTGTTACCTACTATGAGTTAGTCTAAATCGATACTGTGTGTGGAACAATTGAAATTTGGCTAAAGGGACCTAATTCAAGGCCAAGTCTATTGTGGCTCTCTCAAATGAAAATTCTTATTACTAAGCAAGGTTAAAGTTCAAAACACACATACATTTATTACACAGTATAATGTTGTCACTATTATATATATCTATTTTGTAAGTTTAAAACTTGTGGGGAATTGTTGTAACATAATATAAGTTTCAACCTTTCAAAATTAAAACCTATTAATTTCCAATTTTTCTTTTTAATTTTCTTTTTAATTTTCAGGTTTAATTTTCAAACTAAAACTCATAATTTCATAATGTAACTTATATATTAATTGTGACAGTTCTCATTATTATGGGGGTTAAGTTTTACACTATAAAATAGAGTCATTTTTTATAGTTTGAAAAAATTATTTGAAGTATTACCCTTTCTACAATTTTATACTATACTCATACCATTTTGACAACTCAATGAAAAACTGGTTATTTATCTTTCTATGACCGTGTTCATAGAAAGAGAAATGACTATGAACCACATGAGTTTTATCTTGAAGTTGTGTAGTGTCGAAATTATCTGCACAAAGGGGAGGCAACAGACTTTAAGATAACGTCTTTTATGTATTCCCAATGATTGCTTTCTAAACCTCTTTTCTATTTTCTATTATATTATTGTTGAATTATATTTGTTATTCTTCTTATGTTAATTGATAATAAATCTACACATAAATGATCCAATTTTCCCAACATTTCTGTGATTGGTCACATAATGTTTGGACGTCACATGGAATGTCTACCAAGTCAACCATTCCGTTAGAGATGTGAAATGAAACTAATTCAAGTGATTAGCATTCAACAATTTGATAAATTTAATGATCGATACTCAATATTTGAAATTTCAGTGACAATCAAAGACACGTATAAATTTAGTCATTATTGAGAAAATTCACTCAATTTGGACATAACTAAACAACATGATCTATCCCACGACATAACACCATGGATTGAAATCTCGAAAAGGAAAGAAAAAGATAACCCTAGGAAAGGAAGTTCGTAATTGCCTAACCCGTAGGCGTGTATCTATACGCAAGTGTATACGTACATATAAATATACAAACGCAAATGTATGTATACTCACCCCGTCCGTTTACAATTCGCAATACACAAATTGAAGTTTTAATCTCATCTCCCTCTTTCCCTCCAATCTCCATCCGCTCATTCTGCAAACAGAACAAAAAATATTTTTTGCAATTTCTTTGTTCAAGAACTCAATCATTAGTTCACATAATTCAATATAAATACATATATACATAAACATGAAACGGAACTATCAGCAATCTTCCTCATCGGGCTCTCATGGACCCCCTCAATCCAAACCCAGATATAACCCTGAAGGTATTTTTCGTTTTTTTTTTAATTTATATTTTCTGAAGAAATTATAATACCTAAATTTTCGTTTTGCACTTTAATTTAGGTTAAATGGAGTAAAAGGATGGAACTTATTCTAAGAAAAGTTTGGATTGCTGAGAGTAAAATTAAATCGGGGAAAAACGAGAAAAAATACTTCACTTTTATTTTACTTTTCGGTTATAGTATTGTGGATTCATGCTTGGCTCAAACAATATGAATTCTAAAGCTCGAATTGTCAAATTCACCATTTTTTCTTGTGGTGTTGGGGGTGGGGGGTGTGTTTGTGTGCGTGCGGAGGTTGAAGTCTATCTGTTGTGAATTTGAGAGGAGATTTTGTATTGGTCAGGGGATGCACATTTTTTGGAGGATGAAAGTACTAAGATTTTTGCGAAGAATGTGGCTGATCATTACAGTGCAAGGACCAATCAGACACTAGAAGAGCGAGAAGCAAGCCCTATTATTCATCTGAAGAAACTCAACAACTGGGTATGTATTGAGATTTGATTACCTTATTGATCTTTTCTCTTTCAATTTCGTTTATATGTATATTGATGACCAAATTAGTTCATGAAATGCAAATAATTCTTGCAAGAAGTTGTTTCTTACTGCTTGTCCTGATCAACAGGTAAAGAGTGTTTTAATTCAGTTATATGTGAAAAGAGGAGATGCGGTTCTTGATCTCGCTTGTGGGAAGGTAGTGTATGAGTGGGATTCTCTGGATTATTAGGTGTTTACCATGTGCATATGTAGTAAATTAGCACTTTCGGTATCCATTTTTATGTGCACCAGGGTGGCGATCTTATCAAATGGGATAAAGCAAAGATCAGTTATTATGTTGGCATTGATATATCAGATGGCTCGGTAAAGTTACTTTCCTTCTATTTCCCTTCCATTGTCAATTGTATTTGTATGTGGAAACATTGAGCCATGTTTAGTTTTCAAGCTGAAAATTTTCCATGTGTCTCTCTCTTTATACATTTAGCTGTGTACACAAGTTGTGTATCAGTACTCAAAGTTTGAGATACGTGTGAGCAAAAGGACTCTTTCTGTTATTATGGAAACCTAGAAGCAATCAAAGCCTACCTAATGATGCTTATTTGCACATTTTAAGAACGTTTACTTTCAGTTTGGTTTCCATAATCTTCTAAAATATCCAAGTTCTCTTCCATAGCATGCATGTACCTTCAAGGCTGATAATGGTCCTAGAAGTTACTTAGTGTTCTGTTGGTATCATAGATCTGACTATTGGTCATGTGTATTTGTTCTCTAGAATCTTCTTTTCTTGTTTTTTCAAGCCGTCACCTTAAATGAATTATACCTACCTATTTGTACCGCGAGTTGGAAATTTTTTAATTGAACTTCAGCTTTTGGTCAATTGTGGATTTATGAGGTTTTCAATTATTAGGTGTTAGAATTTGATCTTCTGCAAATCTGTTTTCTTTCCCAAATTTAAGTTTTAATTAATATTCACTTCTTGAAGGTACCCTAGATTGTGGATTAGTATTATATTTTTAGGTATTTGAATTTGATCCTTTGCAAATTCAAGGTTTCAGCCTTTCCTTTTGCCAAATACAAGTTTCAATCTGATATATTGGTTGAGGATACCTTAGAATGTGGATTAGTCATAGTTTCTTTTATTAGCCGTTAGAATTTGATCTTTTGCAAATTTATATATTTCTATTTGAAATTCAAGTTGTAACTTGATAATTCTTGAAGATGCCCTAAAATGTGAAGAAGGTTAACATTTGAGTTGTTTTTGTTGCACAAATGTCATCTAATTATTTTTTCATGATATCTGCTAGTCTTTAACTCTCGACTGATGGATAACATTTGGAGATCAATATTGAGGATTGTTTATTGATTGCATTTTCTTATACATTATGCATGAAGTACAATAATGAGATTTGTCACCTTTACAATTTTAGTCCTTAGAAGACAAACTATAGATTATAGCCATAACCATTTCAATCGATGTCCTTATCCTGACTCAGAATACACTCAAATCATTGTTGAAACCTTGAAAGGGCTGCAAATAGTTCTGCACTAATGATCATGGCTTGTGCTTGTGAGTAGCTGAAATGTAATTGTAAAGTCTCAATTGGACAAGGATATGGTTTTTTAAGCATCTTCCTCTCACGTAGATGTCCATCTATGGGTTGCAAAACTAGTGATCATTTCAATCCACTTCATTTGTACCGTAATCTCCATTTGAAAATCTATTTATGTCTTAACATTGAGAGCAAGCTTATATTTTTCTCAGATAATTAATTCCCTAAGGATTCAAATTGAAACGATATTGATTGTTGCCCATTAATATTATAATTTTCAGACATAGAATGAAGTTTCTGAAAATGTGATATTATTCTGTTTACTAGCTTATTCAATATTAATTAGTATGCTAACTCTGACAACAGATAGAAGACTGTCGAACTCGATATAATGGTGATGCCGACCATCATCAGCGTCGAAAAAAGTTCTCATTTCCTGCCAGACTCCTTTGTGGAGATTGTTTTGAGGTAATTGTTGTTTATGTGAGCTGTGCCAGCCATAAACATGAAAATGCTTTGTCATCTATCTCATGTATACAAATGGATTCTGACTTACATTTAAGTATCTGAAATTAGCCTTGACTTGTTACTTACTTCAGGCACTGGTGGAAGTAATTTCTATCTTTCTCTGATGGATTTTAGGTGCGCTTGGATAGAGCTTTGGTAGATGATGCTCCCTTCGACATTTGTAGCTGCCAGGTGAGTCTTGCATTTCCGTGAAAGTAATGGTCCCTGTTTTAACAGTACTTAAATTTGGTGGGTGTGGGCACTTCAGGGCCCTCAAACCAAAGTTATCGCAATTTAAAATTGACACAATAGAAGTTTTTTCTGTCACTCTCTTTTCTTGAAAGCTACCCAAAATAAGATTATTAATGAGCTTTTGACGTTCTCTCTTCACTAATCTCTGCTTTTATTTAACTGAAAGATGATATTCTCTACAATGACTTCAATTTACTTGTTGCAGTGGTTCAATTGTACAAACACTCTCAAAAATATTCTTATCAGATTGGGAATACTGCATCATAACCTTTTCAAAAAATTTATATGTCACTCTGTTGCTTTAAACTTTAAATTTCTGTAGTATCCTTTTGGGTTTCTGTCCTATATGCTGTTAAAGTAAAAGCACCTCGATGTTTTTGGATTCTTTTGGGCAAAGATATCTCTCAGATTATGTCCTTGTTCAAACTCTTTTGTCAATAACACGGATGAGAAATGAAAAAGAAAAGTGAACGTGAAAAAAAGATGTTCATGTTAACTATGTTGAAAGTTCTTGAAATCACAGTCTCTCTGTAACATTGCAAACGGTTAACAATTATTTGAGTTTTTTTAAATTTTGATATTAACTGTCAAAACCTGAAATTTTGCAGTTTGCCATGCATTATTCATGGTCTACTGAGGCACGTGCGAGGCGGGCATTGGCCAATGTATCAGCTTTACTTCGACCAGGAGGCATCTTTATTGGAACTATGCCAGATTCCAATGTCATCATCAAAAAGCTTAGAGAAGGTTTTTTCCCTTAGCTGTTTCAATATCTGCTCTTGGAGTTCACTGGAAATTGAAAATGTAATGGTGAAAACTTGCTTGTTTATTACCCTCTTGAAGATACACTTCTCGGCATGGTGTTTGTCACTAAATGTAAATGTAAACAATTGTCACTGTATGGGGCACTTTAGGCATTCTTCTTTTTAGTTACATGAAGAGGTGTCTTGGTGGTAATGACCCTCGCTAACAAATGAAGAGATGACGTGGTGATTTTTATCCTCTTTATTTCCTTTTCCATAGATCTAACAATACATACATATATACATTACGTAAGTATTCATAGATATATGAAATATAGATAGACACACACACACACGAACATACTTATATGCAGCACACAACACAACCATAAATGCATGATTGCATACATATATTACTCTTTCAGACTCCTTGGTGAAAGATCTATATGATTCTGATAATGATATTTTCTAAATACCCTTTTTGTTCACCACACTACTTTCCAGTTTCAGTAGTTACTGACTCAACTCGTGACTACTCTATTAAAGGATGTGAAGAGAGAAATTCTGGAGAAATAAAATAATATTCCACTTATAATGATTTTTTATTTCCTTCTTGATTATTGAAAAATTCCTAGTGGTGATGACTCGATCAAAATGGTGAAGAAACATTACGTTTTCTAACTTCTTGTTTTACTGTCTTTGAGTTCATTGACTAGATATACACGCATGAACTATCCATGACTTAATTTTTGGTACCTCATGGTATTTTGTTTTATACGAAATCTTTTCCTTGTTACTCTGTATTTAATACCATTTTACTAATTATTATATGCTTGATGGACTATGTAGCTGAGGGGTTGACGTTTGGTAATAGTGTGTACTGGATAAGGTTTGGTGAAGAATTTGCAGAGAAGGTAAATTTCATTTTTGATATCAGAAAAATGCCGGTAAAAAGCTTGTCTTTCATACGGTTGGAAATTCTCTATTTCTAATAAAATTTTCTCCATTTTGGTTTATTTCAGAAATTTAAGTCTTCAAGTCCTTTTGGCATCCAGTACAGTTTCCACCTAGAGGTACCTACTTTTTGCCCTTTCTACTGTTTTTATCTATTTGGTTATTATAATCTGAAACTTCACCTTCATGTGTTCATTTATTTTGACATGTGATATTTATTTTAGATTTGCATTTTCACACTTCCGAAAATATCCTCATGAAAAGTAATAGAAGTGATTCTCTTGTAGGATGCTGTTGATTGTCCTGAATGGATTGTCCCTTTTCCTGTCTTCAAATCATTGGCAGAAGAGGTATTAATTTTCTGCTTCTTGATTAAGTTGCTCATTTCATATTTGCATCAAGTAATTCTTTCGATCTCTTTGAAACTGCCTTTCTTGTTATTCTTGAATGGTTACATGCTCTGATGATTTTTATATGGATTAGAATACTGCATTATCCATAATCTAGTTTTAAATCGTATAGAACCAAATAGATTAGTCCTTATATTAACCAAACTGTGAAAATAAACATGGATTTAGCTAGTGGGCTTTAATTACGTATTGGTAAAACACCTGTTTACGTAACAGAAGTGCAGCTGCATTACAAACTTGTTACAGCTGACATATGTTCAACTGTGCAGTATGACTTGGAGCTGGTTTTTGTAAAAAACTTCCATTTGTTTGTGGATGAATACTTGAAGAAACCAGAATTTGTTGAGCTCATGCGGAGGCTTGGTGCACTGGGTGATGGTAACCAAGATCAGAGTATGTTCAAGATTTACTTTTATGGGAATTGCCAAACGTCTTATTTATTAATCACTTAATTGATTGGTTTGAAATTTCACTTGTAAATGTACAGGTACTCTGTCACCAGATGAATGGGAGGTAGCCTACTTATATTTGACCTTCGTTTTGAGGAAGGTGAAAATCCATTATAGACAAGTTCAGTGGAACATTTGCCCAACTATTTACAAATATTTGGTCTCCTTTACACCTCCTGTTCTGGCTCTAGAAGATTTCATAGAATAGAAGTTGTTTTCTTGTATTTACGTGTTGTGTTATACATATTCGATTTTCTATCTTGGTCAAACTTGTTTCACCATTTAGTGCCATTTTTAGGGGCGGTGAAGGTATTCTGCACTATGCAATACTGTTCTTGGGCGGTATTAAAATGAAAATTGTTAGCAAGTCAATCTTAACTATTCTGATTCACTAGTCTCGTTTTATCCTAGTGCTATCAAATAGCTGTAGCTAAAGGGATTTGTATATTGCAATTTTGATATGGACATAATTTATCCTTTCTTGCAGCGGGGGCAACCAGATCAACCAAGAACGAGCAGTATACGAGACAGAGGGAAGATGCAGTTGTCGAAGGAAGACATTACATTCATAAGAAATGGTGTTTGACCGCTCAGTTTCAAGAACGGCATCCAAATGGGACTAACAGCACGAAATTCCCGTCGTGAATGGCAAGCTCAATCCTTATATTTATTTAACTTGTCTTCTCACTACAAATTACATTAAACAATCCCGAGTTGCTGATCAGAATAAGTTGCTATTGTGGCTTGCTCATGATAATGTAATTGCCCCGTAATGCTGCCTTCTCTTTCCCCATTTTCAACTCAAATGTATCTTATCAAGCTGATTTTATTTGGACTAGTCACCATGTGCCAGTCTTTTTGATGCACCAATTCGATTTATGAAATCCCTTCAAATCAGACAAGCAAATAATAATGTTTCGAGTTTTCTTGATTTGCTCGAAGTGCACTTGTCATCGACTGGAAAAGGATCATACTTAATGATAGTGTTTAAAATGTAAAAATTTTGTGTCAAGGTTTTTACGATGCAAGAGATGAGTGAATTGGTTTATGGTTTAGAGAATGTTTGGTTGATTTTAAGCCAAATTTTCCAAGGATATTACTACTTGTACAAAAAGTGTATTGACAAAATGATGTGGCAAGATTCATGCCATTGATTTCAAAAATTGCTTTTTAAATCATGGACCTAAATGTTGCTGATATGTATTTTGTAAACCAATTTTGTCATGCTATTTTGTACACATAGCATGATTCATTTTCAAATTCAGAAGTTACTTGATAATAAGAAATAAGAAATAAAGTAATTTACTATTTTACAAGTTTGACCAATAAAATTACTGTTTCGACCTCGATATAATTTTAAAAATTGTCCCATATCGACTCACTGCTCGATTGCAAACAACTTTGTCAACTTTTTGGTCATTTGATAGACTCACTCTATCCAAGTAACTATTTTACCAGGGGGTAATTAATTAAAATAGTTAAAAATAAAATAAAATAGAAAATTAGCAGAGTTTCCACACTGTCAAAATGGCTATTTTGCCAAGAACAACGACCACTTTACCCTTTGTCGAAAAATAGTATTTTCAAATATATAGTTACACTTGCATATTACAAATTTGATGGGTGCGCAAATTACGAGACCAATAGTCAATGATGAAAGACTGGTCCAGACAATACAATAAAGACTATCTCCAGCAATTTATGGATAATCAGCCTCTATTTTAACAAAATGAAGGCATGGAAGTTGCAACTAGAAAAAGAAAAAAACAGATCCTCCATATGCATTACAATTTACAAGTATTTCAAAGTAGTGTTTAGTAACAAACTAAAAAAAGAAAAGAAAGAAAATGCATGATTTCATCATACTGTCTGTAGCTTCGACTAATTCTTGCAAATAACGACAGCTAACCTCGCTTCAGTAAAATTACCATTATTGCCATGACTGCCAATCCCATGAATGATGCTTCCAAAACAGTCTCTACACCGTTTAATCTTGCAGTTCCACCATCATTCATAGATACTTTATTGGCCGCCTGGCCTCTGAAGAAATTCTGGAAGAAACCTGACAAGCTACTCATCATATCAACCACAGCAAGCTTGATCTTCTGCATAATATCCTGAAATCCATTTCCTGACTTGGAATGACCTGAGTCGGACGGGCTATCATAGCACTCCTGGAATGAGTGGTCGTGCAGATCATTTTCAGCAACTGATCCCTTGACATCTAAATTCATACCCGAGAATGCCGAACCTGCAGACAAAATATAACAAAAATGCATTGCATATATCCGTCGTACAGTCTGTGGATGAATTGCAGACACAAACAGGGGATCTTACAGGTCTTCTGTGACTGCAGAAACTGCTGAAGCTCTTGATTTTGTAATACAGCATTAAACACATTTGGATCAGAAGCAATTGAGGCAACAACATTCTGGCAGAGCATCAGATTTAGATATCGTAATCACAAATTTCACAATGCTATTGCAAAATAGCAAAACATTCACGTGTTTAGAATCTGATCTATCTATAACAGGGTTTCCAGGGGGAAGGAAATCCAAAATCAGATTAATCAATACCCAATTAAAGCCTCAAACTACAACCACCTTATGTTTATCGCAAAAAATCTATTTAAAAAGGGTAAATAAAGATCAATATAATATTTAAAAGACACATAATGTAAACATTCCAAGTGAAAACTCGCCACCTTTAGAAGACGCAACTGAAACCATCCTCATAAACAATCGCATGTGTATAGTTCTACCCCTTTTTTCCTTTAGAGATATTTACTAACGATACTAGAAAGCAGAAAACAGGTTATCGCTTCTGTAGAATTCCGTTCAACATGTAGCAACCAGTGAAAAGACAGCATGACGTCCATCACCCTGTGCCTCCCAAAGAAAGAGCATATTAAAAAGAATCCTGAAGTCTATATTCCCTTGATAATAGATGGTCCATATAGAAACGAATCAGCAGAAATCAAGCTTGCTTCAATCAGGAGACTTCGAACTAATAAATAAAAGAAGATATCCCAAGATCCTAGATTGTGTAACTATTAAACATAAAAAGCTTAAATGCTATCTTCCTACTTTCAGTAGTAATAATAAATGAATCTCATTTCAGGCGTATCGAGTTGGATAAGCTGTAAAACCTGAGCAGCAGAGCTGTTGTTTAGAAACCTAAATGCTTGAATAGCATGAGTTGGTACAGCAGGTGCTACGGATTTCTCAGTAGTGTGCCTGGTGTCTAGAACTTTTGAGTTAGAAAGTAAGGTGGAACCGTGATCTGATATATATGAACCTCCATGGCCAACAGAATGAGAAGACAGGTAAGCCCTGAAATTTCAAGAAATTCAGCAAAAGAACATCCAGCAGGAATAAAAAAATTTAAAAGCAGGACGTGCTTTATATAGAAATGTATTAGACCTCTAAAATTGTTTTACCGTTCAGTTGTCGCTATAGGAATTCACATGAGGTTATAATTCAAGAAACACAATTGGCTCAATCTTTTATGGTTAATAAACTAAAACCCCTCTTCAAGACTTGTGATTTTCTCCCAGAGATAAATCAAACAGAATGAAAAAAAATAAAAATTGAAAGCAGTTCTATGTTCTCATACACTTTCCTATCATCATTTCTTCATCACTAGAAATTCATAGAAGTCGGAAACTTTCAAGAAAGCATACTTTTCGACAGCCACGGTGAGTTCAGAAGTGGCCTCTTTGGCCTCCTGAAGAGTCGGCAGGCCGCCAAATACAACCCTTGGCACGGGCTCGTCAGCACTAACCATCAGATCCTCCTCTCCTCCAGCGAACTCCCAATCATCGAGCTCCGAGCACGGCCTCTGGACGTCAGCCTGCGACTGCGAGGCCTTCAGTTTCGCGTCATCCCCCAACGAGACCCTCGCTGAAACGGGACAAGAAGACGCAACCTTACGAGCGGAAACAGAGACCGGGTAGTTCTCGATGGCAGTCACGCCTCGGAGCCCCCCGGTGGCCACTGTAAATCCCACTACCTTCGCCGCCGCCTTCATCCCTCCTCCCATAGTTTTCGCTAGCTTGTTGAAATTGAATATATACGAAGCGATCGATAGGAAACCCTAATTATTAACGAAGGTAGTTGCCCCTGGGTTATGGCAAGGATAAATTGGCATTTGGATCGATTTTCCGGGAAGAGAGACCAGGAGACAGACACGTGTCACATTTGGCAGTAAGGACTGCGTGCGTGGTCACGTGGATAATCTTTCGATTGAAGAGAAGTTCACGGTTATAAAAATGAGACGTGCTTTGTAGAGGACCTTGTCAGGATAGACGATCCGCAGAATTTTTTTTTTTACACAAACGAGGTCTGCCGCTCAGGTTAATTTCATAAATGATCACTGAAGTTACACGAAAATAATAAAATAGTCATTGAAATTCAAAACTTTCAAAAAATGTCACTAAACTTTCAGGCGATTTCAGAAACGGTCATTGGAGGACCAAATCCATTTTCAACCCAACCAGCCACCTTTGAACCATCATAACTTCAATCTCGGACTACGTTGATCATCGACCAATGTACCATATTGAAGCCCTCAATGTCCTCTTCGCAACCCACCCAACCACTGGTCGTAATCCCATCGGAATTGGCCGAAAATCAAGCCAAAGTGGGCTGATTGGGCTGAAAATCTTGAAAAATCAGTTAAAGCAGCCACTTTTGGACCATCATAACTCCAACATCCGGCCACCTTGGCCACCGCCAAACGTACCATTTTGAAGCTCGCAATGCCCTCTTCGCACCCCACCCAACAAATGGCCGTAACCCCGTCGGAATTGGCCGAAAAATCGACCAAAGTTGACTACGCGAGCACAGTGAACTCGCTATGGCAGCGTTATCAACTTTGGCTCGATTTTTCGGCCAATCACAACGGGTTTACGGCTAGTGGTTGAGTGGAGTACGAAGAGGGCATTGCGGGCTTCAAAATAGTACATTGGGCGGTGGCCAAGGTGACCGGATGTTGGAGGTATGGTAGTCCAAAAGTGGCTGCTTGGACTGATTTGGACTGATTTTTCGGGATTTTCAGCCCAAGCAGCCCACTTTGGCTCGATTTTTCGGCCAATTTCGATGGGGTTAAGATCAATGGTTGGGTGGATTACGAAGAGAACATTGAGAGCTTCAATATGGTATGTTGGTTGATGGTCAACGTAGCCCGAGATCGGAGTTATGGTGGTCCAAAGGTGGCTGGTTGGGTGGAAAATGGGTTTGGTCCTCCAATGACCGTTTCTGAAACCGCCTGAAAGTTCAGTAACCTTTTTTGAAAGTTTTGAATTTCAGTGACCGTTTTGTTATTTTCACGTAACTTTAGTGATCATTTGTGAAACTAACTCTTTAAAAATCTGTTTTCAAAATGATTGGTGTAAATATTACTTTATTAACCAACTTTATACGTGTAGCATAACTCAAATTATTTTAGGGAAAATTTAACTTTTGGTCAATCATTAATACTTGATTTGAATGACATTAATGTTATGATTTGATGATTTTATTTTTATATTATAAACTTGGGTGTGTGTATATATATATATATATATATATATATATATATATATATATATATATATATATATTACATTGGGTAATATGAATTTTGTTAATAAAAAAATAAAATAAAATAATTTAAAAAGTTAATATAAACAAATTTTTTCTTACCATTAACAAACTATAACTTCTTATCCATATTCTTCATTCCTCAATCAAGAAGACATTATTATTGTATTCATCATCCATTTTGAGAGGTTAGCTATTAAAAATTGTTTATATTTTTATCTTATAGCTTACTAATTTTTAAATATTAAATACAACATGTCATATGTATTTGAAAATTTTGAAACTATTATTAATTGATTTGTTTGGTTTTTGAAATATTTTTGAAAGATAAAGATCATTTACCATTTGTGAAGGATTTCATATTTAGAGCATGTTCGGTATGGCTTAAAATTCAATTAAAATTGAAAATATAGCCGTTATTAGGTCCTACTCGTCTAATAAAAGTCAACAATAACGGCTAATTTTCCAATTTTAATCTGATTTTAATTTCTATCGAACACACCCTTAATAAAATATTTAGTTATTTATTTTTTGGAAGATGTTGTGATGTTGTAGTTGAGAATTGATGATCACCATTAATGTTTTGAATATTTTTTTCAAATCAAACCACATACATGTTTTCAAGAATTGTCTTTTTAATGATTTATCGTGTAAATTATTTGAAAAAAATATTTTGTCATTCGGTAATACAATATTGATAACCACACTTAATGTGATTAAGAAATTGCTTCAATCACCCACCCACATATATGCTTCCCGAAAATTCCAACAGTTCAACTATCGAATTTGACATTTAGAAACAATCGGGGTAAACATTTCAACTGTCGAACTCAACATTTAGAAACTGTCGGGATAGACAATTAAACTGTCGAATGTGACACTTGAAAACTGTTGAAACCATTGATTTCACTTTTTGCTATTGTATGGATTTAAATATTTGAAAGTGTCACTTTAATGCTATTAAATATCGATATATTGATTGTGTAGAATTCTTATCATTGCAATCCTAACGTTTCATGTATGAGTAATTATTTGAGACCCATCGTGTTGCATGGAGAAAAGTTTGTTCATGTGAATAACGAATGGAAGTGGAGAGGGGACAAAACAACTTCTATTTTAGTGCCGACAAGTATTACCGTAGCCGGACTTGTGTTATGGTTGAATGACAAACTTGAAATTCTTGATACCCGTACTAAAATTGAATTGAAGTTCAACGTCTACCATCCACACTATGTAAGCGATCCAAATACGAGTATATCACATGACTTAGGAAATATAATCACTATAATAGAGTTGATTATAATCGGACCACATGTTAAAACCTCATTGTAACACAACTCACGTTAAAAGCCCATTGTACGACATGTTAGAACCTAATTGTAACACTTCTCCGAAAATACGATTCTCAAGGTAATATAGTGTTCCCCAGCACATTCTCAACTTACATTATTATTTTCAACTTAAATTATCGTTATCATTTGTAGACAGGAGAAGACACGTTTAAGTTCACAAGAAAAATACGGATCCATAGACAAAATATTACATAACATCCCGATAGTTCATCTGTCATTCTCGACAGATTGTTTCTATCATTCTCAACAGTTGGTCCGAAAGACAAAATTTAACTACACACAAGACGCACAATAGACATGTTCTTACTAAACATTTGGTAAAGACGTTAACAACCAATTCATCTCTGATAAAAAAAAACTATACACTATTTAGTGCACAATATGCAATTACTGTCCACTTCGTTTGTTGATACATCAATTTGAACATTTTCTCTCACTATCTTCGTAAGAATAATTCGAGCTTATAACAATTATCTCAGGAGGTGGAATGTTCGTCAACCACTCATCATCATCGGATTCATCTACGTACGGAACCATGAACTCGAACACCTCATCGAGCACACTTTTAGGTGATTGTGATGCTTTACTTGACACTTCGTCTAGGTTGGAAAAAGGAACAGTGAAAATGACTCTCCTATTTCAAGAGTTGACTTCATTATCGTCTGATGAAATTATGATGGAAAATAATAGTGATGAATCGGGTATTGGCCTGAGGCTCACTCAGGTTGATCGGTTCATTGCTTCCCGTTGACAAACTCATTATTTCAATATGGTCGTATTGAGTGAAATTGTTTTTGTATATGAGTAATATAATGTGTCACAAATTTTATAAAGTGTTCAAGTGTAACTCGGAATGAAGTGATGTCACGCTATTTATAATCAACTTCTTGGAGGGAAACACTTATGGTCATTTAGTATCCAACGACCAAATCCAATCTCATATAAATTTGAAAGACAATTGGTGTGATGGTTTAAGATCTAAATGTATCATTATCCCCTAAACTTCAATCATAATTTATGAAATTGTGAATCTTAAATCATGTGAACCATTTTATTTTCAAGTTTCGTGCATGCAGTTGTTATTTAATTTCATTAGTACTACTGTATCTTAATTGTAGCATGGTTCTCAGGTAATGTTCATATTGAAACAAAACAAATGACAGAGGCTCATTCAATCATGAAATTAAAAAAATGTTGTTTTCTTTTAATCAAACAATCCAATAAATATGAGAAACGAAAAACTTATAAAATGCGTAACTACAATTACTAGTGAAACGCACATACAAGACATGTGTCATAGTGTAATTGACTACATAGTAACATACATAACCAATAATTAATTTATATGAAGCATTAGTTACATCAAACTTAAGGTTTGTATTCAACCAGGCTCCAAGAAAATGCCAAAGTTACCTAGCAGATTTACAACTTATAAAATATTTTCAAACCCATGTGCCCTAGATTTATATTCAACTTTAGTATAAACATTTTCTGATACTCTTACACAATTCACAAGTACCAATGTGACTGAAATTTCACGAACTAAAGGAAATATTATATATCAAGGGAAAAAATGTTCTTCCATGTCAAGTCCCAATTAGTATCTAGCTTGTAATGCAGCATTAAAATACTCAATGACGATTTTTAGGTACTTGAAATTGCTTCTTTTCAAAATGTGGGCGTGCACAATCATGCATTTTTGGGAACAAGGAATTCGAAATTCATCTGCCAAGGTACAACAAGAAAGGAAAAAATGTCAGATCATAATATTTTGTACTTGTTGATTCCAAATACACGTGTAACGTTCGAATAAACCGAAAATAGACATGTGGACCAAGGTACAACAACAAACCAAAAAATCATTAGATCATAATACAACAATACATGTTAATGCCAAACACACATGTAATGTTCAGATGAATCAAAGTTTGACACGTGAAACTAGGGGGGGTGGACATGGTTCCATTTGGTTCTGGTTCCAAGAGAATTGAACCGAACCATAAATCAATAATTTTTTTGATAATAGACTCAATTTTTTTTAAGATATGGAACCGAACCGATCATTCGGTTCTATTTGGTTTGGTTCTAGTTCTATTACTTAAATTTTTAGACTTACGCCATATTCATAAGTTAGTAATATAAAATATTTAACAAGTTCAAATTATTAGTCATCAAGATTTTTCAAAAGTTTAAATTAACAAACAAAATATAAACGAACGCTTCTTTGCCAAAAGTTAATAATATCAATTATCAACTAGGGCACCAAGTTCTAAGAATATCAACTAAGCCACCAAGTTCTTCCAATACTGTAATACATGGACATCAGAAGATGTGTAACGTAAGGTACGACACCAACTATGCATGCAGGGTTATTTATTCTCTAACCTTTATAAAAAATAAAAATACTGATTCTGCAAATAAGAATACAGATTCCAAACCCTTCCTCCATTGATTCCTCCAGCATTATTTATTACTATTAGTGGATTAAAGTATTGTAAATACAGTATATATGCCTATATGGAACAAATTTAAACTGATTACAGTATTGCTTATTACTATTAGAAACCAATATACTGTAAGTTTGTAATTCAAATCTATTATGTTGTTAAATTCAAACCGATATGGAACAAATTCAAATCGATTCATTAATATATTTTTGTTTATTAGAAAAGAAGAATGTCTAGTAAATTACATAAAGAAGAATGCATAAAGGTACTAGCCCTGATGGTTTGAAGGGAGAACGATAAATTAGTGGTTGCGGAGTCGAAGTTTTGACAGAAGAAGTTGCTTCGTTTGAGACTTTGAGGGATCTGCACAGGACAACATTTGCCATTTGAAACTCTTGACTTGAGGGTTTGAATTTTAAGTAATACTCTTAATGGACTCGTTTGGCTGTACGGAAATAATGATTATTGGACTGGCTTCAATTAATGAAGAATTATATTTATATATAAATAGAATTATAAATTAAGTTTGATTTTTGGTTTGGTTCCCGGTTCTAGAACTAGAACTAAACCCCGAACCAGAACCAAATGGTTCTCGGTACGAAAAACAAAATCATTCATTTTTTTCGTAGAACTGAACCGCTCGATTTGGTTTTGGTCTGGTTTGGTTTTGATATTTTGTCCACTTATGTGTCGAGAAAAACTGATTATAATTGTCGATTTCGATAGTTCATCTGTCGATAACAATAGTTAATCTCGACAAATGACTCAACCCATCTGTCGGTATTCACCCATCTGTCAATGATTTAATGAGGTCATGAACGACATTTCACTGTGATGCCATTTTGTCTACTGAAGTGAACTGTCACGAATTCTACTTTTGACCTCTAAACCACCAAAATGATAAAGGGGTAAAATGTACTAAAAATTTCTTGTTTGACCTTCTAAAACACCAAAATAAATCAATGATAGAAGGGAAAAAAATAGTACTAAACGACTTTTTAAATAAGTAAATTATGCCATCAAAGTAATTATTTATTAGTTTTTCTTAAAAAGAAATCATGCTGGTATTCATTTCCAACCAAACAAAATACGTCAATCATTGTACCCTCCAAGAGGTGATTTAAATAAGCTCGTCGTCAAATTTAGGTACAATATATTTGACAGTATAATTTTTACATACCATGATGATGAAATCATAAATATGTCCAAATAAAAAAGAGAAACCATACGTATATGTATCACATGTCTGACTACTTAGAACGTGAAGATTTATATGCCAGGTTGACTCGAACAAGCATTAAATGCTATAAGCTAATAAAATGGATGCAAAAAGAAATTATTATGAATGTAGTAACACAAGTTGCAAGTAAAATATCATTGTCTAACGAAAACAGTTAGTAAAGAAACATGAAACACTCTAGGGAACTCAAGACTTAAAAAATGTTAGGAATAAACAAACAAAATGGTTATAGAAGTCAAATTTTAATTCAAAATATATAGCAAGTCAATTATCCACAATCGGAGTCTAACTGTTGAGAATGACAATTCATCTCGATAGATGATTCCATTACTGTCAGGATTGACATTAACATTTCATATTCATATTGATTTTTAAAAAATGAAGGGTCAGGTTACGTGTACATCAAACACATCAAAATAATCCAGTTACGTGCACAAAGTTATATGAAGCAACTTGAATATTTTTCTAGAAAATATTAAAAAAAAATCATATATAATACACCAAAAGACCTAGAAAAAATAAAAACCCCAACAAAATATAAACCCAAAAAAATGGAGAAATCCAAACTACCTATAAATGTAAACGAAGAAAACAAACTCACGGTCTAGATGTAGGAAACTCAAAATTGATGGCGCAATCTAAGAGAAATGTAAGAATAGGAACATTAAAAAAAAAAAAAAAACTAGAAACGAAATCTTCAATCGACCGAAAAAATAAACGCACATTTTCGAAATCCCGCCTGAGATATTCTTCTTCATTTAATACTAAGTGGGATCCCAAAGCAAGAACTTGTAAGTGTTATGCCTTAAGTTCAATCAACTTTGAGTATAAGTACTTTTAATATATGTTTAATGCATTTATTTTGGCAAGATCTATTATGATATTAAATAATAGAGTCCGTTGATTCAAGTCTCAATAATTTGTTAATCACAAGGAATTGTGATTGTGAGATACAAATTACATATGAAATCCTTGGCCAATATGTACACATAAGTCGAAAATGAGTTTTCGACTGACATTGACGTAATAGTGGAATGAAAGATATAATCGATAATTAAGATTGACACTTATCCATGTCTCGTGATTGATCGGATTATATTGACGAATGGATTATAGTTTTACGATAAACGAACAAGTTTGGTTTTGTCATACCATGTGACATTTTCCGTCACATGTATTGCCCTGACACATTGCTAGATATCAATCTGAGACAACATATGTAAATTAGTGATAAATCAAAAAGGTGTTTTGGTTTATCAATTTTGATTAGATCAAAATAATAATTCACGCCGTTAGGTATTGTGGTTGGAAACCTGATGGGTCACACATAAAAGGATAACTAGAAGAATGAGAGTTACCAATTAATTAATTGACAAGTGTTGGATAATTAATTAATTGAGTTTTTTATTATATGCCCAAATTAATTAATTAATTCATGGACCGGATTTAATTAATTGAATTATTTAAATATTGGACTGAGTTAATTTTAAGAGACAGGTCAAACCCATATGGGCATATATAAATAAGCTTCTATGGTTTGTAATATGTAAGGGTTTTCATTATTATTTTTGTAAGCACAAGAAAAGAAATTCTAGTTCCTTCTCAATCTTGTTCTTTGTGTGGATTTCATTGGAGGCTGGACAATTGGACAATCCTGGGAGGCAGATTAGGATTACTGGAACTACATGAACAGCAAATGAGTTTGTAAATCTAGATAAATGTATAATTTCTATCACAATTTCTATCTAAACACAAAGTAGATCGGAAATTGAAACTTATTTAATTTTTCGTTGTGCATGTTAAGTAATTTCCCAACAAAACTTGAACTCCATATAGTTTTCAGAGAATCATGAGAGGAAATATAGAAAAGAAGAAAGGAGAAAGGAGAAATTTTACAATGATTGTGTGGAGAAGTGGAGTAGATGATTGAGTTGAAGAGAGAAAATATTTATGTGAAAGAGAATATAAAGGAATGAGTTTATGGTTAATAAAATTTTGTTTTATTTTTATATTATAGTGATTTTGAAGTACAATTGTGAAGTGATTGATTTTCATTTTTTTTTTTCACTTTTTGTACAATTTTTTTATGTTGTCAAGTTAAAGACATATAAGGTATTTAAATTATGAGGAAATTACATTGGGTGTCAATTTTCTTGTATGAAATTACAAAAATGTCATTTTTTTTGGGCCATATCAAAAATGTCTCTTTTTGACATTTTTACCCTTGTAAAGAAATTAATTCCCCAACAGGTACACCATTAAATGAGACTGACATGGACTTGAAAATTGTACAAAAGTACTGTACGGATCAGACAAACTGCTGTACGACTGTCAGAAAATGTTCGTTGCTACAGTAATTCTCGACAGATGGGTAAATCTCGACAGATGAAATGTCGTTCTCGAAAGATAAAATGTCGTTCCCCGACAGTTTACCTCAATAATTCTCGACAGATGAGTGTATAAAATAAGATAAAATTTGACTTGTCAATCAGATGGATGCGTAAAATCAATCAACATTACAATTAAATAATAATTTTAATTGTTTATGTATATTATTTATTTAATTGTTTATTTAAAAAGTAAAGAGACAATTAAATTAAATATGAAATAAAGTAATGAAAATAATTCATTAAAATAAATAAATTAAATATTAAGTATACATAAACAATTAAAATAATTGATGGCATATTTAAATAAAAACGAAATTAAATATTAGATAAATAATTAAAATAAGTAATTTAAGCAAATAATTAAATAAAATAATGAAATATTAAGAAAATAATATACGTAAACAATTAAAATAATTAATGAAATATTTAAAAAAATTCAATTAAATATTGAATACACAATTAAAATAAGTAATTAATATAAATAACTAATTAAATATTAAGTAAATAATATACGTAAATAATTAAAATAATTAATGAAATTAAATATTACATAAGCAATTTAAATAAATTATTAATTAAACATTAAATAAATAATATACGTAAACAATTAAAATAATTAATGAAATATTTAAATAAATGGTGAATTAAATAATAAATAAACAATTAAAATAAGTAATTAGTGGAGTTAACATGTCAATTTATTTTATTTTATTTTTATTAACAAAATTCATATTAGACAATATAATATACATATATCTAATGTTTATAATATAAAAATTAAATCATCACATCAATACATTAATGATAATGAAAGGTAGCATTAATGTGCATTAAATGCTCCTAGAATTGTGTGTAAGGATAATATGGACCATTCACATCCAAAAAATGACATTTTTGATAAAATCAAGTGCCAATGAAAATTTTTGGTGCATTTTCAAAAAAAGTGACATTTTTGAAAATTCCCCTTAAATTATTTAGAAAGACAAAAATGTCAAAAAATGACAATCACTTTTGAAAAATGATATTTTTGTAAATGCAAAATCAAAAAGTGAGATCCAGTCCAATTTCCTCTTCACAAAGTAGCCGTTGGGAACTTTTCCTCTCTTGGTACGATGGTATCTCTATATATACCTAACCCATGCATAAATACATACAATACGCGCCTCATGTTTGAAACTTTTATGTGATTTCTTGTTTGTAATGCCTTATAATTCCCTTTATCTCATACTTCAATTTTATTATTTCATCTGTATTCTTTCAGTGAGGAAGGGGAGGTAGAATTTTCATCTTTATTTCTAGGGTATTAATTCTTGTTTGAATTATTTGTTAGTAATACCGTACATATTTCTGTATTCTTTCAGCGAGGAAGGGGAGGTAGAATTTTCATCCTTATTTCTAGGGTATTAATTCTTGTTTGAATTATTTGTTAGTAATACCATACATAAATCTTCTGCAACAAGTTTGTTAGCAAACTTTTGTCTGATTTCTTGTTTGTAAAGCCTCAATTTCTTACATCTCTTCCTTCAATTTTATTATTTAATCAGTTTTCTTTGGGTGAAGAGGGAGAGAGAGAATTTTCATCTTTATTTCTAGGGTATTAAGATCTTATTTGAATTATTTGTAAGCAATACCCTTTCTGGTACAGACTTTGATTTTGTTGTTTCTTAAATATTAAATGTATGGCAGATTTGTATGAAATTGGACTGCAGCTTTCTTGATTACACTGTTTGTGTGGTGTTAATGGAAGGTTCTCTACTTAAGGATATTTCCCTGTAGTAATATTTTGAACAAGTTTTGTTATTTACAGAGACCTCTATGGAAACAAAATTACAGATCACATCCAGAGGAGTTAAGATTGAAGTATTGATATTGTCATGATAAGCCTTTAGCTTTCCCTTTAAAGTCTTGATTAAGTTTTTGATCTTTTAATTGATTGATGTATGTTGAAATGTACAGGTAACATTACTTGAGTTCTTTGCCCTTCACTCAAATCTATCTGTACCCCGAATTTGTCAATTCACTCTTCAATTTTATTATCTAATCAGTGATTGAAGAATGAAGAGTTCATATCATCTTTATCTATAGTGCATTAGATTCTTTTAGAATTGTTTGTCGGAACTACTCTTGCTGGGCTGTGTGTTCTTTTTTATGTGGTTTCTGACCTTCAAGCTTTTGTTTGCTATTTTCCCCTGTTCATTGGAACATTGATTGTGCTGTTCATGTGTGGTGTGAATGGAAAAGCATTAAAGCATCATTTGGGTTCTTCGACCTCCTAGATTTAGTTTGTGAAGAACTCTCAACTCAGGCCGTATGCGATTGTTCTCTGCTATTGTGTATCAGCTTTTCTCTTTGAATTGAGATTGAATGTTTCGTCTCTGTTTCTAGTCCCATGGTTCTTTTTGAATTGTTTTTATCAAGTATGAACTATTATTGTGATTTTATAAAGTTTATTCTTGATTGTCCTTTATATGACCCTCAGGTTTTGTATTTCGTTAGTTTTTTTATTTATTTGTTGAGTCTTTCTTATTTCCATTTTTCTAACGAGAGCTACTATTTTTATTTTTTTTATAAATTATTCTATCCAAATTTTATCTGATTTTACGATTTCTCTATGAATTAAATATTTATTTTTTTAGTTAAACTCTATTGGAAATTATTATTTATCACTTACATCATCTTCCTTTCGTCTTTCATTTTCGATTTCATGCAAGCGAGCCTCCAATTTGAACAGAGGATGAGTTTTTGAGGATAGCTCACCCTCACGGGTCGTGATCCTGGTCATTTTGGTAACTTAGTGACAGCCCAACCGTTTTGGTAACTTCACAATGGTTCCTACAAAATTAGTAATTTTAACTTATACTTTTTGAGATCATCTCCCTCCTAATAGGAACTTGAAGAGCAACCGCTAACTTGTCTCTTTGAGATGGTCAATTATTGAAATGAAAACAGCTAGCTCAACCTATGATAAATTCATAAAGCACGGGATTTCACCATCTGAAGGAATTCTGTGATAGTTTGAGAGCCCTTGGTCATAACTGTAACCCAGTCATGAATTTTTAAATTTTCGACAAGAGTAAATTTTGTGTTGGAAAAAATGGTTGACTTTGGCATGAATTTTGAGCGAGATCCGTTTGGCTAATTTGGACGATTAAGGTTGATTTGTGTTCTCCTCCGTAAATACATCGAAATCATATATTTACTTGCCAAAATTGAAGTTCGGGTGAATGAGAAATTGAAACTCAACGTATGCCATGTAAAATGAGTTTATGTGAGAGAGAAAAATAAATAAAAGTTTGTCCCATATAGAAACTTGATGAAAACAAAAACTACTTTAAATATATGGTTGCACTTTAGACGTGTGTAATCATGAATAGCATATAGACTCTCTCCACGTGCACGCGAATCGAAATGTGCTTCCTTAGAGACTCTCTCCACTCGTCCACGTTTTGCTACAATTCTTTTGTTTTCTTCAAGTGTCTTTTCAATTTTGAAATTGTTGAAACTCTCATGGTTATTGTCATTAGTTAATGGGCAGGCTATAAAATTGACTCGTTTTCACCATTTACAGAACACGAATTCATCAGAAAAACATCTGCATAAATTTTATTTTTTGTCCGAGTGTTCAGAAATTACTGATTTTACCGTTGTATCCTGGGAAACGGACGCTCGATCTAGACCTCAAACACAGACGGTAAGAGTGCGAATCTATTTTTAAGAAAACTGTATGTAACACAAATATCGATTAAAGATACTGCTTAATTCGTTTCTGCAATTATTTGGTCTATTGAGTATATATATTTAAATATGCTATGTATGTTATTTAATCTCCATATACGGTGAGTGTAAATCGGAATTTGTATATATTGTATTTAAATTTAACACATATACAGTTTGCTGCATATACAGTATTTAAACCCACTGCAAAAGTATATAAGTCGCATATATGGTATGCATAAATACGGTGAATTGCATATACGGTATGCACATTTCCGATAAGTGACAAATACGATATGCAACCTGTAAATTCAGTATGCAACCTGAAATACGATATTCAACCTATAAATCCGGTGTATTTCATCAATAAATCAGTATTCAGTCTTGTGAAACTTGCCTAACATTTTGATTGTAAACATTTGATAAATTCCATATCAACAATAACACATTAAAAATTCAACTTGGGGTTGGTCAATTGATCGAGCGGAAAATATCTTTTTTAGAAGGAATATCTACTCAGATAGGGCAGTTGACGGGGTTTAAAAATAGGTGCTGCGTGTCAGCACTCGTTTGACTCTTTTTTTCTTTTTTTAACAGTCCAATGAATGCTTGACACATGTCTCCTATTTTTAAATCTTGTCAAATGTCTTGTTTGTATAGCAAAATTCTTTTAAGAATGGTATAGTCGAAGGAAATTTTTTTGACCTCAATAAAAATCTAGTTTTTCAGTCAGTATATTGATTGTGTTTAATATTTTCAAAAAATGTTCACAACAAACTTCAACAACATCTACATAAAATTTGACCATCAAATCATTAAAAGGGATACATAAAATAAGATCATAGATTGTCTCTTCACCTCTCTTATTTACAATCTGGCTTTCACAAGAAAATCTGTTATTAAAAGGGATACGTGGCAAATGTTAATTTTTTATTTTGGTGGATCACACTGTGCTCTGTTTCGATGTGCTAGATAACGACTGTTCATTCCCTAGGGGCAAATGTTGGACTAATTAACATCTCGAAGATTGAATATCATAGTCTAAGATGAAATGCTCAAGGATTATTAGTTCGTGTCCTCTCAGAATCATTGAGGTAAGTATTCGACTATAAATTTTAGAATCTCGTAAAATTAATTAAAATACGTATAAGTTATTTCGAACATTCAAGAGGATTAAAAAAAAGAAAAAGGTAAAATATGCTATGGGGGACTCAACCAAGGGCTTAATTATATTTTTTCATTTTGAGTCACGAGGTTGCCATATGGTCAGCGACGAAATAAAAACATTGAAGGACTAAAGGACAGTGGACGGTCCAATCAACCACATATATCGGTGCAAGAAAGGCACATGCAGCCCCACTCCAACAATAATATCTTACGTCAACTATTTAAAATGTGACACCTTAACTAATTTCCAACAATTTCAAATTAATATCAGGATTTAATTGTAAATCTAGCTTCCTAACAGAATCCCATAAATTATTAGGCCCACAATACACATTATAATTTTTATCTTCATTCTTTTATTTATTTTCAATCACATATATTTTAATAAAATAATATTTTTTATCACATCAATAATTTTTTCTTTTTTTTTCAACAACATATTCATCATCATATCAACAAAAAAATACATTCTTTCCAAAATAATGTGCATCATACAAAGACCTAATAATTTATTATCAATAATTGCTCATTGAAGCAATTATTTTCTTAACTTTTTTATTCGAGTTCTTATGTTTAAATTTCTTGATGATAATTTATATCAAAATATTTTATTGTCATACTTTGAAATTAAGAAAAAATAATTTTTCGAACTTTCTATTTATTTTTTTATTTTTAAATATGACGAAAAAAATAAGTTGTTCTACGCCATTTCAACAAACTTTTGGACATAAAACTGTTATTAAATACAAAATCTGTTAACTAATGAAAAGTTTGATGATAAGAATGATGTGAAAAACCTTAAAAACAGTAAAAATATGGTACAAAAAATAAAAATTGTGGTGTGAATATTCTCCGGAGTCTAAGAATTTAAGATAGAGATGCTTTAATTTGCAAGTTATCTATAATAATACAAAAAGCATAATATATTTAAACTTAAAAAGATTAACATTAGTAACTATCAAATTAGAAAACTACTTAATCTAAGTTACTAAAATAGGATTAGCATCTAATTTCCATCTTTATTTTTGAGCTGCATGTCCCCTTTCTTCTCTGCCATTTTTCTTCGATGCACCTGCATTATTAATTCCAAAAATTTTAAACAAAGACACGTATAATAAGGGCATGTTTGGCGATACTTTTGTTTCTGCTTCCCTTTGAAAGCACTTCTAATCAGATTAGTACATACAAAAAATTATATCTTACTTTAGAAACAATTTTCGATTTTTCAAAAGCCATAAACAAACAAAACCAGTACGACTAATGCAATTAAAGCACTTATAATCCGTCCAAATAAGTTTCAGACAAAAACAAATTTTCACAACCGAGAGAAGAGAACTTTAAGATCAAAACAAGCAGAAGCAAAACCCACTTACTTTTCTCATTACATTCCGGTGGATCTTCGAACAGAGACAGTGAAAGCTGTTTATGAGCAACACCAATATCAAACAGAATTACCCCCGACTTCGGATCACCAACGACAATATCCTTAACCGGAAGCCACAGAAAGAGCTCTTCCTGCGAGAATCCCTCGACTCCGGTGAGACTACCGTATGTTAAATTCGCCCGAACAACACTGTCGTAAAACGCCATCGTATCAAACTTTGTCATACACGGACCATCGAGGAACACTTCAAGTAGCCCAGATTCAGACAGTGTGTAGGATTTGACCTCCTTCGGGAGGAGGCCGGCCGGCAAGCCTCTGGACTGGAGGAGGTCATGAATGGAGGATGAGTGAGAAAGTGGTGGAGAAAGAAAGAGTACGAGGAAGGAGAAGAGTAAGAGATTTTGAATCAACTCCATTGAAGAAAAAATAAATTAGATTGTGGTGTTTTAATGGCGCGTTTTAATGTCGGGTTAAAGAAATATGGAGTTTGGAAAGTAGAAAGACTATTTAGCATGAGAGGTTTAATTTTACTAATTTACCCTTGTATTTGGAGAAATTTCTATCCATTCGAGGCTTCGAGCCATAAGATCAGCCCTAGAAGCATTCAAAATTCAATCCCGGGTTACTTTTAATTTATCAGTTCGTTTACTCAACCCTACCCGCTCCTCTCACATTGGAGACGAGGGAGGCACATTTGTCGAAACGTACAAATGACTTAATCATTCAAAATTTTGTTAAATTATCCCGTAATCTCCGCATATCTAACTTTATAAAGTTATATCTTTTTTTCCAGATCAAAGTGGATATTATAAAATTAAATTGAGACAATTTCATTTCTTATCATGTTTGTAGATTTGACAAATTGTGTAATGTTAATACATATGTTGAAATTTGATTCACTCTTTAAAAGTTGAAGACTAGTTTGCTATTCGAACAATAATTGAGAACGAACTTACTATTTACCTTGCGGATTGGATTTGTCTAACCAATCAACCAATTGAAATGAAGATGTGTTGATATAATGTTTTATGAAATAATAAATTTGATTCTCGTATTGATATAATGTTTTATGAAATAATAAATTATTTAAATATTTATAAATAATATTTATATACTTAAAAAAAATACTTTTTAATAATATTTTTTTTTGAAAGATTATTTTTCATTTGAAACGATTTCTTTCAAACAAGCTCTTAACATATAAAAGAATTTCTTAGTCTAATTTAATCTATAAAAGCAATTTGTCAGTCATATAAGTTGGCCCACGCATGATTGAATTTTCCGCGTGACAAGTTATGCATCTTTGGCCCTCCCTCAAAGAATAACAATATTTGTTGTATGATTACCTTTTCAATTTCAATTTTTTAAAGTAAATTTTTCTTATTTGACAAATATTTAAAAAATACGCCGACAAATAAAAATTACAACATAAGAAAGGCTAAAGCCACTTGAATATCTCCTTGGACATTATCTCCCTGGATGTCTAGAGGGACGTTCACCCAGTAAAACTGCATAAGAAAACTGAAGAAACAAGTGAAAAAATACTTCATAGTCAATAAAAATTTGATTTAGATCCCGTTTGGTAGTCATTTTTCTCAAAATATATTTTTTCTCTTTTTTTCAACAACACATTCTTCAATAAAATAATGTTACACGTAAACTCAAAATTTTTCATTATAATCACACATTCTCCATCAATCAACTATTCAAAAATGCAATTTCTCCCCAAAAATGACTATCAAATAGGGGCTTAAATGAAATGAAATTCATTGAACAAAGTCCCAAAAAAATTGTGCACTCGTATTATATATGCTTATTTTGTATTAGTTTGTTAAACGAAAGCAAATTATAATTGATTAAAAGAACTTCATTATCTACAAAAAAAAAAAAAGAAAAAAAGAAGAAGAAGAGAGCTCTAAAAATCCACAATTGATTTCGAGCATCTCTATAAATAATGTCTCATTCATATGTGGAATTCAATAAACTTTTGACAAAACTAGCAATGTTTACTTTACTGTTATTAAAACCTTTGAAGATCTTTGTTCATTCTAAAAAGGACATGATAGTGTAACAGGGAGATTGACAGACCCCACAAATAGGAGGAAGGAATAATTTTTTTTTTTTTTTTTTATGAATAATGCTAAATAAATCTACGAAATGACCTAAAAGTTGACATTCTCCTCGCATGAAGGGAGGATCCCACTTGAATAAAATAACATTTTCCTCCTCATGTGTTAGAGGAATGTCATCTCTTATATCAACCTTTAGGTTATCATAGCACAACTCTTTTTTTATTTAAGCATAATCTACGACATGTGAGAGGTGGTCATTCCTTCTATCAAATATTTTCGATCACTTTAGCATTTTCCTTTTAAAAAATGAAGTGACGCAAGTATGACGTGTTAAATCAACAAGGGTATTTAAGTAAAATCAAATTTCCTACAACAAAGTAACTGCTGGAGTAAAAAGAGTCAAATCAGGCACAATAATTTGGACCAAGAGGAAAAGTCCAAGAGCTCAGGTACAAAAATCATAGACACCAGGAGGGCATAAATGTCATTTCATGATTGTTTGTACTCGAACAAGATTTTATTCCACAACTTTATTGACCCTAAAGGGCAGAGCTGTAATTAGTTAAAACCTCATGGCATAAAAATGGAAGAGAAACCATTTGCGTATCTTAAGGGAAATATCTAGCCTTCTTTTTATTTCTTTTTTTTTTTTGGAAAATAAATTCATCAGGTTAATTAAAGGAGAAAATTGCTGATATTAGAATTTGTTAGAGAGGGATATTAGAAAGTAGAAGAAAATGTTGGAAAAAATTTCACTATTGGTCCCAACTTATTTGTCAAATAGTAATTTAGTCTTAAACCTTTTCAAAATAAAAAGTTGATTTCAATCTTTAATTATAGTTTCACAGCCAGCACTAAATTGTAAAATTTGTCCAAATCTCTTTAGGTTATAAAGTGTCCTCACATACTTATCTTCATGAAGCTGAATTTTATTTTCGATTTGGGTCGACGCATAAAATTTTAAGTGGACCATACTTTGATGAGGGCCAAGGGTAAACTTAGCATCAATATATGCTTGATTTAGATTATAAATATATAGAAACTGGTGATGAATAAGTAGATAATGTTTGTGGATTTATCGGAAAATGTGGTTGAAAATAAAATTTGTTCATTTCCAAATTATTAGTGTTGCCAAATGGAGGCTTAAAGAGATTGTTATCATGGGTCGATTATGTGACTAAAATAAATATAAGGACTAATGTACTCCTATTGAAAGATTAACGATCAACTTATTATTAAGATAATAGAATAGGGACCAATTCTGCATTTTCCTGTAAATTCCGTAATGGGTAGTATAGCATGGGTTTTGCTATGGTCAGCCCCCTTAATAAGTGAGAGTTAAATGACAGTCTTTCACCCTACATCATTGGAGACATAACCTGTGATTTACCTCTCTATCAAGGTTCAGGACAGGATAGATGGAAACGCTAATAATGGGACGTAATCCAAAAAAGAATCTCTTAGTCTAATTTAATCTATAAAAGCAATTGTCAGTCATGTAAGTTGGCCCACGCATGATTGAATTTTGGCCAATGATATACGTACTGGGGATGGGATTACAGGCCCCTGTAAAAAAACTCCCTGTACGCATGGGGTTTCCCTTGAATTTTCCGCATGACAAGTTATGCATCTTTGGCCCTCCCTCAAATAATAACAATATTTGTTGTATGATTATCTTTTCAATTTCAATTTTTAAAAGTGAAAATTTCTCATTTGACAAATATTTGAAAAATACGCCAACAAATAAAATTTACAACATAAGAAAACTGAAGAAACTAGAGAAAAAAAATACTTCATGGTCAATAAATATTTGATTATAACGGCAAAAAAAAATAAAAAAAATTCAAGAATTATGCCTACTTTATCTTTTTTTATTTTAATTTCTCCTAAACATCACTAAGTGCAAGTGACTAGTATAAAAAGTAAAGGTTGCCCGCTCGATGTGCAAAAAGACTCCCCAAAACAGGGGCAGGGTGACAAATAATATTATAAAAGATGAAAGGTAAAAGTAACTTAGATAAATATAAACAGAATTATTAATCAACAATCATTATTTTGTGCTGTCAACATTCTTAAACTTCCAAAAAACATGAATATGTGGACATAGTGCAGCCTGCGTGTTCATTTAATAATTCATTAGATTCATGAAAATGGCCAGTACGATACATCTTCAGCTCGTGTTTTAATGAAGGGTAAGCTAGTCAAGTTACTTGTATATGTTTGATCCGATCATTTAGCAGCTCTTTCTAAGAGACGGAAATGTTATTCGATCGTGATTTTCTCTTGCACTGTCCCTTCTAATGGGTTTCGAATATAAAAATTATTTGTTGGCCCATGAACTTACCTATTATGACCTCAATTTGATTATTCTTTCTTATTAAACATCTGAATCGTGAATTGTCTTCTTGTAAATCATCATAAATCGTTTGAGAGAACTTTCGAGGAGCAAGCGATCCTTGCCCAAAATACAATGACGAAACTAAAAATAGAAGCATTACAAATTGCAAACATCAATGTTGGATACGAACTTCCTTTGTGGACATGCCTGCATGGATAGGACATATACGTCACAAACAAAGCATTTCTATAATAGTTCGCCGATTGCATCTCACCTAGGTGAGAACTAGAAGTACATTTCATCACCTATCTAAATTGGTTTGAATATCCTATGCAGCTATCCTACTTGTCAATCTTCACTCGAAACTTTCAATGTTATAAATAATATATTTATTTCACCGTGCAAAGATAATAACACACTTTTAAAAAAGTTCAGACCGAACGAGCCTGTCACAATACCAGTCCAGACAAATTGTTGATATTGGTGGAGTGGTAGTATGCAAATAGGTTTAAAGTCTAATTTGATTGCAATTTTAGCCATCTTAATTTAAAAAAGGGGGGTAAAAAATCATGAGATTGATTCTATATGATAATGGTCCATATTGGTGAAGTTGTAGCATGCACATTGGTCCATAATCCTATGCACACTTCACATACCATCACTATGAAAGGGCCATTGGAGTTTTGAAATTAAGCATCCATTTGGTTTGGATGAAAATTAAATTTTTAGTGGATTTTTATAAAAAAAATTGTGAAATGTATGACTGAAAAATTGATAAAATTTGTGGATTCAGCGAAAATATATGATTGAAAATGAGTTTCAAAAAAAGGGTTTTAGAAATGGGAACTAAAAAGGGGCTAAGAAAAGCCGAAAGGGTAGATTGTTTGGAAAATATATGTGGCTCCATATTTTTTGTTAATTATTTATCTATGGTCTTTCTTACTTTCGTGGATTTTTATGGTTGAACTTCAACGTATTATTACAAATTAAAGTTGAACGTTAATGCAGAAATAAAAGAGGGTGATGAATTTTTTGGAATTGGGAAAGCGAGGTGATTGTAGATTAGCCATTACATTATTGCACTCAAACCATTAATTAAAGCATCAATAAAAATAGAATTATTCCCTAAATACAAAGAATACATACAGATTTTATACAGGAATTCAAATTGAAAGCATCATGTCCATCTACATAAAATCTCTGTCAATTTGTGTTTTAATCTTGTACATTCAATTTGAATTTTTGTACTAATTCTGTATGTATTTTCTGTACGTATAGCATGATTCATAAAAAGATCAAAGATGGAGCTTCCGATGAGAAATATAAGAAATTAAAGTGACCAAATTTATTGGTAACAAGGTATGACTTTTGAGTTGTTCGACATACAGAAAATATGAAACATTTTGGAGAGTTGGAGATAAATCTTAGACTGTATTGAAATTGTGCATCGTTCTTTGTTATTGGCTAAATTATACGATTTACTTAATGTAATTTTTTCAAAGGAAATTGGCACAATTTGTCTTTTCCTCATTTTGACCGTTAAATCGTGTAAAAAGTCAGGTTGCCCTCTTCTTTAAATGAACAAAAAGAAAAGGAAAAAATAAATAAATAGAAAATTTTAGGGAGAGTCATACACTCTTTCTAAAAGTGCAATTGAGTTTCAAAAAGATAATAATGGAGGAAAAAAATTAAAATTTAAAACAATTAATAAAAAGATAAGAAAAAACCTATTAGCTAGTGATTGTGAAGTCCCAATTCTTGACTTGAGGGGACATCAAAGGACTCTAATTTAGAAAAAAAAAAAAACAATTCATCCTGTTAAACCCCCACCCATTTCCTCAACTGATCGTTGTTGTTGTCATCGTTATCCTATTCCAAACCAACTCAATCGCCTTGTCTCTTCCATCCCCTTAAAAGTATATGTAGGGGTGGTTTGGTTTCGCCATTAAGTGGTGGCGAGAATCATAAGAAAACTCCCTTCATGTGCAAAAGTATCAAGGGTTTTTCTAAAGTGTAGGTGGAGTGAGGGTGTAAGATTTTTATTTTTTTTCTTTTATTTATTTGAAAAAATTGCATTGTTGGTCACCACTTTATTTCTTTTTCTTTTTTATTACTGAACCATTCACTAAAGGTTAGGGACTAAATGAGCAATTTAATTTTCCCATTTTCCCATTTTTCTTCTCTTCTTCATCCTCTTCTTCTTTGTATCTATTTTAAGAGGAGGAAAACATCAGTTTACATGATTTAAGGACTAAAATGGATGAAAATGATCAAAAGTGGCACCAAAAAAAATTGATAAATGCACATTAACCGCTTTCTTCAAAGGTTTGAATGAAATTTGTCAATTTTCCTGTTTTCAATTTTATTTTTTCACTTTTCTTAATTCTTGAAATACTCAATATACAAATATTATCCGATGACACAAAAAAATAACCCTTTTACAACATATTTTTTTTAAAAATAAAAATAAGGTTGATTGTGCCTAGTGATTTATAAATATACGGATTTTTTTCCCCTGAAGAATTGTGTAGGAGAAATAGAGCAAGAGAAAAATCTATTTCATTTTATCTTTTCTTGGATAATTTAAAAGCCATCGAATGGAGTCCTCTATCTCCACACAAACACACTGAAGAATTTCTACTACTACAACTATAATAACACTGTCATGCAATCATTTCTACAATTTTCCATCAATTTCTCAGCTCTAAACCCTCTCTATAAGGATTTAAACACGAAACACAGAATATTTAAGTTAAAATTTTCACAACCCACAAATTATTACTCTCTTTCGAGAACAAAGATTGAATATTTGCGCAAGGACAGGTTAAAGATAGGAGTGTCATCCTTTGGAGTGAGCAAGGGTATAAATGGGATTTTATCGAGGACGGGAAGGGTTGTTGTGGTGAGATTCAGTAAAGGCTTTAAAGGTATTGGGGGAGGAGGAGGAGGAGGAGGCGGCGGTGGGAAGGTTACCAGTGAAACTGCAAGAATTTTGGGGAATCTTGCTTTGGCAATTCTGTTGACTTATCTCTCTATGACTGGGCAATTGGGTTGGCTTCTTGATGCTATTGTGTCCATTTGGGTATTGCTCTCTTTCTTTTCTGTTGACTTATCTCTCTTTCATTTGGGTTTCTTTTTTCTTGTATCAGAATTTTACATATGCAAATGAATGTGAACTATATAGTTCTTGGTATCATTTTGTTGCATAGGACAAATGCATATGATACTGTCATGGATATGATTTCACCTCAAATCTTGTGTTGTTACCATCAAAATTGTAAATTTTTTATTTTTTTGTCATATAAAAGTATGGAATATTAGATAATTGACCAAAGGGGACACCAACGTCCTCTGCCTGTCTGTCCTTGGAAGAATAGAGAGGGACGGTAGAGCTTTTGGTTTTTTCACATTGTTAAAGAGCTGAAATTGGAGGCTGACATGAATTTTAATTTTGCCTCCGATCTTGAGAAGCTGTGATTAATTTTGTATAACTTTGTAAGAGTTCTTCCTAGGAAATAGAGAAAGTAAAGGAAACACAAAAATTGCATTTGGCATGATAATTGCAGTTGCAGATTATTTTATCTTGATTTTTTTGTTGCGAATGCGACATGGTATGCCAATCATTTTAGCAAGTGTTTCTATTAAGGACTTGTCATTAGCATGAACTGAAATGACAGCACCAATTGTTCTGTCAATGAATCGCTCTTGTTGAATTCTTGATATTGACATGGCTGATACATTGTTCCAGATTCTCGCAGTGCTTATACCAATTGTGGGTCTGGGAGCTTTTCTTTGGTGGGCTGGACGTGATATAGTTCAAGGCAGTGTAAGGATATTTAACCTTATTCCTTGTAACTCAATTTTTAAATTGAAAATCATCTTTTTTTACTTGAAAGGGGATTTGATGCTTATACTATTAACAAATTTAATGATTTTATTATTGTTAAACCACTATGAATGTGGATTATATTAATAAACTCTCAAGATAAAGTTATTGAACACGTTATGAATTCCAGTTTCCTTTACTTCATCAAACATTCCAAAACTCAGCTATTTCAACTACATTAAGCCCTTGTTTGGCCTCCGTATTCTAAAACTTAATTTTTTTCTCAAACTCATTTTCAACCTAACATTTCATGAAACCCACAACTTTTACCAACTTTTCAATAACACATTTAACAACTTTTATCAAAATCTAATAATAATTTAATTTTTAGCTAAATCAAATTGGGGCTAAATGTTCCTTCAAATACGTCGAGAATATCTAGTTTATGGCCTCTTCTCATATCATGTTACTTGTTTTAATGTTGTAAGCAACGTATGTAATATTCGAATCTGTGTATATGTTGGAAAAAATAGCGTCTCCTGAAGCTGTTGTCACTTAACACTTCGTTGATTCAGACATTTGATATGATTTCTCTTTAATTCAGATTGTTGTCAGTGCATTCTTATATGAAGTGTATATGGGCAAGACCAACCTTTACAGCATCAATGCTTTATTCTCATTCCCATATGTGATTTTTGGTGCTTGCTTCATGTACAAATAACTCACCAAGACTTCTTTCGTGAATTTACTCCTTCAAAGTCTTAAATAAACAGTTATCCGTTTCAATTGTTGACTGACATCAGTTTATGATTTGTTTTACATTTTTCTTCCATAAGTTTCCTAGTATTTTGCATGTCGGAATTGATTGCCTTTTGTTGGGTACTACCTTCTTGAATTCAACTTATTTTTGCATCGTGCTTGTCTTTCAAAATATGTGCTTTAACCAGGGTTCAAATACTCTATCCCCTCGGATATTAAGCAATATTCTTCTTTTTTGAACCTAATGAAGTATTTTTCTGTCCTTAAATCTTTCTGTATGTGATACATGCTATGTCGACCGTGAAATTATTGCAGCTGTTGTATATGATCCATATATATTTTAATAACATGTTTCAAGCAATTGTTTATTGACTGATTGTTGTATGTGCAGTGTCCAAACTGTGGAAATGAATTTCAAATATTCAAGTAAGATATGTTGATATCCGTTTTTGTTATGAAAAGATTATTTTTGAAACCGAACTACTTATTTGCTTTTTTCTTTTAGCTAGTTAATTCACAATTTACTTGTTGCAGATCTACATTGAACGATGAGTTGCAGCTGTGTCCATTTTGTAGCCAGCCATTCTCAGGTAACAGTTAATGCCGAGAACATATACTTTTGAGTACGACAATTAGTTATAATATCCATATTTTACAAAGATTTTGCGCCTTTATTTATTTATTTTTTGTATTAAAGGTGAAGATTATGTAGAATATATAGCAATTGTTATTGACATAATTTGTTTGGTATTTTTTAGAGGTCACAATGAGCTATTTGGTAGGAGCTCATCTATAATAGCTAATATCAGCTTGTAAGACTTGAATATCGTTAGTTGTTACAGTATGATTTTACCATATAAGAGACGTATTTTCTAGTATGTGCCTCTCGTCTCAGTTACAGTAACATTCTTTTACTTCTTGTAGTGGTAGACGACGAGTTTGTAGCAGATCCAGTGAAGTTCTCCAATGAATCTTCAATATTTGATCAAGCATTCTCTCGTACAAAAAAAGGTTTGCTTATTTACCTCCGTATATCAGATTGATCAAAGAAGAAGATGGTTGGGATATTTTTACCTTCTTAACGTTGAAATTCCTTTGGCAATAATACCCAAATTTATCAATTTCAACATATTAATTTTGTCTGAACTAAGCTGAAATATCTAATGGTTGAAGTTGGTGCTTACCAAAAATCGACTTGAGATCCTCTTCACATGAATCCAATCTTGTCTGAACTTTCGCATCTTGTAGTGAAGTTTTAAGATTGTGTGTCTCAGAGAACTGGGATAAAAATCAGTTGTAGTCTATTTGTGTTTTGCAAGATTAGAGTTTATGAAAATTGTATCAACTAAAAGCATTGCTTGTGAAGAGGGAAGAGGTAGTAAATAAGTTTCTATTTTGATTTAACTAAACCCTTTTGAAGACCAATAATCTCTCGTTAAATGATGGATGAAGATGAGTTCCTTACTGGGAAAGATTCGTATTATCACAGAGTCACTGGCCATGAAAGTTTTCCTTTTAAGGACATTAAAAGGATCACTGAATGACGTATTTTGTGTTTTGGTGTACAGGAAAGAATTATTCTACTCCAGTGGTTGACGTCGAAGCAGAAATAAGAGATGCAGATTGAGTTTTGCATCATAATCGTGAACTAATTGGTCAACTGCACTCGTTCCAGTTCACACAAGGCACGAGAAGTACAATGTTACAAATGAGATTGCACTTCTATGACTTGATAATAATGTGTACTGTTGTTTATTATTTCATCTTTTTTATTTACACAGTAAAACGATCCCGGCTTGGATAAAATGTAGATCACCAGATTGTCAGAAGAATTGTTTGTTCATAATTTGGTAGAGGAATGACATTGTATTGAATTTGAAGGTAACTCTTCTTAGAGCTAGACTTTGTCGATTTGACGAGCAAAAGTTGCGCTCAAAGTAAGACCGACCCATTTGCAAGTTCAAACTAGACTAGAGCAGAATTACCAAAATAAAAATCACATTTCTTAAACCAAATGACGAGCTAAATATAAATCTCTTTTATTCCTGGAAACGTCAGGCTGCTACTGGGATCTCAACATACAATTTAAAGAAACACATTTAATTCTGATACGAGGTTATCTACGACGAGTGAGCATGGCACAGAGATCATAATCTGCATCTAATCTAGAATCTGAAAGTGTGATGCCCAGCCCAAAGTAAACAACTTTATTCCAGAAGTATTCACGGAGCCAAACTAGTGAGCCCCTTCAACTTTCTGCCAAGAAGGGAAAAGCAAATTATGACAATATCATATATTTCATTTATCACCAAAAGAAAACCAAAACTGTTTAAACAAAAACACAGAACACTGACGATTTGGTAATCAAGATGTGTCCAAACGCAGAATCACCCCAATAATGATAGATTCTGGAGAAAGTTATTATTAGCAGTGAGAAAATTATACCTCTTCTTTTTCTTCTCTTTCTTGCCTCCTGTGAAGATTTTGTAACCTCCAAATAAGAGCAAGCCCCATCCAGTGAGAGAGACAATCACAAACTGTGAAACAACATAGGCTCTGATCAAGCATACAATGGCTGTCCATTTGCACCACTTGTGCATCTTAATGTCAGAGCCAATTGAAAAGACTCATATGAATTACTCAAGAAAGTCGAGATTCATCTGAAAAGCCCAATCAGCAGGTTTTTCATATAATTTATCAATCCATTGAAATATAGCACTAATGATTTTTAATATATCTTGAACAAATTATCCTCCTTTAGTTTGTCATTTAACAAAGAATTACCATTAGAACTGATTCAGTTCTGCCAGTGTCAATTGCAATTTTCATTAGCTAATATCCCCCTTTATCCTCCCGCCTGCCACCAAACTCATTCGTTTTCGATAAATGTATATAACAGAACGACGTTTAACAGTTATTTATCAGTATTTTTCTCACTAAGTATCAAACATATCCTGACTATAACATTGAAAAATTGAAGAAGTAAAAAGAAGAAGCTGACGTTAAATTACTAAAGAACAAAAGGAGCCCAATATCTAATTGCAGCAAGGATTGGGGATTTACCAGTCTTTTCCCTTCACAACGGAAAACCTACCCAACAGATGCTGAGATGCATGTTAAACCAGTAGTACTTTTGGTCATCTATTCATACATGAGCTTCAGTATGGAATCTAGTACTAAAGAAGTTCAATAATGTTTATTCTTTCAAAATTATCTACTTTTCCACTCTTCACTACTTTTGTCTTACTTTCAAATGTCATGAGACAATGGCTAACGAATGACGCCAATAATTAGCAAACACTCAACAACTTATTAGGGTACACAAGCTACTGAAATCCGTGGAAAATGTATAGGATTCGAGCTCTTCAAAAGCTAAATATTCATAAGCCTCAGGATAACTCAATAGCATGCATTGAAACGGACCTAGAAGCGAAATACGTGAGTATGTGTGTGTCTTTAAACGCACATGTTGATGATCTTGATTGCTTCTAGTTCATTAGGATTCTTGCAGTAATTAGCTTACAATTTGAACACTCGTCAAACAATTTCATAAGCCATCAGCTTAATTAAAAAGCGCTAATTTCATTTTAGCAGCTATATACTAACGTATTCTAACCCAAAAAATACCTAGTCGGGAAGCCAAATTTGAAACAAAAACAATGAAATCCAGGTAGTAAAAAAGAAAGAAAATGTGTCCAGAAAACGTACGTGCTCTTCCTTCCACTTCGACGGGCTCATTGGATCCTCCCAAAAATTCACTCTCGGAGGTCCATGATGATCTGAATTACAAACACAAGAATTAAAAAACAATAAATTATTCACACTAATAGAAAAGAAATTCAATCGTACTTCATCATATATTCACAATTTTATTTTATTTTTTTAAAAAGGGCATTAATTTCGAATAAAAACAGAGGTGCCGGGTGAAATTGCAAAAAATTACCGCCGCCGCTTGCGAGACCGCGCCGTGGGATGAGGCTGGAGGATTGGGCGGATTTGGCAATAGAGAGCCGAGCCAGATTCGAGGCTTGACGAGACACGACTGTCCACGCCGCCATTTCTTGTGTTCAGAGCTTTTTTCTGTGATTCGGTGATAGAGGTGGAAAAGAGCTGGTGCAGTGTACAGAATGTACGAGAAAGAAGGAAGAGTTAAATGATCCCAATGTTTGCCGTTTACACCCCAGAAATATATCAATTTAACTTTTCACACCATAGAAACACAAAAATTACTTTATACATCAAATTGATTAATTCATTTACGGAGAAATTGACATAAATGGTCTCAAACCTTTGCCATCTTGCGTTTTTGGTTCAATTTTTCAAATTTTGATGCAAATGATTTCAAATATTTGCATTCTTGACACAGTTAATCATTTTGAACATAATCCATTAATTTTGAAAAACCTTCTTCACAAGTAAGACTTTGAAGTATCATAGCGAAAAAACATTACTTATTAAGCGACAAAAACAAATGTCAACATAGTGCCAAACCTTGAAATAAAAAGTAGTGAGCCTTTTTTACGTGGTACTCAAACTCGATTTTTGAGAGCTCCTTCGGGCTATTTCTCTTTGAAAGGTAAGGACCTTTCCCCCTAAAAACTCATCATCAATTCAAATGCCATCTATAAAACGGGAAAACAAATCTCACATAAATAATAAGTGGAAGTCAGAGTAGTAAGGTAACACGATATTCACTTTTTTTTATAGATAAATTACATGTGGTTTTACTTCGACGAAAGTAGTCGTCCTCACATTTTCTAAATGGACTAGGCCAACTAAAAACATGGTCGATTCGGCTCGGCCCACTTGTCATCAGTACATGCCCAAAGAATTATAGGCTGTTTAGTGTTTCCATCATAGACAGAACACACGCTACAGAGTTTCACATATCCAATTTATTAGTAATTTATCAAGTATGATTACGGAAAATAATGACTTAGGTACCGTCAGAATTATTGATCAAATAAGTCAACTTTCTTATCTGTCTGGCTCGAATAGTTGTTAGCTTTGATTTGTTATTTTAGTAGCAAAATTATGGTCACGTTTGATTTTCATTATTTGTAAAATGAAAATAAAAAAAATATAGTTATTATTAACCCACACAGAAAATGAAAAGTAAAAAATAATGACTGAATATGATTGATAACGATCACATTTTTCATTTTAATAAGAAACAAAAGACCCTATATTTCACAAAAAGTGAAATAATTATTTTATTTTATTTGTAAATGAAAATGAAAATGAGCTATCGACAAAAAGTCGAGAAAAGTCTGAAAAGATAGCTATATCACTAGAAAATGCTACTTGTACATAAGGATATCCACCTTCTCACATGAAAGGAGGGCCCACCCGAATAAAATAATCGAATGGGTCCCCCATGTAAGAGGGTGAATACCCTTATGTACAAATTTTGATGTACAAGTAGCAAGTCTTATATCACTATCTCATTATTATTGCAACTTGATTACTGTTTATCTCATTATTATTGCAACACATCACTCTTCTATAGTGAGTCTTTCAATTATTATTTGCCTCATTATTTTCACACGCTAATTATTATTTGTTTTAATTTTTTAATCAACCTTATAAGAACATAATTCATGAGAAATTAGAAAAAAATAAAATTCCTTCCTCTGTATTTAGTTGAAGAGTCAAAGTAAAACTCATGTTTTGTCAAACGGTCTTCTAGGTTTACTTTTTTTAAAAACCTCTTTTAATTCCAAAATATTATTAAAAAAAATACTCATATATGTTTAAAATTAACTTTTTAATTTTATAAACAGTTTTTGACTTTTCAAAATTTCAGTCAAACGAGCGTTATTCTATGGTTCAAATCTCATTTAACTAACAACACGCTTTTAATTTCGAAACACCTTGTACTAGTTTCACTAAACGCGACTATGAGGCCTGACAAGCCAGCGAGAATTTAGACCGACTTTAACCCAAAACATTTCCATAGCTTTTCTTTGGGTAATTGGCACAAAATATTTTACTTTTCAATGTTATTGTGCAAAACATTCATACATTTTATTTTTTTGGCATTTTCACTTTTACCTTCTACCTTTCGTTACACAAAATATCATTTTCATCATTTTTTTTTAATAAAATGACAATTTTACTTTCATATCAAAATAAAAGAAAAATATAACTAATTGTAATCATAGTTCTAGATTTTTTCAAAATATTACAAATTAGTCATAAATTCTCCATCACCATCACTTTCACAACCCTACCAAACCGTCACCTATTAATCCACATAGTATCATCTGTTGGCCACCACGCCCGCTGGACTCCACCACCACCACCAGCCTCGCCTCACTCTCTCCTACCTCGAACCCACATGAATTCGTCGAAAATCGAGCCAAAATGACCTGCTCACATTTCCATATACTATCGAAATCTCTAATTCCGACAACACGCATGTCATGCCCAACATTCCAGTGAATTATAGACATCAAGGCGCCCTTTTCCATGATCACCGATCATCCATAAACGCACAAAATAAAAAACAGCAAGTTACGTCTTCGAATACAACAACTGAGTGATTTTCGGACGAATTTTTCAGCGATGATGGTGGGATCCATGATTTCAGACCACCACCACAAGCACATACTCTACATGGCGTGTCCAATGAACATATGAGTTGTCCCCAATTTGTCCTGAAAATGGCAATTCGTGGCTCAAGAACATCCCGCTTGCGCGAAAGAAGTTTTCTTCCATCAGTTTATGGCTCAAATGTGATTCAATACACAAATCAACATGAGGGAAATGAAATTCAGGGTCAAAAACCATTGGGTAATCGCCCAATTGCATAAATTACATCACTTGTTTGCCAATTTTTGGAGTCAAATGATGTTCTTCACAAATCGATAACTATTTGTCCAATTCCTTTAACTTCTGGACATAATTTTTGCAAATTGATATCACCATTACAGCCTCAGTGGTGGTGGAGTCCGGCGAGCATGGTGGCTGAAAGGTGGTACTATGTGAATTAATAGGTGGCGGTTTGGTGGGATTGTGAAAGTGATGGTGGTGAAGAATTTAGGACTAAGTTGTAATGTTTTAAAAAAAATTAGAATTATGATTACAATTAGTTATATAATTTGTTTATTTTATTTTATTTTATTTTATTTGAATAGGAGGACACAATCATTTACAATTAAAAGGTGAAAGATAGTGATGAAAATGCTAACAAATGAAAGGTAGGCACTTTATGCAACATAACATATCGAAAGATGGGGACGTCTTAAATTAACTGTTTTCGTTTTCTTCCATTCTCACTCGGCATTTGCTTAACGTCAGGGCAAAGAATATATACAACACACTCATCGATCTTCCTCCATCGCCATTTCCCAATTGAAATCTAAATTTCTAATACTTTTCATTTTTCCTTAAACCCTATGGAGCTGTTACGATCGTATCTCTCACGGGTTCGGATCCCCGAACCGACCAATCGCATCTACAAGCAAGAGTGCTGTGTTTCCTTCGAGACGCCGGTATTGATTCTCTTTTATTTTTAATTTCTCTATTTTGAACAATTATTTATACCGATTTCATAATTATTTGACGGTGATAAGGCTGGAAGTGTGCATGCATGCTTTAATTTGTGAATTTGTTGTTGTCGACTACTGTTACTGTAATTTTATCAACTTAACTTTGTGCTTTGGTAAATGCTATTTATTTATTGTATCATATTGATTTTGCAGAGGTCCGAGGGTGGACTGTTTGTGGATATGAATTCGTTTCTCGCATTTGGTAAGGATTATGTGGGTTGGAACTATGAGAAGACTGGAAACCCAGTTTATCTGCATATTAAGGAGACAAGAAAGCCGGTTTCTGAGGACAGGCCTTCGAAAAAACAACTCTTCTGGCCATAAGTACTGAGCATAAATGTGCTAGAATTTAAGTGAAGTGCTTTCATCTTATGTGCAATGACTATTTTTAATGTTTACTCTTCCACGTACTTTGCTTTGCAAGAGAAAACCGGAAACAGAAATAAAATTAGAATAACGTGCAACTTTAATAGCTCCTAGATGCCCTCGACTGAATTTGGTGTGGCTCTAGTAACTTTAACGCAAGCTGTTAACTGGCTCATTTGGTGAGTATTAATGCTCTTAGAATCTGCCACGTAGTCCCTATATGAGTGAAAATTGAGGAAAACGAGTATTACCCAAGAAACAAGGAAAGAAGCTTTGGCAGAAAAGGAGAATTTGGGATTAGTTTTTGTGGGAACTGCTGGTCACCTTTTGAAATTTCTGTTAGTCTCGGTAACTACATTTTTTTTTTTGAAGTATTTTTCAATTCTTGTTATTGTTAGAAAATGAATGCCCAATCACTACCTTGAACCAATGTTGAACCAATAACAAGTTTTGACAAAATTCCAACAAACTCAATATTTGGGTGAAATGGAGATTTTCAATTATATGAAGAATGAATTTGGATTACTTGAACAATCCTCAAGTTAATCCCAAGAAAGAAAAGGAGCTTAAGATTTGTGACCCAAGATAGAACCACCTCTAATCTTGTAAAAATCTCTCCAAAACTCACTTTTCTCTCTATTTTTCCTCTCTAAACCGGGGTCTCATGAATGGGGGGAAACAAGGGCTTAAATATGTGTCGGGGCGCCGCGGCGCCGGGTGAGTGGCGCCGCGGCGCCCCCTCCTCAGGTGGCGGCGCCCCCCAGTTCCCCACAATTCTCCACCTCGTCCATCATTTGATAAACCTCAAATTTTGGACGAACACCAAGAGAACCAAACTGGCTGCACCATTTAATCATGGTTGCCTACGTACCCTGAACCAGGATCAAGCCACACCGTAGTTCATACCTCTCCATAAAATCCATCTTCGACACCCAAACCGGCTGCACCATTAAACAAAGGTTTCCTACGTACCCTTCACCGGGATCAAGCCATCCCGTAGTTCATTCCGGCTGCACCATTCTACCATGGTTGCCTACGTAACCTCTACACCGGGATCAAGCCACCATAGGTCTTACTCGGCTGCACCACTTTACCGTGATTGCCTACGTAACCCCTACAACGGGATCAAGCCACCATAGGTCTTACCCGGCTGCACCACTTTACCGTGGTTGCCTACGTACCCTCCACCGGGATCAAGCCATCGTAGTTCTCGCTGAACCCATGTACATATCATCTCCACCTAACTCCAACACCGCCCCGAAGGGCCCAAGCCCCCACTTGGGCACATCAACCCCCAATGAGAGTGCATACTCAACCATATTTGATAGCCCATAGTGCCTCAGAGGCTGGTCTGACCCCAACTTCTGAACTAACTTGAATGCTCGCCTTGGCCTAGAGGACGCCAAACTTACCTCGAGCTGTTGTTGTTGTAGAGCCAGTACATTCTTCTGTTGAGCCTCCTCATGTTCAAGCACATCATCACTCTCCTCTCGAGTGTCTCCATGACACACCTCTCGAACATGACTTGGACCTGGTCGATCCCTGGATTCTATCTCATCAACCTGAGACCTAGAACCCCCTACAGTTTCAACACCAATGGGTACCGTAGCTTTTGACCAAGCTACCTTGGAGTTCTCCTCAAAAGTAACATTCCTTCTGATAATGAACTTCCCCAAGTCTCCAACACTTCTACTTGTCTCAACCGCTACATCATCTGTAACTGTAGTACCCTGAAGTGCATATAGGTTGCCTTGACGAATTCCCTTCATCACTACCAAAGAGCCCTGAACAACCTTCTTGACTCCATCCCGCGTCACAATCTTGCAACCACCGGAGTCTAACACACCAATAGAAATAAGGTTCTTCCGCAAATCAGGAACATGTCTCACATCCATCAATGTTCTCACCACTCCATCATGCATCTTGATTCTAATGGAACCAACCCCTACCGTTTTACAAGCATGATTATTACCCATCAACACGGTTCCACCATTAGTGCAAGTATAGGTAGTAAACCACTTCCTATTCGGACACATATGGTAAGAGGAACCAGAATCAAGAATCCACTTACCGGAGATTTTTGCATCACAAGTGATGGTGTAGCACTCATCGATGCCCTCTTCTTCCGAGGCATAGCTAACCTCTTGATTGCCATGAACCCCCTCCTCTCCGTTGTTGTTGTTCTTCTTCCTTCCCGCTCTTTTATTTTGACAATTTGCCTTGAAGTGCCCGAGCTCGCCGCATTTGAAACACGACCTTTCCGCGAGAGGTCTAGAACTCCATCTAGACTTTCCTCGCATGCCCTTTGCCCGTTCGTTGCTCCTCCCTCTCACAAACAAACCTTGGGCTTGATTCTTGTTACCAATGGTAGACATGCCACTAGTAGCAATCTTTCGAAGATCATCCGCTAGAAGTGACGTTCTAGTGTCCTCCATCACAAGTTTATCATCCACAAGCATCAATGTTTGAACAAGGTTCTCATAAGACTTTGGCAAAGAAAGAAGCAGTAGAAGTGCTTGATCCTCATCATCTACCTTCACATCAATGTCCTTCAAGTCCGATATGCACCTATCAAACTTGTTGACGTACTCCCGGATTTGTGTTCCTTCATCCATCTTGCAAGTATACAATTTGGATTTCAAGTAAATCCGATTAGTTAGAGTCTTCGTCATGAAGTTCTTCTCTAACTTCGACCACACTTCCGCTGCCGTTACCTCACCATCTACCAAGAAAGCAACATCCCTTTCAAGGCATAGAATGATAGACGCCCGTGCTTCGAGATCTAGCTCCTCCCAATCCTCGTCAGACATATCTTTGTGCTTCTTCTCCTTGCCCCCCAAAGCCTTGTGCAACTTTAGAGAAATCATCAAATTTTTCATTTGCATTCTCCAATAGGAAAAATCATTCTTCCCATTGAACTTCTCAATCTCATACCTCCCAATCTTCATCGCACCACTAGTAGACGTCATTTGCCCACTCGTTTTAGTAAAATCCGACAACTAAGTTCTCACAGGAATTTTATCAAACACCTTGTCTACACACTTGATTCAAGCCTACCTTCCTCAAATCGAAGCTTGACCACCTTGATTTGATATGTAGCTCTGATACCAATTGTTAGAAAATGAATGCCCAATCACTACCTTGAACCAATGTTGAACCAACAACAAGTTTTGACAAAATTCCAACAAACTCAATATTTGGGTGAAATGGAGATTTTCAATTATATGAAGAATGAATTTGGATTACTTGAACAATCCTCAAGTTAATCCCAAGAAAGAAAAAGGAGTTTAAGATTTGTGACCCAAGATAGAACAACCTCTAATCTTGTAAAAAACTCTCCAAAACTCACTTTTCTCTTTATTTTTCCTCTCTAAACCGGGGTCTCATGAATGGGGGGAAACAAGGGCTTAAATATGTGCCGGGGCGCCGTGGCGCCCCCCAGTTCCCCACAGTTATCCATATTCTCATAGCTGTACATTTCTTGAACTTTTCTCATTTTATGTTTTTAGGTATCGGAGGAGGATTTGATGACAATGAACCTGAATATGAAGTCAGCTATGAAATAGTTATTTTGCCAAACTATGTCAATCTCCTCTTTCCATCTGTAGAGTTGCCAGAGAAGGTGGTATTGATATAGGTAAATAAAGCTTATACAATCAAGAGTTGGTCCTAAAATGTTTCTTTTATTTATATTTACAGGTTAGATTAGCTGTTGATGCTGCCATAATGGCGGCTGGGGCTGAGAGAAAAGAGCAAGTTGCTTCTTGGACTGCCGATAAGAAGCTAGTTAGTAAACATGCCATGGATTTGAAACAGCTTGATAATGGGGTGATTGTTCCTCCATCTGGTTGGAAGTGTGAGAAGTGCGATAAGACTGAGAATCTTTGGCTAAATTTAACTGATGGATCAATACTCTGCGGTAGAAGTAATTGGGATGGAAGTGGAGGCAACAACCATGCCATTAACCATTACAACGTGACAGGTTATCCTCTGGCTGTAAAGCTTGGAACTATAACGGCTGATTTAGAGGCAGCAGGTATTTCCCTTTTTTTTATTGGACAAATGATTATTTCCTATCCTTCTCATTATTTATCCACTTTTTGCCAGTTGTGTTTACAGAAAACTGTAGGTTTTCCAATTAATATGAATATTGACAGAAATTTGCTTGTAGTGTCAAATTTCTGATACATGCCACAGTTTCACGGGGTGCCTTTCTTCTTAGCACAGAAAGGGACACCGTGCGGCAATAGTTTGGTCCGTTAGACTATCTTCCGCCTTTTCTCGGGACAAAACAAGATTTTAAGAAAGCTTTGCAACACGAAGTAAAATGCAATGAAAATAACTCGTTCATTGATTGCTTGAATGCTTGAAATTACAATTGAGAAAGCTGGAAATTACAATTGAGAAAGCTGGAAATTACAATGGCTAGTGCAGGGGGCGAACACTAGAAAGCTTGAAAATGTTTTGAAAGACTAATACCCCCTATAATAGACTTCGGAACTAAAACCCAAATGACGGGAGTAGACGTCTTTTGGCCGAAGAATCATACTAAACTTTTCTAATTTCTATCTATTTAAATAAATATTTACAATGGGCAACCGTTGTTGGGCAAACTCCGGTTGCGATTGGGCCACGGGGCTTAGGCGAAGATGCTGCCCGTGACATTCTCCCCCATTTGATTTGGTGACGTCCTCGGAGCCATTGAGTAGATTTCTCACTGTTGCATCCGCTCCATTTGACCAAGTACTCTTGAAGATTTTTCTTGGAAGCTCGAGTAGTTTGATGGCCAAGAATCTTTTCAGCAACCTTCTTTTCTGATCTTTTCACTGTTAACAAAGGTCGCTTCAGACATGCAGACTTCTTGTACCATTTCTGATCAATCTCTATAGTTTGAGGAAGTAAAGTTTGTTGGCCAGTAGTAATCTCGAAAGGACTCTTATTGGGAAAAGAGCACTTTTGAGCATTGAAACACATTCGGGCCATGTCTGAAAGTTTCACCCAAATTTCATGCGGAGCAGAGATAAAGTGCTGAAAACAGTATTCCAACATAGACTTGAATTGCGCTGTCTGTCCGTCTGATTGTGGATGGAAACTTGAACACCTGCTCAAAGATGAACCAAGAAGTTTGAACAACTCGGTCCAAAGTATACCAGCAAATCGAGAATCCCGATCACTGGCGTTGTCTCTATGCAGTCCCCAGTATTTGACATTATGTTTGTAGAAGAGTTGAGCTGTCTCTTCGGCTGATATATACTTGGACGCTGTGGTGACAGTTGCATGTTGAAGTAGTGCAGAAGTGCGCTCCACAAAAGTCCCACTTCTCAGTACTTCTCCCGCTGGTTTCCGAACTTCTTCAAGCTCCGGCTGAGCCATGCGGTATGGTGCCCTGGCAGAAGGTTTGGCACCCGGAGCGAGTTCAATCTCATGAACAATTGCCCTCGGCAATTTCTTTGATAACTCCTCCGACAAGATGTCCTCAACTTCCTTAAGCCTTATGATGGGCTTTGGAATAGGACCAGCTGCCTCATCGATTTCTTCCAATCGAAGAGCGCACAAGAAAGAGGGTTCATTCCTCTTGAAACCCTTGCTAAGCTGCATGGCCGAGATGCACTTCTCGCCCATTTTCCCAACCTGCGTGGGGATAACGAAGGGCTTTCTCCCCATCATTATCAAAGAGTCGGAATACGGCAGCACCGCTATCTTTGTATCCCGAAGAAACTCCAATCCCAGAATGAGCTTGAAGTCGTCCATCTGAACTGCCGACAAATTAGTCCTCCCTTCGAAGGGACCTATTTTGATTGACACAGATTTCGCCACTCCCGCAATTGGTTGAGCAGCAGAGTTGATAGCTTTGACTTTCCCCTTACCTCTTTCCAGAACAAGTCCGAGTCGTCCCACTTCGGCACTTGCAAGGTAATTGTGGGTAGCACCAGTATCTATCATAGCCCTGATTGGCTTTCCATTGATCCTCACATCAATGTACATTAGGCCTTTTTCCTTACAGATGTGAGCCTTTGATTCTTCAATCTTCGGCTCTCTCGAGGGACCAACTTCCCTTTTAGTAACTCGGTGCACCAGTGTATTGCACCGATGTGAGAATGCACCAATTACATCCTCATCCTCCTCGGAGTCGGTCTCGCTATGACAACTAGCTTTTGGGGTACCTTGCTTCGAACTAGTTCCACCAGTCGCTATTTGACAATAAGCGTTTACCATTCGTTTCTGAGGACACTCCGCCACCCGGTGAGGTCCGTCACATAAGTAGCACTTGATTTTAGGAGCGACATCAGATCTGCCCTCCATTGTTTTTCCTTGGTTCCCGTTGCTACTGTGGCCACCGCTAGAGTTTCCTTTGAAGTTACCCTGACGGTTGCCTTGATAGGGTCCTCCCCTATTTTGAGAGTAACGCTCTCCCCCATTTGAGTTCGAGCTGGGTCTGTAAGGTCTATCTCCACCTTCGACAGACTGACTCTTTCCCGAAGATCGATCCCTTCTCGATTCCGGTTGATAGTCGCTTAAGCATTCGGCAGCTCCCATAGCCATGCTTAGATCAGTGACCTTCTGTCTCTGAAGTTCCGTGCGTGTCCACGGTTCCAACCCTTCCATGAAGGTGAATAGCTTATCCTTCTCCGACATGTCTCGAATATTCAGCATATGCCCGGAGAAGGCCTTCACATACTCCCTGATGGAGCCTGTATGTTTCAATCCTCGCAAGGCCCGACGTGCCTCATATTCCACATTCTCTGGGAAAAACTGAGATCTGATCGCCTCCTTGAGGAGATCCCAAGTATCTATTCTGACCCTGTTGGCCTGAATATCAGCATACTTGGTCCGCCACCATAGTTTTGCATCTCCACTTAGATACATGGTAGCTGTGGTAACCTTTCTCGCTTCGTCTCTGATCGAAGCCGCAAGAAAGTACTGTTCCATATCGAACAAGAAGTTCTCAACTTCTTTAGCATCACGTGCCCCTCCATAGGTACACGGATCTGGAATGCGGAGCCTATGAACATGCTCCTGTGCAGTGGCTTGCCCATTGCCCACCGCACGTTGGAGAACTAGTAATTGAGTTCTCAACGCCTCCATATCATCCTGCAGATCAGGAATGATTGCAACAGCTTCAGTCATCGCTGCGCGAGCCTCTTGGCTCTCATCCAGCTGGATGTGTAATTTCCGAATTTTCATCTCTGCCGTCTCGAGCTTATCCTCTAAGCCCTCTACAGCATAAGCCAACCTAGTAGTTGTCTCATCAAGCGCATCCACGCGCTGCTTCGTTGTCCTCTTTTGAACATCTACCACCTCCGTGGCGTTCAAGGATTCCGTATCCATAGCTTTCTTCTCGAGGGTCGTGAGCCGCAGCTCTGATACCAACTTTCACGGGGTGCCGTTCTTCTTAGCACAGAAAGGGACACCGTGCGGCAATAGTCTGGTCCGTTAGACTATCTTCCGCCTTTTCTCGGGACAAAACAAGATTTTAAGAAAGCTTTGCAACACGAAGTTTAATGCAATGAAAATAACTCGTTCATTGATTGCTTGAATGCTTGAAATTACAATTGAGAAAGCTGGAAATTACAATGACTAGTGCAGGGGGCGAACACTAGAAAGCTTGAAAATGTTTTGAAAGACTAATACCCCCTATAATAGACTTCGGAACTAAAACCCAAATGACGGGAGTAGACGTCTTTTGGCCGAAGAATCATACTAAACTTTTCTAATTTCTATCTATTTAAATAAATATTTACAATGGGCAACCGTTGTTGGGCAAACTCCGGTTGCGATTGGGCCACGGGGCTTAGGCGAAGATGCTGCCCGTGACACACAGACTAGGCTCTTATATTTTCTAAAATGAACAGAATGGGCATTTACTTTATAGAGAAACACAGACACATAGTTTAGGGGGATAAACTTTCAAATGATGTAATTCAAAAAGTAATATTCTTTAAAATTTATCTTAAATTTCCTATATTCCTCTTCAGTGGGTATCTGTAAGATATATTACCCTTGAAAATGTGCATGGAAGAGAGAATTGAGTTGGATTGGATTTAACGTCTGTGTATAATAGATGCTGTGATGATAGTTTACACTTTATATCAGCATTATCACTGGGAAATATTTTGACAGTGGCAGTGCCTTCTTTGAATGTATAGCAAATTTTTGGTGCTTTATTATCCTTTGGTGAAAAAAGTTACTCTAATTAGGTTTTACGATTTTGTGATCTGCATGTATTTAAAACATGTTGCGCTGCAGTGACAGGAAACTTTGGTATGGAAATTTGCTCCAGACAACAGGGAGCTGTGAAATTTAATTCCTAGCTTACCTTTTCATTGTTTGAATATGTTAATTTCTACTATTATTTTGTTCAAACATAATCAAAAATTCCAAATTTGGCAGCTCAGATGTTTACTCTTATGACGAGGATGAAAGTGTTGTGGATCCACTTCTAGCAGAGCATCTGCTCCATTTTGGTATTGATTTTTCATCCTTACAAAAGGTTTGGGACTAGAACTTTCGATGTGTGTAACATGTTTTGCTGTCAAATACATGTTATATTCTGTTTTCAATTTGTACTGTCTAGAACTTGCTTATGTAGTTCTCTAAGGATGTCAGTGATTTGTCATCGAAATTTCTTTGACCAATTGCAAGTCCTCGGTCCTCACTGCATAGGTCAAAACAAGTAAATGTGCTACTAATTGGCACAGTATTTACATTTATCTATATACGGAGCTTCCATAGGGCAGTATCAGTCTAAAATGTAACTAGTTGAAGTTTAATGTTGTATCAAAGACCGTAAAAACTGTAAGGGACTTGAAGGTCCGTTCTCATGTAAGTCTTTCTGCACTTCTATTGATTATTAGATGACCGCTTTGCAAAAAGAGGGGATGTTTTGAAACTTACACAACTTACGAGTACTATTGCTTCTAAACTTTCCCGTATATTTGAATCTTCATTGACCATAGGTGAAACATGTTAGATTCAGTGCGAAAACTTTATGAGTTCAGGTTTCCAACTTAGTTCAAAATTGTTTTTATTGAAGATTAAATGTAAATAAACATGTGCACTCTCTAACAAGCAACAACTTAAGCTTTTAAATTAAATGTGTCGCTTGCCCAATATTTAAGTTTTTAGAAGAGGTTGTTCAACATTGTTAAACATTAGATTTAAATAAATAAAACACGTCCACCCTCCAACTGCTGAAATTTTTAAATGAGGTGGTTCAACATTGTATTAGAGCTGTAGAGGTCCTAAGTTTAGGTTTCACTACCACCCATTTATAAAAATTGTGCACGTGTTTGGTCTTTTAGGAAAATGAACTCGATATGCACGTGAAGATGCTTGTTGATTATTAAATTTTAATAAATATATAGGTCCACTCTCTAACATCTTAATCTTTTTAATCGAGTGGATCAACACCTTGTACAAAACATTTTTTGGCGGACTGCCTCAATGAAACTTCCGGCGGATCCAGTTATAGCGGTCGCTCTAGCTCGTCGCTAGCTGAATCTGCCCCTGTTGACCGCGTATTGATTCTAGAAAAGATAAATGATCGAAAGTCGTTAGATCAGAATTGATGGTAGAAATTTAGCTCCTATTTGACTCTCTTTCCAAAACAAGATAACCTAATTTTTGACTCTCTATGAAAAATATCTAGTTCCATCACTGATTAAAATTAATTGTTGATTTTAATCAACCTTTTTACTTGAATTAAACAGGTGCCTAATATATTAATGTGTTGCCTACAAATTTCATTGTAATGTTTGATGTGCTTTATTAAACAATGCAATTTATGGCCCTGTTTGATTCCCATTTTAATTCTCATTCTCATTCTTTTACTCATTTTCAACCACATATTCTTCAATAAAATAATATTTTCCATCACATCAATAACTTTTCCTTCTTTTTCAACCACACATTTTCCATCATATCACTATTTCAAAATTCATTTTTCCTAAATAATGCCTATCAAACACACTCTATATATTATTGTACGTCTCTGATTATTGATTTTATGGAGTTTCGTTTAACTTTGGTAGTATACGTTCAATCATATAAAAATTAATTCATAAGAATGTTTTGCATACATTTCAAGTTGAGAAAGCTAACTTAGAATGGACGGAAAGACAGAGAGAACGTGAGTGAAAAATAAGAAAGTCTTTAAACTTAAAGAAACATGATAAATTGTCAACGAAAAATTCTGCCAATTAGTTTTCACTTTTCATTAATATAAAGAATATTTTATTGCAGAGTGAGCAACTTGGTCCCATGGTCTAGTGGTTAGGACATTGGACTCTGAATCCAGTAACCCGAGTTCAAATCTCGGTGGGACCTTTACTTTCTTTTTCCATTTTTTAAATAATAATTCACCTCTCTTTTTATTTTTATTTTTTTGCAGGTTTCTCTCTTTTCATGTATGTTTCAAGTCGGTCGTTAAATTTCAATTTGATACTAAAAAACATTATACCTTAAAAATCGTTTCCAATTGATCCTTACGTTAGTCTCCATCTGTAAAATTTATAGAACCACATACGTGATACATCGTGCCATTTTTCACGTAAGTCTCCATTTTTCCAATCAATTAGAAACAAATTTTAAAGTACAAAATTAACGTTCCAGTAACTTATATGCAAGTTGCAGCAGGTGTATTGAAATTCGGATGGCATATTGAAAGCTTGCTAGACACATTTTTCAATTTATTTATTTATTGGAGAACACATGATTAAGAGGTTGAGAAAAATGCTTAATTTTACACCCTTGCTTAAGAAAGATTGAATTCGTACTTTCAGGTAAATTCTATCAAACTATGTGTTTACCACGTAAGACCTCGCTATGAAGTACAAATTCTCTTATCTTCTACTATGTTACCGAGAGAATGTCTGAATTACATAAGATTCAAAATTGACAGAAAATTGAAAACGACATTGATTTTGCACATCTGCCAATTTTACCTTGGCCATAGAAATAACCAAAAATAGAAAAAGAAAATTTTTGTGATGGATAACGATCATATTTTTCATTTTAATGCAGGAAAAATGGGTACTAAACGGGGTAGAATAGAAAATGAAAGTCAAACAATGCTAAATATTCTGAAATTATGCTACACGTACATCGAGTCATACAGTTCGGTGTACAATCCCCTCACATGGAGGCAGAGCCCGCTTCAATAAATACGTCAGCCTCACCCCCTCATGTGAGGGGACTGTATGACTCGATATACAAAGGGGCAAAATTCAATAGTCTGATATTGAAAATTTTGCATGGCTCAGAAAGTAGATAATCCACAAACTAATAAGAAGCCAACGGATATTGTCCCACTTGAATTTCCTATGGACCTCAATAATGGGGAGCCAATGTCCACATCTAAACCTAAACTTGGACTTTTGTTTTCAATGTTTTAGAATTTTATTCACACATGGATACAATATAGAATGTAATTCGACCAGACAAAATTATAAATAATATATTTTTGTAAATAGAGGTCAATACGGGCTAATTCATATAACCACATACATGTTTTTCAAACCATACCCATTGCCCACCGATTTGTATTTAAGCGATCAATATAATTCTCAACTGGTTTGAGTTGACACAGAGAAGAGTAATACAAGAAGGAGATCACCTCGCCCACCGGCCACCCCCTTCTCCACCCGGGTGAATCCATGGCTTCCATAACCTCACAATCCTTCTTTTCTCTTTCTAAACCAAAACCCATCAAATCTTCCTTCATCCACCACCTCAAACCGCCCTCCACCACCGTCAAGATTTTATTGAAGCCGAAGGACAATAAGCGATCTTTGTCGGTAGTGGTGGCCTCAGTGGGTAACGAACTTGACGTCATCCCTGTGCAGAGTGACGACAGAGTTGACCAGCAAAGCGGCGTCGTCTGCATAGAGAGGGAAACAGAGGGAACGGATCTAGACTCTGTGGTGGGTCAGGTGGTGGGAGGATTTGGTAATGAGGCTTCGGGAATTCTGTCGTTTGAGGGCGCTTCTGGGTTTTCATCTGCTGGTTCTAGTGTAGGTGGTCCTGGGTCGGGCGATGGAGAAGAAGTGGATATTCAGAGGCTTATTGATAGGATAATTAATGCCACCATTGTCTTGGCCGCAGGAACTTTTGCTATCTCAAAGTTGCTCACTATAGATCGTGATTATTGGCATGTGAGTGGAATTATCTGATAATTGCATTTATTTTGTGCAAGTTTGAAGTTAATTTATAACATCTTTGTGTGGATTCTGGGTGACATTTGTGTTGATTTTCTTGGCATATTGTTGAGACTTGTTATTCCTTATGTGTATGTGAATCCGGCCTTTGAAGAATTAATTCTCTATACAAATAGAGTATGCAAAATTGAGTCTTTAAACGAATTTTGTTACTTGTGAGTTTAGCAGATTGAAATTGGAATCATTCTTGAGTCCTTGATTATTGAGATGGGACTTTGCCAATCTAGTTTCCATTTCACCCCTTTGTTTGTATTCTCCTCACTTTGTTATTTCTTAGATTTCTAGGCACAGTTACTGGAATAAGAGGTTATTGCTTGCCCCTCAGTTGTGCTCTTGTGGAATGTGAAAGGTTTTATGGTGACAATTTCTTCTTAATTAGATATTAAATATTTCTCTTGACTGTTACTGGTGGGCTGTATTTGTTTTGCCAGTAACTGGTACCTAGCGAAGTAGCTCTACAATTACAACTCCTCTTACATACTCAATGGACTGTTCAGGGGAGATATAGATAAGTAGATTGGTAATTATGAGTTGATCTGATTCTTAAAGGGAAAGGAGCTCATCTGGATATGAGGAAAATGGATTTCAAATACAGAATGTGGACAAAGAATTGATAGCTGATGTATAAACAAGTGATATATTTGAATGCAGAAACTAAGACCAAAACATTCCTTTGCTTGCTGGATATTATTGCTAGATAGAACTTTACTGGTTGAGTGATAAAATTTGTTGCTCCTTAGAGGTATTACCTGACATTACTGATTTTTGAGATTATAGTTGACACTCGATGTATGCTCTTGTCAGTTTTGCAAAACAGTGGGAAATTTCTGCTTGCTTAGATATTTGCCTATTGGATATTCCTCTCAACTGTTACTGTGGCATATTAGTTTTCCTTGAGGGTTGCATTTTTGGACATATCTTGAAACATGTATTACTGAGCTTAATTCTCATACCAGGGTTCTCTATTATAAGCTCATAGAGTCCACTGATTAACATTGCTCGTACCAGGCTTCTTTAGCATTTTCTTTTAAAGAGCTTACAGGAACCTGAAATGTATTTTTTTGAGATCGTGATGCCATTAGAGCTTGCAACCTTTAATATACTGTTGAAGAGGAAAATTTGTGTGATCTTTTCTTCTGTTGTTGTCATGCGGTTTTATAGAAATTTTTTTGTGTTTTTGTTCCTTGAAGTAATACCAACATTTGAACTGTATGGAGCCCTATCTGTTGTATTGGAGTATAGATAAATATATTTTTTGGTACAGTATGGTTGTAAGAATTTCTATGTACATGCATACATCTTGGCAAAGTTTTCTAGTATATTTTGCATTTTCTTCATGGTTTCAGGTGATGTCAGTGTATGAATATTATCATTTTCTTGCATACACCAAGTCGATACGGGTTTTCTCCACTTCCTTCTCTCCTATTTGTGCTTGGGTCTTTCAACTGGATTACATAATTAGATATATTCATCTACTTGTGTGTGCCTCTGTTCGAAATTATTTTATTGTGCCTGTATACATATATCGACTGTGTTTTACGTATAAGATCTCATTTTGTTTGTTTGTTCAGGGATGGACCCTCTATGAAATACTGAGATACGCACCCCAACACAACTGGAGTGCATATGAGGAAGCTCTTAAAGCAAATCCCGTCTTAGCAAAAATGGTAATAAGTGGAGTGGTGTATTCCGTGGGGGATTGGATTGCACAGGTTAGTTGAAATTTTCTTTTATTAAAATGCGAACAGCTCTTTTATTTGTTGATTTCAGCGGAGTCTTATTGGCTGTTGATGAGTTCGTGCGATATTTTTTGCAGTGTTACGAAGGAAAACCTCTGTTTGAGTTTGACCGTGCTCGCACGTTCAGATCTGGGTTAGTCGGCTTTACGCTGCATGGATCCCTTTCACATTATTACTATCAGTTCTGTGAGGTAATTATTGCAGTTTCAATATCTTCTGCCTCAAATATCCTTGTGATTCACTTATTTTCCTCGCTAATTATTTGACAAACGTGTCTCCTTTGCCAGGCTTTATTTCCTTTTGACGATTGGTGGGTGGTTCCTGTGAAAGTAGCATTTGATCAAACGGCATGGTCTGCAGTTTGGAACAGTATTTACTTTACACTATTAGGAGTTCTCCGGCTTGAATCCCCCATCAACATTTTTAATGAATTAACAGCTACATTCTGGCCCATGTTAACTGTAAGACTGCTTCCTTTTCTTGAATGAGTAAATATAAGGGTCCGCTTGATAGAGATGGAATTTGGGTGGAAAAAAATAAATAATAGGGCATTCAATTGTCTAGAATTTGCCTTATTGAGAATTGTAATTAAAAGTGTTTGATTGGTATAATTTTTCGTCTGGAAAATATAATACTTTTGGTGCCTGTTTGACTTTGTTTTTCATGAAAATTGTCAATTAAAAGAATAAATTTTTTTACCATTGGGGACAAAATTTGTTTAGATTGCAAAAAAAATAAAAAAAATTGGAACATTTTTTATGTTTGTTTGGCTTTGTTTTATATGAAAATTTTCAATTAATGGAATAAATTTTTTTACACTTCATCTTAGAATTTGTTTCTATTGCTAAAAAAAAAGGTGGAATTTCAATTCCAACCAAAGTGGTGGGAAAATGAATTCCTTGAAATCAAGGAAAATTTCAAAAGGCGGAAAATATTTTCCACGAAAAATTTTGCCAATCAAACAAGCCAAAAGTGGAAGTTCGGGAAAAATAAGAGGCTATCAAATGGAGCCTAAATCCCAAAGAAGATTAAGCCCCCGTTTGGCCCCATTTTTTAAAAATGAAAATGGGTGGAATAATGTTTTTTTTTGAAAAATGAGCGTTTGAAAAGGAAGGAAAATTTTTCGATTTATGCGTAATATTATTTTATGAAAGATTATGTGATTGAAAATAGGAGAGAAAAATGAAATTTAATGAAATTTAATTTAATGAGATTCAAACATAGACTAAATATAGTGAACTTCTATTTTCTGATCTATTTGAAGAGTTCTGCATGGTGGGATTGAGAATTGATAGATGTCTGCAGTACATGGATATAATTTATTTGTTTGCTATGAAGTTTCTTAATTGTTTTCTCTGTGTTTTTATTTTTAATTCAACCATAAGCTTGAAGCTTTAAAATTCCTGAACTTTTTTCACTTATGATTTGCACAACAAATTATCTGTGACTGGTTTACTCATGTGACAGTGTTGAAAACAATTTAGATAATTAACTTTGTCTCCTTTCTAACAGCACAAGCTTTTAAATGTCATGGTACAACATGATACTAGAGTGGAGAAAACATACGAGTTTAAGCCTCGTTGCCACCCATTTAAAATTTTGCTCCTAACAAAAGCTTTTAGATAGCTTTTAGCTGAGGCGGTTGATCACTTTCTTTGTACTCTGAATCGGAAAACTATGTGGCTTCAGTAGATTTGAGCAAATCAGCATAAAAATTACATATTTCTTCACTCCTTCCTGTCATGACATATAGGTCTTAAAGTTCAAGTAAAAACCAAATTTTTTTTCCTCTCCGCACAATGAATTTGATATGCATTCTAACAGTGTTATTGAACATTGGCTTGTTTTTCAGGCGGGTTGGAAGCTTTGGCCTTTTGCTCATCTCATTACCTACGGTGTGATCCCTGTTGAACAAAGGCTTCTTTGGGTTGACTGCGTGGAGCTCATTTGGGTGACAATACTATCTACGTAAGCATGATGTCTTAAGTGAGCTTGTATTTCCAGTTATGTTAGGCTGCACATTTCGGCATGTTTGGGTAGGTGGATTAGGCAATGTTAGGCAAAAAAAAAAAAACAGTCATATTAATACCGACGTGTGCCAAACATGCACTATGCACTTAAAGTTTAGTTGTTATTTCTATTTTCCATTTTTTTCCTTTCCAATGCGTGAGGTGGAGCAATTAGGGATCTGGTGACTACCCCACTGTGGTTGAACGAGAATTCTAATTTCTTTTGGAATTTAATTTGGCAGTTATTCAAACGAGAAATCAGAATCCCGCATCTCTGATGTACCTGCTGAAGCTAATATGGATTTATCATCAAAAGTTCCGCCTGAGGTATGCTTAGTGTTTGATTAATGATTTAATGATGCATGCAGCTTTCGATTGCTAAATATGTAATTCTGACTCGTAGCCTCTTTTCCCTGTTGTCTCTGCTAAGGTTTGATCAAATAGACAAACCGAGACGGGGTGAAGCGACAAAGACTAGTTATCCTAGCCTCGATTGCATGGAGATAATGGAAGCTATCTATACGACGGTAATAAGGCTGCAGGGACTGATCTGAGTGTAAATTCTGTATTTACTTCACGTTTAGATCTTTTACTTGTCTGTATGTGGCCTGAAAAATGTAATTTAACTAGTTATGCCAACAATATAAATGTAATTTTCACTTGCCTTTTTTTTTTTTTTTTTTATATCCGTGGGTGTTCGAGCTAGTTTGCGCGCACCTCGACTAATCCCACGAGGCCCTGAAGTTAATGGTCAGGTAAACCTCCAGTGGCCCTTAAGGGAATTCAAACTGGTGATCATTGGGGAGCAAATCCAAGATCTAACCAAATGAGCTACCCCGAGAGCAAACCCAAGGCCTTCTCTTTTTCTGTGGTCTCAAGGTGCACTCTAGTAGATAGATACAGATGGAAGAACACAGAAGATGGAATAAGAAATATTGGATAAAATCGGTCACTAGAATAGACAAGATTTTAACTCATTTCTCTTTAATACTGTTCTTAGCTGTTTGAGTTTCCAATACGAGAATGAGAAAAAAGAGGCTTCAGTTTCTCGAACTTTGCTGATGGAGCTTGGAGAAACAACAGTTCGGCTGCCAAAAATCCCACATCGATTGGGGGTTTGGAGTCGCTGAAAAACTGGGCTAAGATAATAGGGCCCTGTAATTTCTTGGATTTTTTTCTTGAATTTTACCCTTTTCAGTATTAGGTGCCTAAGTTTCAGATCTGAACAAGAAATTTGAAATTCAATAACAATTTCGTATGTTCATAAATGATCATAGAAGACGCTATGATTATTTCAAGCATGTTTGGAAAATATTTATAAATAAATAGAAATGAATAATGAATAAATGTTTAATACTTATGGATCCCATTAAATGTGTGGATGCAAATAACTTGAGTATTTATAAACATCTTTTCAATATAGGCCTTGATTCTAAATATTTAGTAAAGAAAGAACGCAATTTTCAAGACAATCAATAGTTTCAATCAGGGTTCTAAAAAGCACGCATAGATGAAGCGTGAACAAAATGCTTTGCCTTGATAGTAAATGTAATTGATCGCTTAATGCATATGTAGCTGTGCGTAGGTTAGCTTTATTAATATTTTTTCCCCTTTTTAAATTTTTTTTTTATTTGACTTGAGTTTATTAACTTTATTTTTTTATTTTATTAAAAGGTCTTTATTTGACTTTAGTTCCAAGTTTTAAAATGACTTTATTTATATAAAAGTAAAAAATGACTTTATCCGATAAAGATTTAGAAGATTGAAGTTATGATACTATTTATATTATATAATTATCATTTTGAGACTTCTCGTTTTGTTAAAAAAATTGAAAGTATAGATGAAGTTCCAATAAATCTATTAAGTAAAACTTGTTTAGTTGAAAGTTGAAATTATGAAATAATAATCCATATTTCTCATGTCGAAAACTTGAAAATTGTATAATTGACTAATTGTATGAATTATTAAAAAATATAGCATTTGATAATTATAGATGTTTGATATGTATTATTTTAATTATTAAATATTTTTTAGAATGATTAAGTATTTAAAATTTTAAAAAATAAGTAGTGTTTTATTTATTTATTATTATTATTTTTTTTTTTATGTCTAGCCCTCGTTTAGACTTGTAAAGCTTGAAACTTGACATCAACGCCTAACTACGTTTTAAAGTTTTTATAATGCTGATTTCAATTAATTGTGTTTAGTTTTAATTTTGAGTTGCTGAAACGTAATTGTACAAATCTGCAAATGAGTTGTTAAGGATGTTTATTACCTTTATTTTCAAAATAAGCCCATGTTTGGTACCACTAAAAAATTAGATTAAAATTTAAATTAAAGTCAACAATTAATTTTATCCAAACATTTCATAAGAGTCATCCACAACTTTTAACAACACATTTCATTATTTTTTTTATGAAAATTTATTAAAAAACTTATTTTAATCTCCACCGTAGGCTAATTATGTCTCCAATCTATGTAAAGATTGGTTAAATGCAGAATCACGTAAGGAGCCCTATTGTAGATATTCATTTTTACGCTTCCTATCACATTGCGTAAAAATTTAGAATAAAACTCTTTGCATAAAAGATATTGACATCTATTCACATGCGAGTGGGTCCTGCGTGAATAAAAATTCAAAAATTGTAAATATTTAACATCTTCTGTACGAATAGAAGGATTGAAAAATTTATTTAAACAGGCAGCATTTGCATGCATGAACTATAACTCCAAAATTCTAACTGCCCAAAAAATAAATATTGTATTAAAGAATTCCTGCGATTGGTTTAGAGTATCTAAATTGAGACCTGGAGATATAGCATCAGCCATCAAGCTCAGGGTTCGAAGCACGTGCCACTAGCGCTTTCTTTCCCTTAATCTAGTGTAAGCTAGACCATCATCCTATTCTCCTTGTAAAAAATTTAGGCATGGCCAGTCAGCGGTTGGAGGAGGTGGGGCCCCGCTGGGGTCTGGTTACCACTGAAATTTGGGGAAAAAAAAATATTTATGACTTTTTATTTGTTTTTTTAATATTATTATTGTTGATCTTAAAAAATGTACATTCGATGTGTCAACAGATCTCAGTGCCTCTCACGTCCAAATAAGCCGTTCTCGTACTAAACGAAGGCGAGCAAGAACCGTTGGATGACAGGACACGTGACTTTATCTTAGCGTCTAAGACTCTTGTCATAGATTTCAATGCATTTAATGCTCTGTCTGGTTGTGTGATTAATGTAGTTGTCAATACAGTGCGTTGTCACATCACCTACTTGTCATCTGATCTTTATATAAGATTTTCCCCAAAACAGCCTCACTGAATACGCCTCATATGTTAGAGGTTCGGTCCCATGAATAGGTTCGGTCCCAAAAGGTTCGACCAATACGGGTTCGGACTGTGATTTCACTGTCATGGGTTAGGATTAACGTGGATTTGACCATTGGTGCAGGATGATCTGTAGATTTCTGCCACGTGTCGTACGGCTAGAGCCCCTATTTATAGGAGACGTAATAATTATGTTTTGTTTTTGTAATTTTTTACGTGACTAAATTAAGTCTCCCTTGAATCCGAGTCTTGGCTCTGTCATTGATTATCATAGTTGAATTCATGATCGTTCATTACAAGAATCACTGAAAATTAAGATTCAGTACATAAATAACATTTAGCTCTTTTCTTTGCAAGATGAACATAGACAACGGAAAATCCTTATCAATCATATGAATTTACTTTTCATCGACGCTATCTATCATTTCAGTAAATTAATTTGTTCAATCAGTTGCAAAAATTTCTGAATGTGTATCTAAATTTAAGCTGAATTCGACCCTTTTGATAAAAGAATATCTTAGCCTTGTAAAAGCTTCATTAGATATTTCTCTAGTGCATCTCCATCATGGCATTATCGATTTCCATATCAAGAATTGTGAAGTCAAATGAAATAATAAAGTTGTTTTAACTCTTTACTTAAAAAGGAATGCAATTAACGATAATAAATTTAAGATAATGATGCCTTTCGACTCAAAAATGTCATCAAAAGAGAGATGGTACATAAATTAGTATCGAAAATTTGGTGGACTAAATCAAGATAACGACGCAATTAAAAGCTGGCATTATGATAATAGTGTTTAATTCGCAAACTTAATTAAGGGATCGTTTGGGAGAGATTTTTGAAAATTATTTTCAACCCCACATTTTATGGAACTCATAACATTCACTGTTTTTTAATCACCGATTCTCAAAAAATCATCTTCACTAGAAAAATCTCTCCCAAACAAGCTTTAAGTTTCTAATTTTCAAGAATTCTAAAATCAAAAGTTGTTTTACTATGTTTAGCTTGTCTTTCATCATCAAGAAAATGATGGCATGTGACTATATATACATGCATAAAGACTCATTTGAGGTTGCTTTCCAATGGAAGTGCAGCTCAACGAGTAGATCGGGTAATAGCAATTGATAACTTGATGGTGCCCATACTCAGCCAATTATTTGTTTTTGTTTCCTCGATTTTTAACAGTCGACCATATTTCTTGCATTATTTGACACAATTGATCAATATTATGATATATATAGTTGTTTAAATATATTATTAAACGTACTAAATACTTCTCAAGTGTACGTTATCGTTCACTATATTAAATCCGTCCGAATTAAATAATGCCATTAGGGAATTATATTATCTTTTCCTTCACAAACTTAACCCAAAAAAAAAAAAAAAAAAGATAATGGGAATATGTTTTAGTTAGGAAGCCCATCTTTCATTTTACAAACAAAAAAGTTAATTATTTTTATTCTCTTTATCATAAATAAAAATAAGTCATCAAATTTTCAAAAGGAACAATTTTTAATCATAATATGAGCAAAATTTTATTTTATATATGTAAATTCATCATTTCTTGCCAACCAGAAGAAAAAGGAAAAAAAAAATGTAAAAATATAGATGTAGTTTTAGGGTTTTTGCAAAAAAACCCTGCAAACTCACATCTGAGTGATCTGACTTTAGTTTTCAAGACTCAAAAAACAATTATAAAAATGAAATAATTGAATTAATTAGGAAGGTATACATGGTGTAATTAATAATTAATGAACAAAAACCTATGACATAAATTCTTTTTTTTTTTTTTATATATATATATATTTTTCAATTCATACAACAAGCAACAGTAATGAACAAAAAAGGGAAATTCTGCAGGTCTTCAAATAGTAATATTGCTCTAGATTCTGTGAATTCTACACAATATTATTTCACTCTAGTAATCAAAGATATACATATAATTAAACAAGAGATGCCAGCATTGGCTGTGACTCTAGTAACCTTTTATAAAGCAAATCGACTTCGAGTCTTGGTTTATGCATACCAATTCATGCCAGTCGCTTGATACGGCTGGCGAAAAAGGCCTTCACCAAGAGATCCCAGCATTGGTTGTGACTGTGAAGGGTTTTGTGGAAGCTGGCTGAAGATGGTGGCAATAGAATTGGTTTCATCTGTGCTGCTGCAGGCTATGCTTATTCCATCACAATTTTCTGAAAGAAATTTCTTGTTTGTACGCGAATTTGCTTCTACTTCTTCGTCATTCCAGTACTGATTCGGAATTGTCCTCTTCCCTTGAAGTATACAAGTACTTGATGCTGTCGTGAGTACCATTGGAAGCTGTGGTTTTGAGGCTGACAGAGAAACTTGGCCAGCGTTCATTGCATCAACTGCACTGTTATTCATTCCATCAAACATGATGTGTTCATTATTTTCGAGTAATCCGCCATAGTTTGAGAGCTTGATTCCCTGCTGATGCTGCAGGTTCTGTTGGCCAATAGCCAATGATCCTATCAGATCATCCCCTATTTCTTGATCTATAGGCCTTTGTGAATTATTCTTCTTGTAAATCCGGCATAATACCCAATCGTCAAGCTGAAAATCATGCATCAAGAACCCAATATCAACAAAAAAAAACTTGAAAAATATAATCAAAAGTGAGAAATAGATTAAGAGGTTGGTTGGTTATTTGACCCTTAGAGAGCCCTTTTTGCTGCCAACAAAATCACAGCCAGGAGACTTTGTATACAGTTTATTGTCGGGAAGTCTGTATTCGTGCATGATCCAATTAGTTTTGATCCCTTTGGGAGGCTTTCCTCCATAGAAAACCAGAGCTTTTTTGACCCCTACTTTCTGAGTCCCTCCGGCACTCAAAACAGGCTTATCAGTTCCCGTGGCCTTCCAATATCCAGAAGTCGCTGCTCGATTCGGTCGAGCCCCGTTAGGGTACTTCCTGTCCCTCGGACTGAAAAAGTACCACTCTTGCTCTCCAAACGTAGCCTTAGCTGAAAAAATAAAAGTTTCAGCAACAAAAGAAACTAAAACATGCAAGGTGTGTGAAATATTTTGTTACCTGGGAGCTCCCATGGATCAAATTTGTATAGATCAACTTCAGCTATAATGGACACCGGGAGAGGGGCGGCGGCGGCCTTCTTCTTGAGGTAGTGCACCACCAGTTCCTCATCCGTGGGGTGGAAGCGGAACCCTGGTGGCAGCTGAGGGTGCTGTGAACCACCGGTGGATGAATCTGGGCTCTCCATCGATCTATTCATCACTCTCTCTCTATATATATGTGCATATATCAAGATTTCCGTGCAAATTGTTGGATTTTTGGAAATTTATCAGAGCAGTAGAGTACAATCAAGAAAATACAATCGGCCGAAATGTTGGCTAGCTAGCCCAAGTTATATTGGTATATGGTCCATTGTATTGTGGCACATTAATCAATCACAGGTAATTAAATAAAGAAAGCTCACTGACCAACTGTATTGTGACGTGTCATAGTTCATGTTTGGCTAATCTTGAAATTTTGATTAATATGGTGTGAAAGTGAAATAAGTAATTAGTTAAGCATATTTTGATAATCTTATAAGTAGTTGAGTCTAGCTTTTTTTGCTCAGACCGACGAAAGTTATAAGTTCAACTAAATTTTGGCAGTACATGCATGCTTGCCGACTAGATAACATCGAAAAAATTAAGAATGAGAGCTACTTATAAGCTTTGCCAAACATGCTAATTGTTCTACTTAAAATTAAGAAGTGGGCAACACACTCGATCTAAAAATTTAAATTTCACCTACTTATAAGATTAGCCAAACATGCTCTTCAGTCATTTAGCACACCAAACAGATTATCTCTGTATTAACTTGTTGTTCATGGTGTTTTCAAAAACCACGCGGAGTCGACACGTATGAAGATTTGTGTGGGTCCCACAAAGCAATATTCTATTTGATGTGGAGTAGGATGAAACATGCACAAAATCACAGCGACACCACCCTTTATTACAGAAATATTTTAGCCACTCAAATCTTTTTGTGATTGAAGTCGTGCTAAAATTATGATTACAACTTTTTGATATTCTGTAGGGCACCAATTACATCTGCCTCAATAATCTTGCAACTCTGTATATTTATTTTAAAAAGTTACTTTAAAAAAAAAAAAAAAAAACTTTGATTCATAAATAATTACTTACAAAGCTACTTTTCCAATTTTATTTACAATTGTTGACGTCAAAAAATCTTATATTGCTTTGAGCCAACTTTAAGAAGAAAGAGCGAATTTTGCCTTGGATAATTATGCTTGAAAGAATAAGTGTGAGGTCGATTTTTGTGGTTCTTGTATATCTGCATTTTTGCAAAAGGGATTGATCCTTTTTATAGGGAGATTAGCCTAAAAAATTATAGGAAATAAGTCTAATCAATCACTTCAATCATCAGGTTGAGCTTAGGTCTGTGTGCTGCTGCTTTTTGTTATGATTGGCCAACGAGGTCGGTTCCCGTCAAATTCTCATAATCTTGTCTTTTATCAGGCAATCACGACCTGCATGAGATTCGTCGTCGAGGTAGCTTATTGGGTGATAAGGGCGGTGTCGTTATCTTTTCCCTCCAAGTGTATTTGATTGATTGGACATGGTATTAAAGAGAGGCAATTATGATGTTCCCTGGGATAACGGTAGTCATTCGACTGGACTGCGACTAATAATCGAAATTCGATAATATTATCAAACTGTCAGGTGGAAGAGATTATCGTTAAGTACATATTTATCTGAGATCGGACTTTGATGGTCAACAACAATTTTTTTTTTTTTTACGGGGGAACCGTAGCCGTTACTCTTTGGATGTGCATTGGGTAAACTCTTAGGACTGGACTGCGACTAATAATCGAAATTCGATAATATTATCAAACTGTCAGGTGGAAGAGATTATCGTTAAGTACATATTTATCTGAGATCGGACTTTGATGGTCAACAACAATTTTTTTTTTTTTTACGGGGGAACCGTAGCCGTTACTCTTTGGATGTGCATTGGGTAAACTCTTAGACTGACGCAATAGCTTGCAAACCACGCCAATCAGGTTAATCACACTAGGCAAGTCCGATGCAATAGATTCGATCGAGAAAGTATTGATAGAGGGAATTGAACTTGTGATCAAAAGTTTATGTACTCACCTACTCCACCAATTTGATCATCCTATGATGGTTTCTAGTTACAATTATTGATGGAAACATATGGCTTAATCAAAAGCACTAATAAAGGGAGAGCTTACGAAATAGCCTGTGAAGAGGGGAAAAAAAAAACCTAATCAAAATTAGGCTTGATGAGGGAAACTATTTTAAAATTTATAATTTACTTAGAACTAAACATACATAATAAGTAATATATATATTTTAAGATCAGCCAAAATGCAATATGTAGATCAATTTTCAGCTTCTCTACAAAATTCTCCATGGAATAAGTGGGCAGAGTCCCAGTTGGTATCAAATCTTGTAATCCATATTTATAGTATTGAAATACTGATGTGTAACATTTATGTCCACATGGGCCCTAATGGGTCCCACTTGACACACATAATCTTAATTATTCATATCTAACTATTTAAACTATAATCGATTAATTTACTAACTCCGTGATTATTTTTTGTTATTTATCTCATTTAGATAGCGAGGACATACTTTACTTTACAATCATGTTTAGCTCAACGATTAAGAATCCAAGAATAGGTCAAATTAGACTTAATATTCTTAGGATATTAATTAACAAATTAAATTTGTACTATTCATAATATCACTAAAGCTATGAGATTGAAGGAGGATTAACTTTAGCAAAATTTTAATCAAACATAACACATTTTTTGTCTATCCTGAAAGAAAGAGAAAGGAACTCGTCAACCATTTCATGATTTTTTTAGCTAATTATAATTGATTTTGTTTCTAACTATTGATCCCCTTTTTAGTTAGGATCACGTGGACAATAGATGTCGGACACACTCGCATACACGTGAGCTAACTCCAACACTCAAAGACAAATCAACGGTCATGAACACTCCAGAATGGGGCATGATAATAGCTCTCGGACACGAGACAATGATGTTCGGATTCCGACAATGTATGATAGGAACGATCACATAATAATTAATGATCACAAACAACTCTATACAAGGAAAGCAAAGCGATATAATCAATCGGAGAGAAGACAAATGATAGCTTTTATTATGGAGAGTTGCATTAAGAGTTGTATTTTGTATCCAAATTTGCATTAGTCTTCAAGTGTTACATGGGAGAGTATTTACGATTTATCTAGTGGTATATAATTTGGGTTACCTAAGGGTATCCACACCCTCACATGGAAGGACCCACTAGAATAAAATATTCTAACTTATTCGAGTGGGCCCCCCACCCATGTGAGGGTGAGACAAGATTATACCACTAACAAGATTTGAGTATTTATAGTAGTGCAAGTGAAACGGTGGCCCTATGGATATACACATAGTCTTATCTCCTTAATTCAAACATCTAAATCTAGCCATCACTTTGACTTTTCTAGCTTGTGACGTATTTAATGTTCTTATAAATGACATACACCATTTTATTGACAATACAAGACACTTACACTTATTACAAATATCTCATCAATCATTTCAAAAAGATCTCATGCATGGATTCAGAATCTCATTGTGTTACATAGCCTCGGATTCGACACTGTGAAGCTCCTCGAATTCCGGTCTGCAAGGTCTCTTCACTTCGACAACTCTACTTCGGTGGAATAATGCATAGCTGGGCTTCGGCATTGGCCTCAGGGGCCTCGCTCTCCATGCAAGGTGCTTTGGTGGTGGTGGGTCCACAACTACAATGGGTCAGTCATGTGAAGTCACGTGTAGCGAGGTGTAATACTAATTGTATTTAAATAAATAATTTTTCCTTACTTTTATGCAAAATAGTAATTAGTTACCGTCAAAGTAAATGATATATTAAAAAAGGCAATTTTATTTTGAGTACACGTCGTGATTTCATCAATATATATTTTAAATTCATATTAACTTTCTTATGTCTTATTCTAATTAATTACACATGTTTAAAATATCGTACATCTATGTCAACTTTTTCAATGTAATTCTTCTGTGGATCCCGCTCAATCAACATAAAAACAAATATAATTCGAATTATTATTATTCAGCTTTCATCCAATCAAATGATATAATCCCCTTTTATTATGGTAAAATAATGATTACTAGAAATTAATCAAAAAAACATAAGTTTGATTTTAATAAGTTCGACTGACATAAGGGTTATGACATTCTAGAATGTGACAAAGGATATAACAATATCTTGATAGACACTCTATAACGTCCCGATCTAATATCTTGATAGACACTCTATAACGTCCCGATCTTTTTTTTATTATCAGTATTTGATCTTTTATTTCCTTGGGAGTTTCCAGCAGCATTAATAAATAAATAAAATTATAATTTTACTTAATTTTTCTAAGGGGTTTTGGTCATCTGCATTATTGTAGGTTTTATCATTTTGTTTTGTAAACTTTTTGAAAGCTCTCTCGGGATTGGTCGAAGATTTGTTCTTTGAAACCTCAAGATCATAAGTATTAGTCGTGCACGAAAAATTGTTTAAAGTCAATATTCGATCTTGTTTATGCTCTCAACCACGTCTACGCATGTTTTTTTGATGTAGAATTATATTTGTATAATTGTTTAAACGAAGTAATCATTCAATATTTACAAAATAATACTCCACATGTGAGTTGCATTAGCATGGAGTCAAGATCTTTTTAATGACTTGTGAGAATGAGGTAACAATCTGTTTTGGAAAACCTTACTTGCTCTTTATAAAATGTGTAAACAAACATGTGCACAAAATATATTGTGACTTTTTGTTACATGTTCCTTGTGACTTTATATGTTTAATAACAAATGTAACTTTGTATTTTTCGAAGTGTCCAAACATTTGTTTTATCATTAAAAAATCAATATTTTGAAATTGATTTAATTTTTGATGCTATTAGGGATAGCAATAGAGTAAAGACAATAGGGATGGCATGGGTTAATTTGGATTTTGGAGTATATGCCAAGTCAAAAACATTGCACAAGTTTGTTCTCTAAAATTTGTTCCAATCAAACGAATTTCGATTACGTGTTGATATAATACTCATCGACTTTATTTTTCATTTACTAGCCTCTAAAATATAGTTTGGAATTGGGAGTTACTTACTTTCTTGCATACATTGAATTGGATTGATTCATCCTATTCATCGTGAATTATTGTCTGACGGCGGTATTGGCCCTTTTAAATCATGGCTAAACTTGAATCAGGCGTCGATCAAGAGTTGACTCGACCCCTGTTGGATCAACAAGTGAGAGGCGATGATTTTGGTTTGGCCACTTCTGTATTAAATTACCGAGAACCCTTCAGATAGGATAATTCCATGTGTGGCTATATTTGTTTCTAATTTTATCATTAAGCGGGTGAGGCATTCCATACATCTTAGAGAAAGAAAAAAAGGTAGGTTTTTTGTTAGTGAGAGAATTGAACCCTCTTAATTTCTCATAGTTCCAAGGAAGTCGAGTCCATTCAAAGTGAACGGACTCTTATTTTAAACTTAATAAAATAAATAAAAATGCTAGGTGAAAAATAGAAAAGGCTATATGCATCGAGTACACCGAGAAGGAAATAATGCAAACCATGAAAACATCTAATCTTCTTTAGTATTTGAACCATCGTTGCGAACACAAAAAAGAAGAAGGAAACCACGCATTTCTCAGAAATGGATTCACCTTGTGCGAGGCCCCTGCAACTACTATCGCTCAATTTCTTTCAGGAGAAAAACCGGCCATTTGTTTAGGAAGTCTAGATTTGCTCGAAGAACTTCTCTAAAGAATAAAGAACGGGGATTGCGCGTATTCATGTATGTAATATAGTAGATAAAGACCAATTTCATGACGAAATGTTTTAAATTGAAGTATCGTATAAATTTTGTAAATTAATGTGTAATTATAATTACTTACAGTGTGAGATTTTTACATAATATCTCAATAATTAATAACTTCTTATGTTTAATAAAATTTCATGAAATTAGGGGATTACAAAGTTTTCTTCAAGTCTTGAAATTTATTGGATCTTCAAAAAGACAACTTTGTAAATTTCAATACGAGTAATGATATTGATTGTGAATCATTCAAAATGGGGATTCCTTGCTTGATTTGGACGTGTATTATATATCACGTGTGAGGAGAGATTTTTATATGCACAATTAAATATTTCTGATATCTAATAATTAATACAAAATATCAAAAAATTAATCACATAGACAAAATGGGTATCATCCATATCTTTCTTCGACTTCCTCTTCATGAAAATTTTGTGAAGATACAATTGTTACGAGATCTTCATCCGATATTTCCTCATGGACAGTAATTTGTTATCCCTCTGAATTTAAAAGGGTTTTATTATAATTATTGATTTTTTCCATTATATTTATATGTATATATGTATATGATAATGTCAAATAAGTTAGAATTGATATGAGACCAGAAATTGCGGCAGTAGAAAGATGCATAGCCACACTCACATAACAGATTCAGGCAAGGTGACAATTGCATGACCCTTTCAAGTCTCTATAATCAGTTTTACACAACTATCGAACTTCTTGCAAAGTTGGCAATGCCTTACCTCAAAGAAAACACATGGCTTCGTACGGCATATTTCATACATCGAACTCGACAGGATCAAGTAAGAAGAAGTTCAAAATGCATTTGTTGTTACGTATAATGTATGTATCTTAATATTAAGTACTAAATAAGACTTCGATGTGTTATGAGAAGAGAAACCTAATCCAAGTTTTCACATTATACTGACGATTTGTCGATATTATCTTTCAAAACCATCATCATCGTTGTAGGTCAATATATACAAGACTCTTAAGTTCAGCGTGTTTCTAAATTTGCAATGTTAGGCAAAATATTAAAAGAAAACAAAAAATAGATACCTTAAATACTTTTAGAAACATCGTATTTGTTTACTCACACAATACTTTACACGAATTATACTTTCAATCAGTATTCTAAAAGACGTAATACGTGGAGGCCAAGTTATGGGTTACACGGGTTTAGGAGAGGTATACGTATAGGCATAGAAAAGCGTAAAAATGTGTTTTCTCATTTAAATATTATTTTAATTTTTAATCATTAAAAAATTATTTAGTAATTAAAAATAATACCTACCAAACATCTAAAATAAATTTATAGCAACTTTATAGATTTTTTCAAAGTGTCCAACAAAAATATAAGTTTCAAATTTATATACTAAATAACAAATAAATAGAATTTTTTGGGAGTTTTTCTTTGTTTAACGCTTCAAGTGGCTGTTTTGAATTTAGGATAGACGAAATGAAAAAAATCAGAGTTTAAATTTTATCTTTTAAAAGAATTGTAAAAAAGAAGAAGAAGATAGCAATCACGTCTAGGGGGCTAAATAATTAAGGCGCCGAGCCACTTGACTTGACGTTTCGGTCGTGCATCGCGATATCTAGGCGTGCCTTTTAGAACATTACTTTTAACGTATCAAATATGTCTTTTTTAACCATAAGATAAGATCAAATTTTATAACTTCATTTAATGTCCGCTGTTAACCCGTACTTTGTTGGCATTAATCTTAAGCGACGTAGATTATCATGTCACAGATAGTTCATTGTAGCAGCTTGGAATAAATTATCACGTATGAAAGAATCATAAGTGATATATGAATGGGGTTAGTCAAATCACCTTATAAGTTTATCATCTACTTTATGCTAATTGATGCGAGACTTTATTCCCACTTCTCAACAATCATCCTTAAAGTAAGATATCATCTTCTCAACAATCGATTTATAAGAATTTATGCCCCTCAAATGATAGTCTCTCTCTTCCTCAAGTTAGGAAGGAGTACATATTCCATCAAGAGCCAACTATTTCCATGCATTAAGTTTCACTTTTACGTAGAAACAACCGCCTTGAGAGGGAACCATGTATTTTTTCGGCCATTGACATCCAACTTAGGGCCTACCACATTCGACCAGCTACAAGTAGATTCATCTTCTGTGTCCAAATGACTAAGTTTAGAGAAAGCGTGGACAAAGTCTCACATCGATTAAGCAAGAAGTAGATGATGGACTTATAGGGTATAAGTTCAATCAATAGCACAGACCCTCTATAGAACCCATCATCTGCCCCACGGCCCACTTTAATAGGCCTTTTGGCATGGTGTTGAATATAAAAATATATATAGTTACCCTTTCAACGAGTATGAATGGGCTTCTAAGGAAAACTTGTTTAATAATCTCATGTTTAGTAAAAATTAAAATTAAAATTAATAATTTGTCAATCACATATTTCATAAGGCTTTCAACTTCTAAATCACATTTCATAAGACTCACAACTTCTCAATCACATATTTCATCTATTTTTATCAAAATCTACTAAAAAATTGATTTTAATTTCCATCAAATAGTGTCTGAATTATATTTGTGCTAATTGAATTCCATTGTTTATGTTGGAAATTATTTTAATAAGTCGTTTTTGACTGATTGTGGAAGTTTGAATATTTGGTTGTTTAAAACTAATTGTGGATGTGTTTGCCCCCCCCCCCCCCCCCCCCCCCCCCCCCACCCCCCCCCCCCCCCCCCCCCCCCCCCCCCCCCCCCCTCCCCCCCCCCCCCCCCCCCTTGTTCAATTCTCATTTTACTACAATGAAAAATAATAAACAATGTAAAAATTGTTCCAAAAATAGTTGTGAACTGACAAAACTCTGCAGCAATTTTAGATTTTAGTCAGGAATTTAATACCGTTAAGTTGTGACGGGCTATTTCGCCCCAAAAACAATTGTAAATTTACGTCTTTGTCCTCCACTTTTTGAAAAACACTTGCCATCAATTGAATGACAAATTCGAAAAGTTAAAAATTTCAAAAATTCATGTAAAGCACACAGAGAAAACGTCATTTTCTTTCAACCAGCGCCCACAACTATTGGAAAATGGTTGGAAAAATTGAAAAAATGGGTAACAATGGGAAAGAATGGGGACCAAACACTAGCTAAGAAATGAAGGCCGAAATTGAACCCGACATGGAAATTGTTGGAAAATGAAGCAGGAAAAATATTGGGTATTGGAAGATGATGTCACTTGAGCAAGTTATACAGACCAAGTTTGTATCTTGGGTTTGGACTCCAAGGAATATCTATAGTTTTTAAAAGTTTACATTCTTATATAGCTTCCTACTCCTGCTCGACAGTCGGGTTGGCCCCAAACATGGGTTTGGGCCATATCAATATATTTATTTTTCATTTTTTATTTCCTTTCATTTGTAAAGTAAAAGTGGCGTGAAAATATCCTAATCAAATTTTGACATGTGGCACGACGATCTTTAATCTAGACACAAAATGCTTCTCTGAAGTTGACATGACTTTTAGAACTTGTCCTTTTCATAAAAGAGTCTCTTTAAACAGAAACATTCTTAAAGTGCATTCTGCATATTTTGTGTCTTTTTCTCATTTAACTGAGAGTTGTTAATATATTTCAGCTTGTTTTTTTGTAATTTGGAGTGCTACACTATTATGAAAAATGATTGTTGTATCTCAAAAGATAAATGTCAAAATTTGTAGACGTCGGTGAGAGGCAATATCAACTGAAAATAAGTGTTCAACTTTAGATTAACCATATTAAATTTTTGTCTCTCTTTTTTCCCCCCTACTTTCGGTAAGTTATTGAGTTTATTAGGCCATCATTACTGTTGGATAATTTTGTGTATGGTAACGTCAAAAGATTAGGATATATTTGTAAGAATTATTGCCGACAATTGAACAGAGTAACGGCAAGAAAAACAGGAAAAAAAATGAGATGAAAATGATCAATATGCAAGAAAACGCCTAAAAGCGCAAAGTCGAGGCAAATGTTGAACACTTTATTCTTAAATTGAATTTGTCCCGCAACGGTGCTTACTATTTATAGCAATCAACTCCCAAGATACAATGATTACCACTTGTCTTTGTAGTACTTCAAAAACAAGCACAACAAATCAGAATAATAGATTTTGTACTCCAAAATGAAATGAATATGAAAATCAGAATTTATACAACAAGAATGCAAGAAATTGGTTCAAGAGAATAAGAGAGAATAATATTTATGTTTGCATATCATTGGTGTGAAAAATAGAACGTCCTTAGGGTCCTTTTTATAAAGGATGAAGAGTTGAGAACGAAGTGATTTTGATCCAAATTGTGCAACATTTCAAAAGCATGCGACATTGTTCCATCGCTCATTCTCCGCCAACCTCTCGTTCGAGCGAAAGTTGCAGAGATTTTGTCGCTCACTCTTCGCTCAACATCGCTCAACGAAGTGGCAAACCATTTGCATAAACAAATCAAGTTTGAATATTTGGCCGAAATTGACATTAAGTCACATTTTCCAACGTTTATTTTTTTAACATTTAACCAATGTTCTTGGATTGTTAAATCAATTTTCAATAATTACGTCCGTATTTCTATTATTATGATTGAGCGAGACATGCATCAGCATATGTGCTTACTTATGTGCATTTAATATTAGAGTAGATTCAAATAGAACAATTTCTACAAAATAATAGAGTAAATTCTAGCAGGATACATTCTAACTAAACTAACCTAGAAATTCAGTCTGCCAATGGATATATGCCTAACAAGAGCAAAATATTGGGTCAGGCACATCAAGCCCATAAGTAGGTCTCTTCTTTTCAAGAACCAGAAAGTGGAAATTACCCTCAATCATATCTGTCAAGATCCAATTTCATAAATCAACTTTAAAGTTTGTTTAAATATACATTTTAATTTATTTAATAATATTATAAAATTAAATTAATTTATATTCCTACTTCACCTAACCTAACCCAACCTCATCCTTCTACAGATCAGCGTCTTTCTCTGCCGTCTCCCACAAATGGACAATTCCATCGTCGGAGACGACCACTTTCAGATCTCCGTCTCTCTCTACCCTCTTCCTCACATTTTCTCCGCTAGCAATTGTGCCTCTGCAAGCATCTGGCGCGGCATCGGAGGCACAGTATCGCCTTTTGCAATTGATGCGTGGCATCAAGATCTCCAGCACGGAGCGACTGGACGTGGTTGTGGAGATTAAGAGGGGGTCGACGAGCGCAGTGGTGGAGTGCGATAGGCGAGGCTTATCAGGGTTGTTGATCTGAGATGAGTGGAAAGCGTGGTTAGGACAGAGTGCATAGAAAATGGGGCTCAATGCGGAGGCAGCGCTTGCGTCGTTGACATTAAGTCCCTGAAAATAAATGTTAATTATTATACATGCCCATAAATAATGAGATGCATAACTGAAGGTTAAATAGATATTGAAAAATGAAAAGTAATATATTATTGAAATAACTGAATTATAATAGGATTAGAATCGTCTAAAAAATTATTCTCACTTGATGTAATATTTAATATTATAGATTTTTAATCTAATATCGTTTAATTTTGTCTGTATCATGTACTAAACCTATACTTTTATCATTAGATCAACTCAATATATAAGTTTGTGTATTGTCAATTCTACTTGTATACTTTTCATGTATATAATGGATTACACCCCCTCGCATCGCGAATACATTATAAAATTTCAACAAAAAATCTTCCACCATGGTGCAGAAGGCCTTTCAGAAAATAAAAGAAAAATGCCTTGGCACTGTGGTACTTAATTACTTGTATTGTTTTTGGAAAAAGCGTTGTGTTCAATTCTGCTGTCTTAATCTCACAGTGTTTGATGAAATATCTGTTCTAAACTAGTATATAACCTGTCCAAACAATAACTAATATAGCGTAAAGCACTACAAGTAATTTTTAAGAAATAGCATATTATTTAACAGGAAAAAATATAGGAAATTGTTAAAACCAAAAGTAATTGCTAATTCACTGATGATTTGTTCACTGATTACTGCACGGGTGAAAACTAGTTTGAGAATGAGATGAAATCAACTAAGTTCAGTCTTTATTTTTTAGTAAAATTAGCACAAAAAGAAATAATATACTATTCTCTTTTACGTCAGGGAGAAACTCCCGAAAAATCACTCTATTTCCTTACAACACCAATTCTGATGAGGGCAAGATATGCAATCAATCTGTATACCACAAGCATTATAGACAAGGCAAGCAATGAGATAGCCACTCCACCAAGTCCTACAGGTTTCACCGAAGGGAAATCCTCGACCAAACAAGTTTTATTGGTCCCGCAAGGATACGCATCACCTGGCTTGTATTGTGAGTTCAACAAGAGCTTGAATGTGTAATTAGTTATGGATAAATACTTTATCCATCGTATGAACTTGGGAACATGTTGGACATAATATCCACTCACTAGAAGGAATGAGAGCATGATTACCGATCCAAGTGTGGTTGCAGATTTTTGGTTCATGACCAACGCTCCAATGGCGAGTCCGAGGCCTTGAGAACATAATACACTGTAAAGGAGAACGAATAAGGCGCAGAAGAAGTTTGCTGCCGTCGCTTTGAGGCCTGCCATCCAGTAGGTTATGGTGACGAAGACTGTGGGGAGGACTAATTCCATTGGTAGATCACCTAAAGTTAGTGCTATAAAGTACGATGAAAGTCGATACATTCCTGAAGATCGTTCTTTTTGTAGCATCATACGTTCTTGGGGAAACGTGAAAATTGCTTGGAAGAGCGGATAGAAACCCCAGAATCCAGAGTAGAAGAAGAAAAGCCCCACCTGCGTTCATAACAATGTTCAGCATTTCACAAATTCGTTTCAGTTTCGTAACAATGTTTAAAGCAAAATTTTGTTACCTGGTCTTGTATGTGACTAAGGTCCGATTGCCACCACAATAGTCCACACAGTAAAGATACCACTAAGACTTGTACAATCTTAATGATGGAAAAGGTTTCGTGCCTTCTTTCCTTCAATCCTCTTCTAAACAACACGGAAAATTGTTGCCACCAACTTGTCGACCATCGCTTAAACTGCTTGTCATCCGTTGCTTCTTGAAGCTGACTCTCAGTTTCTAGTTCTGATTTCACACTATCTACTAGTTTAGTCTTATAAGCAGAGACCAAAGTTTGCTTAGTTGCAGCTTGATCTTCCCGTGAATCATCGGTTGTAACTCCTTCAGAAAGTTAAAAATATAGCATCAACTGATTGTTTCAACCCAAAGAAAAACGAAAAATAGCTAATCTAATTCTTGATAGAACATATGAAAACACATCAAATATAGGAGTGCAAAAGAATGTATTCAACGTACCGTTTGCAAGATCTAACAGGTAATCCGAAGGATTCATAGCAATGGAAGGAGTAAACCCGATACTCGAAAAGTAATCCATAGCTTCCAAACCCTTCCCGAAATACAAAGGATTGCCTTCAGATAGCAATAGCACCTTATGAAACATATAAAATAGCCTACTGGATGGCTGGTGAATCGTCATGACTATCGTTCTACCTCCATTAGCCAATTCCCACAATGTGTGGACAATCCTTTGAGCCGTTGTAGAATCAAGGCCTGATGTGGGCTCATCAAGAAACAACAAACTTGGATTAATAAGCATTTCTTGCCCAATGCTAACACGTTTTCGCTCACCTCCAGAAACTCCTCTCAGAAATGGACCGCCTATAATGCTGTCCCTGCATCTCGATAATCCAAGCTGAGATATCACGGCTTCTGCGTGATTAATCTTTTCCCATTTAGTCATAGTATTAGGCAACCTTAAAAGTGCGGTATACACGAGTGTTTCTGTCACGGTCAGATGAGGATACAGGGTATCATCTTGTGTAACAAAGCCCGTATTTCGCTTCATCGAGTTTGAAAATGGCTTTCCGCTGTAAGTTATGCTTCCACCGAGATGTCCACCTAGTCGGCCTCCTAATGCGGTCAGTAGAGTTGTTTTGCCACTGCCTGATGGACCTAGCATGGCTAGCATTTCTCCGGGGAACACGATACCTGATATACCCTTCAAAATTAATTTCTCTTCCGACTTTGGATTCGTCAGACATCCCTCCTGTTTGATTTTAATTTTGTAGACCACATCCTCAAACTGCAAATGTATTCATCAAACTGTTATAGAGGATACTGAAGTTAAATTTTGACCACAGCAAAAATTAAATCAAAATTTCATCACTTACTTTACCAGATTAAATTAGGGCTAAAAAAAATTCAAGAAAACTAAGGCCCAACTCTAGTGAGAAAAACCCATCGAATTTGGAGTAATGTAGTCTCTTCCATGGGAAATCAATTGACAAAACCCTTAATGTTGTTGTATTTATTATTTATAGTGCATGAATGCATTGCAATAAGACAAATGAATCAGAAAATAAACCTTCAATGACACGAGACGATTTGCTTTCATGAAGATTGCTGAACTTTCTCTATCCGCGGCTACCCGAGTTTGGGCCTCCATGTCCGCCATCTCGTGATCCATTCCGCCACCACTCCGCCACCTTTGGCCGCCGGTGTACTCCCAACTATGTCTTGAATCAAAACTATATTCGTCCCCCAATCCCTGCATTTCCTCGTAATCAAACAAATACACACAAAAACACACAGTTCAATGACTTAATTAAACGCAATAAATAAACGTGTGTTTAAAGAAGACAGACCCTAGTGTATGTATATGTATATAAGTATCATGCAGGAGAGATGAATGGGTACCTGAGGTGACATGGGGGAGATGATAACAAGATTATGAGCTATTTTCGGCTGGTTTTAATGAAGTCGTTAGGAATTCATTCCCATTTCCCTCCTTTCTTGGAACTACGCGTTCATACCTCTGTTCTGTTATAATTATTCATGCTCTCTCGTTTATAGCTCCAAGTGATTGTTCCCCATTAGGAATCATTTTGATCGTCTACTTCTCAGGCTGTTCAAATTTTTAGATTTTTATTTTTTATTTTTTTAGGGTGATTAATTGTCATCACAATCACATTTTAATTGTAGTTAAGCTCCTTAATCTTTACTCACTATAGTATTTAATTTCTTAATTTTTTCATTGAATCTTATCTTCAACATTCCATTAATTAGCATCTCTCATTCTTGATGATAATTTATATCAGCCCCTATTTGGTAACTATTTTTTCAAAAATATATTTTTCTCTCTTCTTTTCAACCACACATTCTTCAATAAAATAATATTACACACAAACCTAAAACCTTTCCTTGATTTTTAACCACACATTCTCTATCAATCAACTATTCAAAAATGCATTTTCTCTCAAAAAATGACTACCAAATAGGGGCTCAAAATATTTTATTTTCATACTTTGAAATGAGAAACAAAATTATTTTTCACATTTTTTATTTATTTATTTTTCAAAAATATGATAAAATAATAAGTTATTTTCACTGTTTCAACGAAATTTTGGACATAAAACTATTATCAAATACAAAATGTGTTAATTAATGAAAAGTTTGAGGATAAGAGTAACATAAAAAATTGTTAGGGATGTAAGTGTTATAATGAGTAAAGATTAAAATTTTTAAATTTAATTAAAATGTGGTGCAAGAAATAAAATTATAATGTAATATCAGCCTAGAAATATCCCGTCTGGGGCCATCCTTTCTGCCAAAATTTTGACTTTTTCTATTGTATTCGCTCTAAACATATTATTATCCTTAACTCGGAGCTCTAAAAAGCCATTAGAGTAATTAATTTAGGAATTAATTAGGGTTCGGGGATTATGTGAAAATCGAAATTAGAGAGGTTTCTAAAAAGGAGAAATTGTTTGTGAAATGGAGTGCAAGAGGGAGAGTGAGAATGCCAATTAGGAAATAATTAGGGTTTTGAGAATGGGTTAAGAAGATTTGAAAAGCAGTGGTCGACAGCTAAGAGGAATTCTTTGCTGGAGCTTTGGGTGGGGGTGGAAAGAAGAAGAATATACAAAAAGAAAATTGTGGCGCACTTAATAAAATTTTAGGGTAATTATATATAAAATTTTTAATCATGTCATTTTACTTAAAGGCTATTTAAGTAAATAAGAAAAATATTAAAAATTGTGATACACTTAATAAAATTTGCAGTGGTAATATATATTTGGATAAAATCATTGATACACGGGCGTTGACACGTTCGTGTACCCGACCCCACCCCCTGCAGACACAAAATGAGGTCTGGCCCCATACCCAATTAATGCATGGGGCCAATCTCATGTGAGAGACAAGTAATTCGACCAATAAACCATCAGGTATCTGTAGCAAAATTCTTCGGTATAGAGTAAGTTTTGAAGTCAAAATTTGTACCAAGTTAAATAGTCAAAAGACGTGCTGTTGACTAATTTATAAAGTGTAGGTGATTGGCCCTTTGCATTACTAGACAAGCAAAGAAATCAAAATCTTAATTTGTGAAAACACATTTTATGCTGTGCGTACAACTACCTGTGACGTGCAAACATTGCTACTCTTTTTTAGAATGCGTCTCCTCCTACTACTTTTCAATTTTATTCTCTGTTTTGCAGTCATTTATAAAATAACTTATTTCAATCAACGGAATTCACAATTTTCGTTAACTTTTGAATCATACTTTTCATCAATTTTTATTAAAATCTAATAAAAATCTATTTTCAACAAAATCATACGGGACTTAATTTAGTTTAAAATTGTGTGTGATAACAAAAATGAGTTTAAGATCTAGCTCATTGAGAAGACGTACTCAAAGTGGGTTTGAGCAAAATTTTTAATGAGTTAATAATATGTCAAACTCGACTATTGAAGTGTGTTCAGACATTAATTAACTTGATATATCGAGCTTGATTATTGAAGTACCGTGCAAACATTTCCTTTCAGTTATTCACGATATGCCTTGTTCCATTTTTTGGTGGACAACCTAGGATTCCTTCTTAAGAATTAAGATCGATTTCTCGATTTCTTTATAAATTTCTTGTTGAAAAAATTATTAAGAAACCAAAAGAATAGAGAAAAACTATGAATCTTCAAAGACCTAAATTTCCATTTAATGAAACAATCTTACAAGCATATAAAATTTCTTTTATCATCCAATTCAAACCATTTTGGCATCTTTTGTGACCCAGTAAAAGGAAAATTAAAACAATAAAAAAAGGTACCGCTATTTTCATCAACACTTTTTCTATTTACATCCACTTTTAAAAATAAAATTTTATTATATTTTAAATCCTATGTAAATTTACTGAAATAGACATAAATAAAATTAAATAAAAATACATAACTCTATATTCATTCACTTATTTTTATTTTCAAATTACCCTAAACCTTTTTACATTCTTTTAAAAGTTGTATTTAACTAGACTTCTAATAGATCGAAAAAAAATTAGCTAACCATAAACTTTTTTTCTGCTTAGAGAAGAGGCATCGCTCTCCGGATCTTGGATTCTCCTCTTTTCTTTAACGGGAATAGTGAAAGTATCAAGTCCACTGTCAAAACCTGTATGAAATATTCCAAGCATTCGCTTTACATCCATATACACTAGTGCACTATTAGGCTCATTAGAGGAATTTGGAACAATGTATTTCAGGTTTTCTGCACAAAGAAAAAGCCTAATTGTAATGCTTGTCCGATGCGAAGAGAGTGCAGGCACTTTGCGAGCGCATTTGCAAGGTTTGTGTCAGATTAGATGCTCAATTCAGATATCAATAATGACAATTTAGTACAGAGAGGTGAAGGGAACGATTTTACCATCATGTCAAAGTTCAATAGATCTAATTTATTCATTTAGTTGGTCGAATCCCACAAAATCAATAGTTTGTGGGAAAACGAAGGAAAAGGAAGTATCTAAGATAGGTATATTAAAGAGGTCTTTGAAGTTTGAAGGTTGTCACTGTCAAACAAACATACCATATTCATACACAATATTAACATTCGGGAGTAGCAACATATGCAAAACTTTATTCGTGTACTATTATTTAATGTGATTGTTGCAGTGCCAGGCTTCGACTTCCGGGGCCTAAAGAGAAAAATATAATAATATCGGAGGCTCCAGTTTCAGCTCGTCAAGACCCTGTGATGCAAAGGAGTCCAAAATTGCTGCCTGTTTTTTATGGTGATTTCTCAGAAGTAAGGTATGAATATCACAACTGTGAACCCATTATTGAAGTTTCAGCATCCCCTGAGCCCAGTTCAAGTGAAACATTCGGAAGAGACATTGAAGACGTTGGCTACAAGTCAGAAGATGAAATTCCTACCATCGAACTTAATGTTGAAGGGTTCAAAGAAAATTTATTGAATTTCGTGGAGAAAACAAGTTTCTTATATCCAGAGAGTGATGTTTCGAAAGCACTGATAGCTATAAGTCCCGAAGCTGCTTCAATTCCAATGCCTAAAACAATTAAAACAATTAGAGTGCGATGTAAATATAAAAGTGTGGATGAAATATAGTAGTTAAATGAATGATTTTAACAATGACAAGATTGGAATATGACGTGGATGTAAATTGTATTTTCTTTAAAACAATTAAAATTTAATAGCGATGAACTTAGAGTGGGATGTAAATAGAAAAAGTGTGGATGAAAATAGCGGTACCCTAAAAAAAACCTCCCAAAAATCTTATTTAATACGTTAATAAAATCCCCAATTCATCAAACTACACAGCCATTTCACCATTGTCTCTGCCACATCCTGTAACTTTTCTTTTGTCTCGTTACTTTAGACAATAAGCCTCATTTTCATTCTTAATCTTTGCTTGCACCAACGTTTTCATTCTCGATATCAAACTTTTCTTCTATCTCTGTTGCATTGGACAATAGAGAGGCAATTGCTGTTATCTGGCCTGTTGATATTATTGGGGTTATCATGAATCCCAAGGACGAGATGAAGGGTAATATTCAATTTGTAACAATAGATAGTCAATTGCTGTGTTTCTTTCTTCCAAAAGCATGCTCTCCATTTGAAATTTGTGTTTTGTCTATGTTTCTTGTCAGATATTTGGCCTATTATTGTCAGTGCTACCAATGCCATTGCTTAGAAGAAATTTTGATTTCGATGGATGTTTTTTTAGTTCTATTAATATGGATTATTGCCTGTACGATTGTAAGCAAAAGTGTACCATTTATGTGTTTATTGTAGATATGTCAGCTCTTGGACAATTCCAGACTTCCAGTTCCATTGTGGTACCCACAATTCACTTGGAAATATGTTGAATTTGTATAGTTTAGGTGGGTATTACTCTAAGAAGACATTTGAATTGCATTGCCTGCTATTTTATGTGGGTATCATCATGAGAAGATATATATATATATATATATATATATATATATTATTATTTTTTTTTTTTTTTTAATTTTTGTCACTTTTTTTTTTAGTAGTTTTAACTTTTTTAAAATTTCAATCATTTTTTTAGTCACTTTTTTTTTTTTTTTTTTTTTTTTAAAATTTGGGTCACTTTTTGTTCTGTCACATTCTTGAAATTTCTGTAACTTTTTTTAAGTAACAAATATTACTTTTTTTTTAATAAATACAAGCTTTTCGATCCTCTTTTGAGAAATGTCAAACGCTTGTGCCATAATGCAACAAAATTTTTATTTATTAATTTATGTTTAATACCTCATGAATTCACATGCAAGGAATATAATTTTATCTCAAGTGGTTTTTATATATTTTACATTGTTCAATGGCAGGGTGCTTAGGCCCTGCAAGCCAACATACAACCACATGCCTTCATGGCCTATGCGATCGCATAGGCCAACGTTTTGACCTTCAATTCCACTTTTTGTTCCACACTTTTTATTAATTTTGAACAACAATTTCAACAATCCCCAACTTGTTCAATATTCAATAAAATCACATATTCAAAGTATACAATACTCATGCATAAGAATTTGATATCTTTCGATTTAAATCTGACCAAAGTGTAATTCAAACAGAGTAAAGTCGAAATTAAAGGTATCGTAAACCTTTGAACCAATTATTCCATGTAACAATACATGTAAGAACACACACACAAGTATCATGCGTTCTCAAGTTTCTCAATCTCGCTTAGCCCTGATATGGCCTTGGACCCGTCATTTTCAACAAACGTTTAAGAGAGAAACTCTAACTCTCTATTGAGGTAGCACCACTTCGAAGTTCATCTAGGTGAAGTTATTTCGGTATCTTTGTTATTTTTAGATATACTTGTACTTAGTACCGAATTTCATTAAGAGCTTAAAATACAGCCCCCATTTTAGTAACAACCAGCATTATTTAATTAGAATAGGGTTGTCGCAAATTTTATAATGCTGAAACTATCCACAAATCGAATGACTTGTTGCTACCCTTTAAACCCATAGATTACTTGTTAAGTAATGATATGTAGGGTTGTCATTATAGTTTCGTTTTCCATTGCAGATTATCATTTGAGGTTGTTGGAAAAATGTTTCCACACAAAAGGGATGAAGAAGAAACAAACAACAATCAATGAGAAGATGAATACTTAAACACATAATCGTTGTTTTTAAACGATATTTGTCCCTTCTCGGATTGAATTTGGTGCTTAAAGAAACTTTTGACAAATGGTTTGCAAGATTTATCAAGTCTTGAAAAGAAATAAACACATAACACTTGTAAAATTCTTTCAAAACTCAAGAACACAAAACGAGATTTTGAATATAATAGAAGAGAAGTTTTGATCCTTTGTGAAATAGAATTTTATCTCAAATGGTTTTTTTATATATTTTGTATTGATCATTAACCATCTATTTATAGGCATAAATCAATTCTACAAGAAATGGTGTCAAAACATGACGAAGAGTGACAATATTTCGTCCAAAAGATACCAAATTTTAGTTTGTTCAATGGCAGGGTGCTAAGGCCCTACAAGCCAACATGCGACCACGTGCCTTCATGGCCTATGCGACCGTTTTGGTCTTCAATTCCACTTTTTGTTCCACACACTTTTTATTGATTTTGAACAACAATTTCAACATTGAAATTAAGAAAGTTTTGCAGTAGTAGCATCCAGGGACAAATGGAGGGGGAACTGGGCAAGGTTGTAGCTTGGTTCCTCCCTCAGCCCATTTAAAATTTTTAAGGCAAAAAAAAAAAAAAAAAAAAAATTTATGTAAATTTTTTTTTTCGCGTATTAGTCCGGTCTCAAATCCAATCCTGGATCCGTCCCTGAGCATCTTTCATTCTCTTCGCAGGAATTATCTCCGAGATCTATGATATTTCTTATTCCAAGGCTCAGGGAAACCCTGGACCATACGGAGGAGAAACTGGTGTTGGCATGGGACTGGTCAAGTGAAATCGACTAAGCCTCAAGGTTATGTTTGGATTGTCTGCATCACGTGGGTTTTTGGTTTGCTGCTTATCTTGGTATAGGAGTCCACTGTAGTTGAAAAAAGCATAATACTTTTTTTTTACTTTTATGCTTATTTCATAATATTGATATTTTTACGACCTCGTAAATGTTTTTCTTATTGTGTTCCTTTACCTGACGAGAAACTTGAGCACCAGACATGAGAAGACTGCATTAAAGTAAAGAAAAATACTATCTCATTGGCAAGGCCCTCAGTGTGTTGATTATCAATTTCTAATTTGGTATCAAGGTGATGTTACACATAACAAGCTATTGATCTTAGTCAGTGCTGAAAATCTGAGTGATATAGCTAGTTATCAGCCGACCCTGACTTCTGTAGAGATTTTTCCTTGTGCATGACAAGAAGTAAATATCACACTGATATGCTGATTTCGACTTGATCTAGGTTGTCACATCGGGTTCAATCCTACTAATATTCAATATATATATACCGAGCTCAAGATTCATAGAGAAACTATATGCGTTACTAAGTTCGACTTGTCATGGATGTTTAATTGAAGTGAAAATTCTCGCGTTGCCACAAAGTATTAAGAGCTTGGCCTCATGTCGGTTCAAGATGGTAAAGGCATGTCCCAAACAAGTAAACAAGGACAATATACATATCTTCATTCAAGAATGTATTAGACACGTAAAGACATTATGACCTACAAAGGAGATAATATATATGAAACCCTGGTGACACCAGTAATGGCTCCTACAAGAAATTCAAGAAATAAAACAATTTAACGAGACAAATCAATGCCTCCCAGGACGGTTGCCAACCAAAATGTTGACTATGAATTTCAACAAGTGTATGTTTGGTATACAGTATTATACAAATTTAGAGAGTAATCAAATACGCTACAAGTGTTTTAACTTCAACGGTGTTTTAAGAGAAGAAAAGGTAAGATGCAATCTAACAATGTGCAAAGTATTAATTTAGTATATTTGACTTAGATTGTTTGTTACCTGTTTATTTCACTGGTGTGACAAGAAGCAGGTAGACAGATTTGAGGGAGACATTTTCACCAACCATTGTCATAATGTAGCACGCTTCTATTTTTGTAATGCAATTAGTAAAACTCAATGATATCACACTTTTTCACTTTCATTTCTCTCTACATCTTTCTTGAAAATAGTCGAGATAACATTAAAAGATCCGAATTAATTAATGATGTTAGTTCGTGAAATTATCCGAATGAATAATCCTTTTCGTGGGGTTGTAAAGATGAATGCAAGTTGTAAGTTTTGCATCAACATTATGATGCATTGCCTTCATAAGCCTTTGAAAATAAGCACCATTGTGATTACACTGAAACCTAACTGGAACCAATGTATAAAAGATTATATTACTCGTCTTAACAAGATTGATCTTTTAAAATGAAATATTAAATTTTGATATATATGCATTTGTAGTTGTTGGGAAAGCTTAAAAAATTGCTAAAAGAATGGGGCTAAATTCAACAATTAATTTTAATTGCACATTTTATGGGATCCACAATGTTTATCAACTTTCGACAACATGTTTCATCAACTTTTATCAATATTTTTTTAGAACTTTTATTAAAAACTTTATCAAACGACCCCTTTATATACTTTAGGCCCCGTTTGATTCTCATTTTTTTGTAAAATGAGAATGAAAAATATAGCCGTTATGGAGCCTACAAAAAAGATGGAAAGTCAAAAATTGTGGTTGGATGTGATGGATCACGGTCATATTTTTCATTTTTACTACCTTTAATATATACATTTCTGCTATATTAGTGACATGATTGACTTGAAAATTTTGTCAACTAATTTGTGGAGATTCAGAAGTAAGCTGTTAGAGTTGATCAAAGTTTCCCAATAATGTTAACTAGACAATGACTGAATGAGTACATAAAATAAGACATTTTGACTCATAATATATATCAAGAGCCATGCATCAATTCTGCTAACACTTTTGCTTCATTCATAGAGTCATTTTCTGTTGATTTTGGTGATTAGACTACTTTTAGCGTCTTAAATGTCTTTAGACTGTTGATTAAGCCCAATGGAGCTTCCATGGGACAATCTCTTTCATCGTGGTACTTGGAGATGGTCGAGAGATCGCTTAAAAGTTTAAATTAATTATATTGATAAATAAATTATCTAATTGGGTAACTACTCATCCTAGGACATTTACTAAGTTCAGATAAGTATATATACTCTCATTTATAATAATAAAAATAAATTATAGACGAAATGATTCAACATGATATTAGCGCGTGTAAAAAGTATTGGATTCAATTGTCCTCGTGACTCATTTATAAAAATTATGCACAAATCAAGTTTTTGACTTTTCGTTAGTTTCTTATGACATTACATGTATCGTACGCGCATCTTCAAGCAGTCGAGTGAGGGGTCGATAAATTCGTAAATTCATTTATTTATATATGGAAGGTTAAACTTAACCTCTTAAATTTTTAGACTGAAAATTCTATATATATAAATAAAATAAACTTGTTTCCGACTTGTATATATAGTTCTTGCTTTCTTCATCTCTTAAGCTTTCAAAGTCATCTCAATTTGTATAGGCGTCTCTCAACCCATGCGTAAGCCTTTCATCAGCATGCATGCCTTTTGCTTTATCTACTGTCACTATCAAAAATATTATTCAACTCCATTTTTGAACTCTTTTTAATGCAACTTTCTGCTGCCAAAGTTAATTGATTCGATACCATCATCCATGGAACGTCCTACCAATGATAGTAGCACGCACAAGAAGATTAATGACAATGAAAATGATCAAGAGATTCCTCAATCTGGGCAATTTTCTTTGAATCGGCCTCTGAGGAAGATTCGGAGTCTTCGATTTCAAAACAATCGAAATCCTTTTCAATCTTCTTGTTCTAAACTAGTTTACCCTTTCGCGTTAGACGAGCCTAATGAAACAGGCCTGTTTTCGCGGTTTCACTCATTGACACCACACCAGAAGAACCAAAACATGATTTCTTTCGAGCCTGACCATCAGCGCCAGGGACTATTGAGCTTTGATTTACACAATCAACTTCTTCAGAACCGAAATGGCAAGCGTAATCTGGATCCAACAGGAGGATTGTTACCAAGAACAATGTCCACAGATAGAACTGTATCTATCCCTAAACTCTATAGGGGAGTGAGACAGCGCCGTTGGGGTAAGTGGGTGGCCGAGATTCGTCTCCCTAGCAGTAGAACTCGACTCTGGTTGGGGACATTCGATAGTGCTGAAGCCGCCGCTTTAGCCTATGATCGACAGGCGTTCAGATTAAGAGGTAGAAAAGCGCGATTAAATTTCCCACACCTTTTCTTTGGCCAAAAATCAGGTGAATCATCAGCAGCCTCAAATTCTAGTCTCACTGCTGAAAATTCTCTACTCGAAAACTTGCATCACAACCAAAAACAGCCCGATTTTCAGCCTGATTGCGAGGAAAATGTTGTCGAAAAGAATTTTGAAAAGGGCTGTCCATCAGTATCGAATGAAACTGAAATTGAAGATAGTCAAGAATCGACTAGAGAGTTTGTATTCGGGGAAAGCTCTAATTTGGAATCATTTGATGAATCACAGTGGGGGAATTCGTCAGATGTTTGGATCAATTCATTGCAACCCGATTTTTTTCTAGGCGTTTCAAATTCAATTTGGCAAAATACTACAAACAATGATTCGCTGTCCTCCGTTCCTGGATCCATTGACGAGCTTTTGGGCGATACGTTTTTCCAGATACAAGAAGAAAATTTAAGTTGGAAAGGAGATCATTTATCATCCATAACTTTCGACCCTATCAAAGACAAGATTTAAATGAATACACAAGACCGTCTTTAACATCATAGAGCATGTTTGGCAAAATAAGCTATGTTTTCAGATTAAGTTAGCCATCTTTTCTACTTACGAATTGCTCATTGAAGTTCTTGAAATTGCTCTTTGTTCTTGATAAAATAGAATCATGCATGAGTTGGTGGGGTGAATGGCAGTATATCCTTATATTGTATACAGAATCATGCATGAGTTGGTGGCTTGAACGCCATTATTTTCTCCCACTAGAGCATGCTCGGAAGCTTAAAAATAAGTAAAAGTTTGTAAACAAACACGTAATAATTTAATTTATTATTATTTTATTAAAGAAGTTAAAAATAAGTAGTTACTCGTTTTCAATAATTTGCTCATAACATTGAGTTTTCTTGCAAATGTGATAGGATTGGAGATTGTGTGTAAATTGAGAAATGCCTTTACCGCACGGAACAAATTTGACTATGAGTATTAATGGTCAGATCAGCAAAAGTCGTAATTAATTATGAATATTAATTGACAAAATTAGCAAAAGTCGTACTTAATTATATAAGTCAAATCGTCATTCGCATGGCCATTATTGAATTTGAATTTGGGATGGTTTGTAAGCAATCTCTAGTTGCTTGACAATTTGTAAACGTTGGGTGTTTTCAATCAAAATCAAGAATTTTTTAACGTTAGAAGTCTACAAAACAAGAATTGATTGGTGGATTTGATCAGTGAATATAGCAATGATCGATTCGATTTTGCAAGTTAAATAGCAAACAAAGCTTTTAATTTTTTATGTTCGGGCTGACCTTTACAGAGAATGTCAACCATATATCTTAGAGTATGTTTGGCAAAACTTAAATTATAATTTAATTTAGTCAAATATACTTTTTATTCATACATTTTATAGAACTTACAACTTAATATTCACTTATTTTCTACCAATTGTAAGACTCGTAGTTTATAAATGGGTAATTGGCACAAAATGTCTCCAATTTTTAATGTTATTGTGCAATACATCCTTAACTTTTATTTTTTTGACATTTTCACCCCTATTTTCACTTTTCATTGCGGAAAATATATTTTTCTCAATAAAAAAATGTAAAATGACATATACACCTTCTTATTTAAATAAAACAAAAAAAAAGTAAAAAAATATTAAAAAATAAATTACAATTATATTACTAAACTTTTTTTAAAAACTGTAAATGAGTCCAAATAAATTATTAAAATAATAATTAGCACAAAAGGTCCATACATTTCAATATTATTGTGCAAAAGTCCATAGTTTTAATTTTTTGGCATTTTCACCCTTGTTTTCACATTACATTGCGAAAATCGTCATTTTCATCTATTTTTTCAATTAAAAACTGTAAAAGTGACGAATATAGTCTTCTATCTAAATTTAAAAAATAAAGAATAAAGTGCAACTATACTTCCAAATTTTTTTTAAAAATATTGTATTTTTTTGAAAATTTTGGGAGTATAGTTGCACTTTTTCTTTATTTTTTTTTCTTTAAATATGAGGGTATATTCGTCCTTTTACATTTTTTAATTGAGAAATGGATGCAAATGATGATTTTTGCAATTAGATGTGAAAATAAGTGCAAAAATGCCAAAAAATAAAAGATATGAACATTTTGTGCTAATTATATTTTTACTAATTTATTTGAAACTATTTGCAGTTTTTAAAAAAGTTCGAAAGTATAATTGTAATATGTTCTTTAATTTTTCTTTACTTTTGTTTTTGTTTTATTTTAAATATGAAGGTATATTTATCATTTTATATTTATTATTGAGAAAATGACATTGTCAGCAATGAAATGTGAAAATGTCAAAAAATGAAATGTGTGAACGTTTTGTACAATAACATTGAAATGTATGAACGTTTTATGCTAATTATCCTTTATAAATACATAAAAGCACTATCAAGTAAGCATTTAAAAGTTCAATGGTGAAGATGACACTAATTGAAAATTTGGTGGCTAAAAGTGAAATTATAACCCAATAAAACACTTTTCTATGTCTTTTGGGTGAGAGCTTTCTCAGACCATGGGCCCTTCCCTGGGCTTCAGTTCTGGAGGCCCAAATTGGAATGAAGCAAAGACAAAGCATCGCCAATGTAAATAGAGACACTCAGACACACGAGTGGCCCAAATGAACACTCTTGGCCTGGAGTCCCTGTTTAATAGCCATTTTTTTCAAAATATATTTTTTTTCTTTATTCTTTTCAATCACACATTCTTCAATAAAATAATATTACACGAACTCAAAATTTTTCCTTAATTTTTAACCACACATTCTCCATCAATCAACTATTCAAAAATACATTTTTCTCCCCAAAAATGACTACCAAACAGGAGTATGTAAGTTTTAGATATTTACACCCGGTCGGCAATTTTGGTTTAACTAAAAATCATATTTTTAACACATTTTAATTAAAGATGATGAAAGATATGAATGAAAAGTTGATACATGTTACGAGTTTCCTGAAATGTGTAATTAAAAATGAGGACTAAACAAGGGCTTTATTTTCAGTTTGTTCTGGATTCTAGGCATGAAACCGTAAATATGTTACAACGGTTGGATATTTTACAATAAATTTTGCTATTTGTACAATCGAAATTGACAACCTTGGTTGACAACCATTTCACATGAAGGGGGGGTCCATGGTTTTTTTTATTCATCGTGGGCCCCCTCACATGTGAGTGATTGTCAATCGGGGTTGTTAATCCCGATTGTACTTGTAGTATGATTCTCTTACAATTTACTGTTGATTTGTGAGGGAGGTGCACAATATTCATTTTTTGGAGGTCGGAAAAATTTATGGAAATGTATTTAATTAATTCCGAACTTGGTAGACCTTTAGCTTAGGGTTGTACAAAAAAATCGCGAAACCGCAAACCGAACCGTAACCGTTGGTTTGAAACCGTTGGTTCGGTTCCACGTGGACCCGCGGTTTTTTTTTCCTCAAACCGAACCAAACCGTTTCAAAATGGTTTGGTTTAGGTTTTGATTTTCAAAAACCGCAAAAAACCAAACCGAACCGCACTTTTTAATTAATTTTTTTAATGAAATTATAAATTTTCATATATAATTTTATTAAAGTATAATTTTTAGAATTTAATCCAATTAAAAATAATACCTCCAAACTAGACTTAGAAATTCAAATTTCGAATTTATGTCGAAACCCAAGCCCCCTAAAAAAAGGGGGAGGAACTCAAAGTCTCAAAACCAAAACATAGATTCTTTTTAATTCCAATATGGTATTGCAGAAAGGCCGTGTCATCTCCCCCCACATGCTTAGCACCAGCATTACTGAGTGCCTTGTTGGCGATGAGAGTGTTACTATCCTCTTCACCGCTCGCAATGACCAAGGTATGCATACGTATGTTGTATACATAAGTTAGGCATACTTGCATAACGCAGCACAAATTTATAATCAAGTGGAAAACAATTAATGTAGTGGGCCGAATATTTCAGTTATTAGAATGAGTTTCTATGCCTGCAAAATTGTAAATAACGGGTTTTGATTCTTTTGGTTTGTTATTTTGAATAATAGGTTTTTTCCTTTATTAATATTTTTTATTGGAGGGTAGAAATAAGGGTTCTCGTATTAATATGTTTAGCTTTAAAGAGATAGACAAATAATTTTTTGACGCACACTTTTCTCTTGTCAATTATTTGGTCTGTAGTATGTATATGATCGCTGATTTATCTTTTTTTGGGCGTTAGAGATTTTTAGTTCTTTTCGTTTTTGACTTGAGTCAGGCGGCCTTAAGATAAGTTTGAAAACAGTTTCATCTAATAATATATTTGACATGAAAAGTTCTTCTAGGAAGGAGATTACTATGCCTCCGTTTGGATTAGGTATAAATGTGAATTAAAATCTAAGAAGTCGACAAATAATTTTAACCACATATTTCATTGGACTCATAACTTTTCAACCACATGTTTCATAAATTTATATCAAAATCTACTAAAACCTTATTTTTCTCTAAACCAAACAGGGATATGATGAAAAATTGTCATCTAGAATTTGAATTTTCCTGCTTTAAACCACTAAGAAATTCAAGTGGACAACCACATTTTGTCCAATAGTCATCATGTCAAGGGATGTTGAACTTTCTTTGTTTAATGGGTCAAACATTGTTCGAGTAAATGTTTGATGCTGCTTTTACTATACATGTTTCAAAAGTGATTGTTGATTTATCTTGTGTTGTGTGTTTTATCACGTCTTAGTTGTCTTTGTTTCAATCAATCATCGTGTGAACCTTAAACAATGCATCTCGTAATTTTCATCTGTTTAATGGGTTATGGTTTATTGTATTCATTTCCTTCACTTAGAGTATTTATTTAATATGGATAACTGTTTGGTTTTTGTTTATATTTCTTTCTTAGTTGATCTAGTGATGTCCGGTACTACTGCCATCCTTCAAAATGTAAAGATTGATATGTTCAAGGGAATTATGAGGCATATAAAAGATTGATTAGTGACGCCCGGTACCTAAGATGTTTGTACTTTTATACTTATTCGGATATTGTTGTTTGTAAAAGTTTGAGTGATGCTAGCTTAATACTATCTTTTTTTCTTTTTTGTTATATATCGAATTTCAGACAAATATGAATGTAATTTAATATTTAACATTATTAGTGTTCGTTTAAATTTATATGTTAACTTGTTTTAAATATATTACTATAATGTCGATAGTTAAACCGCGGATTAAAATCGAACCAAACCGCAAATAATGGTTTGGTTTGGTTTGGTTTGAAAAATGAAATGGTTTGGTTTGGTTTGAAAAAATTTCAAACCGCTTAAAATGGTTTGAGTTGAAAATATAGCATAAACCGCCCAAACCGAACCGTGTTCACCCCTGTTTAGCTGCAACAAATTGAGTCCAAATAGCAAGGGTGTCATTTTGAATGAGCTAGTCGATCGAATTCAAGATAATTCTTAAGTTAAGATTACGATTTTTTTTTTACCTCTGGCCTTTTGGCATCAAATTTAATTTTGTATTTACTGATATCAAGCGAATGTACCAATTCAAAAGGCATCTCAGTACCAAACAAGGTCAAGATTATAAGATTGAATTTAGCCTTTTTGACAATCGTTAAAATTAGTTTTGAAATAATAATTTTTTTGAAAAATGTATAGTTAAAAAGTAAAATATATATATATATATATATATATATATATATATATATTGAATTTTGATGTAAAATATTTTATTTTAAGAATGTGTGATTTAAATTGAATTTGGAAAAAATAAATAATAATAAGTGTTATTTTAATGATGGTCAGTACATGGTCTTATCACATGACTGGGACCAAATGTCAATTTAATAAGGATGGGGTTTCGGTTCCTTGAGCAAAATCCATTTAATAATTCAACCGACAAAAAATGGAAAAGAAAATGGCTGTAGATAAGTCGATTCACTTTTCATCATGTTGCGTAGTTGATATTCGCTTTTTGTGTACTGTTTTCAATCTATTGGTCGCAACTTCATCAAAGTACGTTAAAATATGAAATAGTTCCCTATAAATACTTTCTCGATCTAGCATGTAGACTTATCTAATATGATTAATCTGATTGGCATAATTTGCAGCGCCTGTGGATTCCTTGTCATAAAAAAAAGGAAATAGTTGATTAAAATTAACTTGGTCACTTGTATGTTCTAAAATTTATTTATCGTTATTTTAGAATTCTTAGTAGTTCTAGCAAGAATTTAGAATAGAATAAAATGTATATTAAAAATAAGATCTTAATTTTTTGTTGGTATCGGTTAATGGTTACTAAACCCTAAAAACTGAATATTCATTATTGTAAAAGTTTCAAAGTGGAATCTGCAATGACCACGAAAACAAAGTGGAAAACTTGCAAAATTGCAGCAAACATAAAATCAATGATGAAGATGCTTCACAGTAACTAAAAAGTAACAACTCCACCATAGATTTTTAAGGCATGCATGCGTTAGTGTTTTCCTCAAAACATTATTTGTCCTTGCTATCAGTTTTGCACACGAGAAAAGTAGAACGCTTCCAGGGTACAATGGAATCATTACTTTATTATTTGTGCAGTGCACTAACGAAAATAACCTCAAACACAAAGAGAGAAAGAACCACCTTCGAGAGCAGGGGTGGACCCATTCATAACCAAGTGGGGTTGGCCGTTCTCACTCAATTTTCGAAAAACATTCGATTCAACTTAAATGAAACTATTTATAGATTCGTTCCCAACTATTCAAAAGATGTTAGAGCCACAACTATATATGTTGTAAGTTTCATGTCCAAATTGGGATGAAAATATATCAAAACGGGGACAAAACAGGAATGTGTCAAAGCACATGTTCTGGGAGGGCTGTGGGACGTCTGACGGTCTGAGCCTGGACAGCAGCTCCACAGACCACAGCCATTTTGAAATCACTGCATGCCACCAATGGCACCATCCAGTTGCTTAAATGCATTAGGTGGCCGCCCCGGAGCCTATCATGGCCCTAGTTAATCGCACCTCGTCTTCCACACTTTCAAATCTTCCCTAAACGTTTTTCTAACTCTTGAAAGCTCATAAAAGCATTTCTATATTGTCCAAACTTGACATAATTTCAAATATTCACCAACAATCAGTAAAGCTGCCAACATTCGAGAGGAAGGTCATGTGTTTATCCTTTCCCTTCCCCTCCTCCCTTATTTGTCATATTGGCAAAATAGTTTGAAACCAATCGAATAAAGTTGGCGATTTAGAGGAAAATTATCGATTCATCCAAATTTTGATCCGTTCTTGATTGGGTCAATTGCTCTTCAATCCAATACCTCATTCAGAGTCTCAGATCGATATATGGGTTGAGTTGCTGAGTTTTTGATCGATTTGATCCGAGATTGATAATTATAACCAAAATAATTGTATACATCTAGAATGTGTTTAAAAGTAAAATATGATTAAAAAAAAGACTTTCGTTATCTAGTGTCCTGTTCACTACTTCTCTGCGCCCATGTGAAATGTACGATTTTTTAACAGCTCATGTGTATTATGTACCAGTCAGCCAACTCATACAAAGATCAAAACCAAATTGAATACCAGTACTTCGTTTTGTTTTGTTTTTTTTTTCCCACTTGATGCCCATATGATCTTGTCTTTTTGTCTAGTTTTTTGATTCCTATACTCAATCATCGTGTTTAATTTTTTTTCTACTTAATAAATTTATTAAATCTCATTCAAGACTTATTTGTCGGAAGAAAAGAACAAGAGCACTGAAATCTTTAAAGAGTTTTGCTACAAGTACACTTTTTTTAACACTAAGTTTGACACTTTACTCACAATCAAAGGGTGGAACCCACAATTAAAATAATGATGGACCCCATGCATTATGAGTACAATGTCAAAAAAGAGTGTATTTAAAGAATAATTCATCTTTAAAAGGAATCAAGGATTTATAATGAATAAAACTCTCATAAAAAACAAGGTATTAATATAAAATAGATGATAAAATCCAAAATCGCCCAATGGGTTAGAATTAAGCTCTTTGTACAGGGGCACTATTCCTACAGGGGCCTGTAAGGTCCCCTCATTGTGCGCGGACCGAACATGTATTAAAAAAAATTGCACCGGGGCTTGTCATATGTGTGTCTGGCAGGGACCTACACCCAACACGACTAAAAAGGTTATCCTAACCTTCCAATCAATTTACATTTTTAATCTAATAAAATCAAAATAAAACGTAATTTGTTTTTGTTTCGATTAACAAGTTTTTACAAATTATGTCCATTTGTTTTAGAAAAATTAGATTTTTAGTAAATTTTGATAAAAGTTGATAGAATGTATGTTTAAAAGTTGTAAATCTCATTAAACATGTGATTAATATTAATTGTTGATTTTAACTCAATTAGCTGAATCACTATAATTATATCGTTTTGTAATTACATTTTATAAAACGAAAAAGAAATTTGATTCACTGATCAAACTTCAATTTTAACCATATGTTTAATAAGACTCATAGTTTTATCAATTTTTCAACCAAATATTTCATCAACTTTAATTAAAATTTATCAAAAATTTTATTCAAAAGCATTTTGACACAAGACCTAAGCCCTTGTTTGAGCCTAATTCTTTGGGGAAAAAATATTTTTCAACAATGTTTTGATATCATTTCAATAACATATTTTTCAATAAAATAATATTACACGCAAATCTAGAAATTTTCATTATTTTTTAACCACACATTTTTCATTAATACATTATTAAAAAATTCATTCTTTCCCCCAAAATGGGACTCAAACAAGAGCTAAATATTGTTAGTTGTTTAGCGTAGTAAGTTACTTTTTTATTATTGTCCAAGAAATACGCATTTGTTTCTATATTCATGTAGTCAACATCTCAATTAAATGAAGATTCTTCCAAAAAGTATAAGAGCAATTGGCTTTTGATAAGTTGTCAAAGAATAACATAAAATAAAGAAGGTTGGTGTGGCAATTAGATATTTTATAGCTTAACTTGCATTTTCTTGTAGTTCACTACATGTGGATTTTCTCGTGGTGAAAAAATATTAGCAATGAAGTTATTCTTCTTTAAGGCCATGCATGAAGATAACAAATGAAAGTTTGCCCTTATTGTGGAACATTATTTGTTTACGTCTTGTTTGGTTAGTTGTAATTACTTTTCTTTTCTCTTGATTTTAGATTGCTTGACTTCAACTGCAATGTAACCAAGTTCATGTCTATACTCGAAGTGTAAAGTTGAAGTTTTTTTACGAACAAAGTTTATTATAATTCATTTAGCTCAAACTCTTTTCTCTACAGGATTATTTCCATCCACACATTTGCACAATAAAATATTTTGCATGTAAACCTAATATTTTTCCTTATTTTTAACCACACTATATCTTAAAACACTATTCAAAACTCCCTTCTTCTTTTTTTAAAAAAGAAATGTCATCAAGCAAGGGCTTAGTTGAGTTAATCTTATATATTTAATTTTCTTTTTATTTGACGCGACATATAAATATGAAGGGTCGTATCTTTCATTGCAAACTAGAAAGGATATTATACTACTACGAGAAGAGTATATTGTAGATTTGACTGAAATACTATGAGAAAAAAAGACTTCTTTTAGATTTTCAGCATACTATGTATTGCTATGAGTATGCTTTCTTGACATCAGTCAAAGTAATGGCCCGTTTGATTGACAAATGTGAAAAGACAAATTAATTTTATGTAAGTTGAGAAATAAAAATTCACCTAAATCATAGGATATCATTTTCCATGAAATTAGTTGAAAACAAGTTTAATGTGATTGTATTTTGGGATTCGAACTTTATTTTCACTTTCGTATCAAACAATCAAAGTAGAATTCAAATTTTTCGAATGTGACATTTTTCATGGAATTCAATATTATCAAATGGATCCTAATTATAGAAAAAAAATTAATAATAATAATAATATAATTAAAGAGGAAAAGGGGAGTCAGATGGAGTCACGTTTGAGTGGCTAATATGTCCATGTTCAAGGAACCCACTTCATATAATTAAAATTTATGGCACATGGGAGCCCATAAACAAAAAGATTTTGTTAAAGAAAATGACAATCTCGAATGGTCAAAATGGATCCTCTTGTCTTGTTTTTAATACGAGTGTGAAAGCAAATAAGATCCACTGTTTCTTACATATTAATTCGATTGTGAAATCAATTTGGATTTAATGTATTAGTTTGCTTATAACATAAAAGCTTCTCTATAACAAAAATTTCTATCTAAATACGCATTAAGTATCATCATGTATTAGAGTTAAAATAATTTACGGGTGCGAGGTTGGCATATCCTCTACTTAGCGTTGGTTTGTTTGAGATTTTTCTAGAATTACTTTCAACTACGCATTATATCATCATGCTTATATGGGATCCGATTAAAAATCTAATATCAAGGTCAACTCAACACATGCTTAGAAGATTTTCTAGTTGACTTGTTCAGTGCGAACTAGAAGTCAATGTTTAGTTCGACAGTATACCTGAACTAGCTGATGAATTAAGCAGTTAAATAAGTAAATTAAATTGAACGTAATAATAATTGTACTCCTCCTAACAATGTGACCATGCAGTCTTCCTCTACCCATCATGTATACCCCACTGCAATTCCATTATCTTGTTTGTCATACACAACCGTGTGATTAAACATTTTTCAAACGACATAATTTAAATTTCTTTCATTTATTTACAACAATTAAACACTTGGTCGAGATTTACTAGACCTTCTTATCATAATTAAACGTGTGACCAAACAGTTTCTGAGTAACATGATCATATGTATTACCTAAAGGTACTCTACCATTGATGTCAATGTTATCAACAAAATGGACCCCATTCTCGTTTGGTACTTTTGGCCCGTACATTACAGTCCCACTCCAATCAATCATGCTATTCAAATAGGAAAATTTGACGGGAAATAGGAAATAGTGACGAACAATATTTGATATTTATTCATTGAAAGAAGAAAAAATTAACAAAACAAACAGACGAATCACAATTCGTCACGTCACCTCTATTAATATGTTGTTGGAAAAAATGGTAATGAATTGACTTTGGAGCTAATTTTGAGCGGAACCCGCTTGGCTATTTTAGAAGATGAACATTGGTTTGTGTTCTCTTTCGTGAGTACATCGAAATTATATATTTACTTGTCAAAATTGATGCTCGGATGAATGAGAAATTAAGACTCAAAATATGCCACTTGAAAGGAGTTATGTTGGTGAGAAAATGGAAAATAACATTTGTCCCACATAAGAAATTTACCAAAACTCCAAAATTTATTGGCAATGACTTTTGGATGACTTTGGGACTCTATAAATAAGAACTATTTCCTGAAGTCCAAAACACATGAAAAATAATATTTATCTGCATCATACAATTTTCTGTCTTTTTATTCTATTCGGGTCTTGTAGTGGTGATATAGTTCAGGCACCAACTCAGTTCGTCAAAGTAAAATCTGTGGTGCTCGAATTTTACTGGTTTACCGTTATATTCTGGAAAATAGATGCTCGATTCATACCTCAAGCACATACGATGAGGAGACAAATTTGTTTTAAAGAAATTGTGTGCTACACAAGCCTCGATTTAGGATTTTTATTATTACAATTTCAATTATTCGTTATGTTATTTATTGTTATTAGATGATTATGTATTTTAAATACAAGGATCGGTGAAACTTGTTTTACAGTGTTTCCTATCAAATTTCCCCGTTTGACTAGTTTAATTCCACTCCAAATGCTCCACAGTTCGTGTCTTGCTGTCACCTTCTCTGCTTATAAATTACAGGCACTTCACACACCAAATGTACAAAATTCCACACTCTATTTTTCAGTTTCTTTCTCAATTTTGTACCCCAAATCCGCACCCTTTTGGCTCTGTATTTGTATGGCAGCTCGCTTGTTGGCTTTTGAGGTGGCTGATCTCTGCTTAGGCAAGCCGCCGCTCCGTGCCCTTTCTGTCTCCGCTACAGTTGGTGATGCCCTGGCGGCTCTAAAGGCGGCTGAGGATAATTCCGTCAGTGTGTGGAATTGTGATCACTCTAAGAGGTTTGAATGCCGGCGATGAAAATTGTGTGTGTGTGGGGAAGATTTGCATGGTTGATATAATCTTTTATCTTTGCAAAGAAGAGAATTTATCTTCTCCGACTTTGGCCTTGAAGTCCCCTGTCTCAGTTTTGCTATCAAACGTTAAGGGTCTTGTGAGGCATGTGGAGGCCTCTTCAAGGTAATTGGATAATAACAACTCTCTCTCTCTCTCTCTCTCTAGATCTATGCTGGAATATATTGTTCTTTCATTAATGGGAATTTTTCCACTTTCTTGAATTGGACGGGTCTGAATCTTGGATTCATTATTTCAGTGCATTGAATTTTACCATGATGGAACTGTTTGCTTCCTAGCTGAGTTAATTTAAGCTTGAAACTTGAATGGAACAGTGAAAATTTAAGATTCATGCCTGACGCGTTAAATTTCACAATCCTTGTGTCATCTACTTTGTTTCATGTAAATTCAGATTATATTGGTATTTCTTGTGGTGTTGGGATCATCAGTTTCTCCAAATTCATGGAAAAATGTTCTGAAATCGCAGTAGTCTGTTTTTCTATAATTTATTCAAATTCTGTTTTGCGATTTTTCTTGCAGCTTACTTGAAGCCATTGATCTGATTCTCCAAGGTGCCCAGAACCTCGTGGTTCCTATAAAGAGCAACAACTCGGGTAATTCAAAGAGAAAACAGCTCCTAAAATCATCATCAATGAGTCCAACAGTTCACAATGGTCTCGAATTCTGTTGGCTAACCCAAGAAGATATAATGAGATCCCTTCTTAACTCAATTGGCCTTTTCTCCCCTATACCGACTCTCTCCATTGAAGCCCTTGGCATAATCAGCCCTGAATTTTTGGCTGTTGGTTACCACTCCCTGGCCTCATCAGCAATTGGAGCAATCTCCCAATCCCTAGTGGATCAAACTTCGGTGGCGGTTATTGATGAGGATGGAACTTTGATTGGTGAGATCTCCCCCTTTGCCCTCGCCTGCTGTGACGAGACTGTGGCAGCTGCCATTACAACCCTCTCAGCCGGGGATCTAATGGCCTACATTGACTGTGGAGGGCCCCCTGAGGAAATTGTGAAGGTGGTTGAGGCGAGGTTGAAGGAGAGAAATCTTGAGGGAATGCTAGAGGACTTCGTGATCGAGTCCTCCAGCGGTACTATTCTCTTCAGCTCGTCTTCTGACGAGGAATTTCCATCCCCGACTACGACATTATCGAGGTCAGGGCGATATAGTAGGTCTACCAGCTACTCAGCGCGAATGGTGAGAAGGGCAGAGGCAATAGTGTGCCATCCCGGAAGTTCTTTGGTGGCAGTGATGATACAGGCAATCGCGCATCGAGTAAACTATATTTGGGTTATTGAAGATGATTGCAGTGTCGTTGGAATTGTGACATTTGCTACCATGCTAGAAGTTTTCAGAGAGAAATTAGAATCCATGATCTGAAGAAAAGATCAGTTAGTTCCCGTTAGAGTGAAAGTTCTAACTTCTTTTCATTGATAAAAATAGGGAGGAACATATTGTGAATATGAGCCTTTACTTTGTGGTTTTTTTCGTAAAACGTGGTTGAGGACTCGCTCATCCAGAACCTGGATGAATGGTTTCTTTTGTAATTTAATTTCAAAATGGTTGGTTTTGTACTAAATTTTATGATCATAATAAAAGTTACAAATCGTGCAGTGATATTTTTGTTCATCTTTCACTCCTTTCTATGTGTGACCCGATTTTTATTATTGAAAAGTTCATGACAATGGTTGGCCTTGTGTGTTGAGCCTCGCGTTGGTCCGACCTTTTTGACGCTTCTAGGTGAATTAACGCGGTATTAGGTATGGATTATTCTTATCTGTTATATTGTTCATTCTTCTTCAATATGATACGTTAAAACGATGAAGAGAAATTTATGTCATGTCCAATCTAGTTCGACATGACAAATATGTTATGGAGATTTCTGGAACCACCTTATTCAACGCTAATGATGTACAAATACAATTAGTTGTCACAAGTCCTTAATGTTTTGATTATGACTCGTATAATTGCACCTAGCAATTTCTCGTACCTTCTATTTTCATTTGGTAGTATATTATTCAAGGATAGACATTTATTACTTTTAATGGATGCTGGAAAGCAACTTACAAGTTAGTGATCCTATTGGTTTGAAATTGCAATTTCAAATCTACAACCAATTAAGAGGTAACACAATGTGTCAAGATCGCTTATTCCAATGACTTGATTTTTCAAAATAATATTACTCTTGTAATGACGAAATTGGTCATTTGGTGAAAATTAAAAAATAACTCTTCGACTTGATCAAAGGAATTAAGGTCATCTTAATAGGATTACGAATCTGACTTTCTAAACACTCATATTCAAGTGGTTGTGTTATGTACCATTCTTTATGTTAAAAGGGTATGTTTAGTGTGCTGTATTAGATCGAATAAGAATTGACTTAATTTATATACTCCTTTTATTTAGATTAACTTAATCTAATGTGTCCAATGATAATCATGTGGAATTAATTTAATCATAGAGGTTGGATATAGATCCACTTAAAAGTATATTTTCTTTATTAACTTGTTAGTAAAAGTAAACAAGTAAAATTTATGAGTAATTAAGTTGAACCGAGTTGGGTGTACATGGCCATTTTACCAAACCCTATACAGGCCCTCTCACAAACACAGGAAGGTGAGTGTTTTTGGAATTTTTTTTTTTAAATCCGGACCACCTCATGTGAGGGGACAGACATTACTCAACTAAGTTTACTCGGTGATAAAAAGTAGCAAATCAAGCATATCCGATTTGACACCCTATTTCTTTGCATGAGGAAGATTTGCCAGTTAATTAATGAAGATAATATGATCTCGCAATCTTAAAGATCTCTACTGGTGGTGTGGGAAAGGTATTAACAGAGGTAGGTTAGGGTCTAATCTTAATCATCATAGTTAATCAATCTTCTATAATCATGAGTTGATGGTTGCTGATTTCGAATCTTTACTCGAGGCATTTTAATTCTGAAAAATAAATGAAAAATATCAATATTGATATCGAGATATAAATATGTTAAAATGTGGACATAAGGGTCTGTGCCTCGGAAGACTTGATTCTATATTTTTCTTGTATACTTTTCACCTTTTTTTATATTTATTTCTTTTTCTATATTTAAATTAAAAGATAAGCTTGTCTTTTTCTATCACTTTACTAGTATTTTTGGATGAAATTGTTACCAAAAAAAAGGTTGAGGACAAGCTGTGATGAGGGTCAAAATTTGAGGACCACACCTGTAACTTAACCATAATAACAAGAGCAGGAATCGGAAACCAGTCAAACCGATTCAGCCCTATGGAATAAAAGCGAACTGACCGGTTCAGTCCACCGCTGGGTACAAACCACAACGTCACTGACGGTTTAAACCCAATTTGATTTAGAGACATGCTGGGTGTACAGGCCCCTTTGCCAGGGCCTGTACCCGGCCCAGAGATAGGGTGGGCCCTTACGCCCAGCTTTTTTTGTTTGAATTAGGGTTTCAAAGCTATAAGATTCTACATTGAACTACTACAGTAGCAGAACGGCCTTCAGCGTCTGGTACTTATATATTTACTGGTTTTGAAATGCTTTAAAACAATTTCTGCTTTGCTTAGTTTTTTGTATTTTAGCTTTTTTGTAGTGTTAATTTAAGAAGATGACGAATAAGAAAGAGAAGTCGGTGAACGTTTCGGGAAAGCCGAAGCATTCGCTGGACGTTAATAGGGATGCGAACAAAACAAAAAATGGGCGGAGCGCCGCAACTGTGCGGCGGCTTAAGATGTACAACACGCGGCCAAAGCGTAACACAAAAGGGAAGATTTTGAAGCACGATTTGCAGTCCAAGGAGTTGCCGTCCACTCGGATTCAGCCTGACCGCCGGTGGTTTGGTATGATGTGTTTTGTTTTGTTTGAGAAGTATTATTTTTTGTCTCAGTTATGTTTGATTGTTGAATTTAAATGATTACTTGCTGTGTACTATAAGTTGGTCCATGGTTTTAGTGAATTTAAGGTGAAATATTTTGAAGTCTCCGAAAAGCATTAAGTGTTTCACTTTCTAGAACTCAAATGTGTATAAAGACTAGGAAAAATACATTTTGATCTGACCCCTCTCGGGTTAGACTAAAGGGAAAATCTTGCAGAAGAAAGAGCAGGCCAAAACCTTTTATCATAGTGGATAAAGCATATATTGCCATCTAAAAGATATTGGTGTTACTGGTCGGGAACTCCTTGCTTAGTGTATCTAAAAATAGACAATGAAGGGTTAACTGTTTTTTTTTTAAAGGCTTCTGATAGAAGGTTATAATGTGTGATGTTGGTCCTAACTTAGGACTTGGTTCAATGTGTAGAAGTAAAGGATATAACTCTGCAATTCATTGCTCCAATTTACTCTGTATATTTTTAAACTGTAATGGATTTTGTATGATTGAATTAGACCCCCCCCCCCCCCGGGGGGGTTATGAAATAAATGCAGATGTACTTTGAAAGCTACTGGAAAATCTTTCATGTGCATGGATAGGATGCTGATCTCTGTTTCTTTTATTTGATCTTTGTGCCATTCTTCTCAATGTCAATTGTTTAGGGTGGAAAAGAAATTAAAAGCTTATTTGTTCATTCAATTTTATAGGCAACACCCGTGTTGTGAATCAGAAAGAGCTTGAGTTTTTCCGTGAAGAACTTCAAAATCGTCTTTCGAGCAACTACAACGTACTTTTGAAGGAAAGAAAGATCCCCATGTCCCTTTTGAATGATCATCAGAAGGTTTGAAGCTCTTCTGTGTGTGGATCTCCGGTTATAGTACAAGGAAATATTATATTTGTGCAAGAGTCTCGTCCTGTCCTTCTTACATATTTTTGTTTGCTGATTTGATCATTTTTCTTTAATTCTCTAAGCAAGCAAGGGTTCACCTTCTTGACACAGAGCCTTTTGCTGATGCCTTCGGACCTAAGACGAAGAGGAAGCGGCCACACCTGGTGGCATCTGATTATGAATCATTATTGAAGAGGGCTGATGGTTCTCAAGGTAAATAGAATTCATCTCATGTTCTTGTTTTTCCAGACGGACGTGTCAGTGACCTTTGTGTACGATAATCTTGTTTCTGTAATTCTTGGTTTGAATTCAACTTTGCAGATGCCTTTGAAGAGAAATTTGGTGCTAGTACATCCGTTGAAGGAAATGAGGATGGATTTCGAGATCTTGTTCGGCACACAATGTTTGAGAAGGGTCAGAGTAAACGCATATGGGGAGAGCTCTATAAAGTGATCGACTCTTCTGATGTTGTCGTCCAGGTAGGGGAAGTACACAAACAATATGTTACTTCCATTTTTCTTTTCTCACTGGTTGAATAGGTCCGAAATATTGTGGGCGTGATAATGAAATTTACCTTTCTCCTGATTTTTCTACTACACTTGAGACTTAGTTTTTGAACATATCTGAAAGTTTAATGCCTTTAACGTATTTCTTGTTGCTGCTTAACTTCCTTGAATTTGGACTAGAACTTCTTTTTACTCCTCTCCCTATCCTTTCCCTGTAATAAATGGGAGAAAGGGGAATTAGTTGGCACTTATGTCTTGCATCTTGAGTTGCAGGTGCTAGATGCCAGAGACCCACAAGGTACGAGATGCTATCATTTGGAGAGACATTTGAAGGAGCATTGCAAGCATAAGCACATGATTCTTCTATTAAATAAGGTTTGTACTATTATGTTTTGTGTTTTCAGTTTAGTTCTTAGACGAGTGTATATTAAGTGAGCCTCACTCTTGCACTTCAAATCTCGCTATCATTTCTTTTCCCTCAGTGTGATTTGGTTCCAGCTTGGGCTACAAAAGGATGGCTTAGAATATTATCCAAGGAGTACCCTACTCTAGCATTTCATGCGAGCATAAACAAGTCGTTTGGCAAGGTATGCAGCTGACTTTTTACCACAAAAATATAATCCTGGTGAATTTCATGATATTACATCTCATTTATGCTTTTGCAAGTATTCGGTGTGGATTATATTTGGAATTCCACACTTGCCATAAGGATTATTACTTCTCATTATGCTTTTGCAAGTTTTGTTTAATCGTAATAGAATAGCATTTTCTTGTCATGCAAATATGAAATGTCAAAAAATTATTGTCATGTTATTGCCAAATGATCAATATGAGCATAAAAGTGATTGTTCTGGTTTTACTTGGAGTACAATAAAAATGGAAGGAGATCTTCATACCATTATCAAGTCCAAACCGTGAGAAATTGTCACAATATCCCCACACAGCATGTTGACATTGCATACTCGTCTCTGTGGGAGTCTGCCCTTTATTATCAATAAAATTTATTTGCTTCCATATAATTTTGTGTTTGTTGTTTTCAGGGTTCTCTTTTATCAGTATTGCGACAATTTTCCCGCTTAAAAAGTGACAAACAAGCTATATCTGTGGGTTTTGTCGGATATCCCAATGTTGGAAAATCATCGGTTATCAACACTCTGCGAACTAAAAATGTAAAGTCCTCCTGCCTTCTATTTTTGGAGTGAACTAATGAGTTTTACGGTTGGTCTCGAAAAATTGAGAAAAAGAACTGACTGCAACTTTCTACATTTTTTTTATTGTTTTGTATCTGTGTGCGAGTTTTTTATTTGTGCAATATGTTCATCTGTTAGTGACAAAGGACCATCACATGGAAATTGCATTCTAACTTGAGAGTTTGAGTTACTATTCTCAGTACCCTTACTTCTTCCCTGGTGTCAGTTATATTTTCTCGAGCTTTGGAAGCCATGCCTAAGTGTGTAGACACAAAATTTTGCTTTTCCATGATAAGGTTGCCCCTTTCGTGGTGGTCTATAATAAAGGAAACAATTTAATTGCATATTAAATGGAAAAGGGTATGCCTAATTTGTAAACGGTGCCTTGAATATGGAAGTATGTGTGAATGGTATATGGCCCAATCTTCTCTTGTTTTATTACCATCTAATGAAAATTTGTATCAGATAGTCTCAAACATAGGTTATTATCTTTTTATTCACATTTGATTCGGATATCTGAATGTTTTGAACTAGAATACAGCTGCCTTTGACCTTCATCCTTCTTTCACAAGTGGTCCTACTGCGTAGTTATTTTCAAAGCCATGGTATTTTAGGAGCCTTGGCATCAGCAAATTTTAAGATTCAAGTATAGAGCCTTAAAATTTGAAGCCTGTGAATAGTTTCTCGTCTTAGCAAACTTGTTAAAGTACCCGTTGTTCAACTATACCAATAATCCGACTTTTTATGAATAATGTTGAACAAATAATGTTGAACACTTTTTAATGTCAATCAATAGCCCTCATTGTGCATATTTTCTAATTCAGAAGTTCAATCATATAACATTGGATTTATATTTTCTCCTCTGCAAGCATTACGTGACAATAAATGCAAAATATATATCGAGATTTAGAGCTCCTTTTTGGTACGAAGGGTGAAATGTTTCAATAAGAATGGTATGCGGGAAGTATATAAACCTTATTTCAGTCATGTTTGGAATCACAAATGTGTCTCTAAACTGATTTCCTGCAGGAGTTTTTTATTTGACTTGATACAGCAGGAACATTGCTTTTATATTGTCAATTTGTCAGAGAGGATGATATGAATTATGAATAGTAGAATCCTAATTTTATGTTCAAGCTAGTAAATAGTTCATTTTAGCGTATATATTTTTCCTTGAACAGGTTTGTAAGGTTGCACCAATTCCTGGAGAGACTAAAGTGTGGCAGTACATAACTCTCACAAAGAGGATCTTTCTGATCGATTGCCCTGGAGTTGTTTACCAAAATAGTGACACGGACACTGATATTGTCTTGAAGGGCGTGGTAAGTAAATCCACGAGTTTGTTGCCATACCTCCCTATGTTTACTGATCTCGATCTTCCGTTTATGACGACTTGATTTTAGTTGAATTCGCACTGTTAGGAAGATTTTTTTGTGACTAATACTAATGTTACTTGCTTAACCAATCAAGCGTAACAGTTTTTGAAGTCAAAAAATGGAAACCAGCTAGGAGTTGCCTTGTTATGTCTTAGTTTTAGAGGGTGTTTGGTGGGGATTAAAATTAGATTTTTTAGTAGGTTGTAATAAAAGTTTTTGAAATGTGTGGTTGAAAAGCTGTGGGACCTATAAAAGATGTGGTTAATATTGATTATTTGACTTTGACTTAGATTAAAATTGGATTTTAATCCGAACCAACCAAACCAAACAGGCTCTTAATTGCACAGTGAATGTTAGATATTTCTGGGGAACTGTGAAGGAGATGCTCTCCAAATCTCCTTTAGTTTGTTTTTATTTCTTTTATATATTCCATTTTGCACGGTTCATAACTTGTGTAGAGGCAGATTGTTTTATGTACACTTTTTGCTAATGGCAATTGCATAGAAGGCAATTGCTTTCCTTAGTAGTTGCAACCTTACTGCATATATGGGTGCACTCCTTTTGGCGTCTGATCAGTAAACCATTTCGTATAATAGAAAAGGAGTCTAGATTGATGCCGGAAGAAGATATGGGCCAGAAAGTACTTGTGTACTTGGGGGGATATACTGTATTTTGGGGTTGTAGGGCCAGTTATGTTTCTAACATGAGGGGATAAGGGGGAGTTATTAGTTTTTCGTATGATGAGTATCTGTCAAAATTCTAAATTTTCATAGCCAAGTGCCTTCTCAAGGCCATAGTCTTTGATTACTTGGTTATTTATATATCCAGTGCCTGCACATCCAATGTGAACTTGGACCCTTTTCTGCTTGTATCCATGCATGTTTCTTGGTGATTGCTTTTTGCAGTACTTCAAATCTTTTGAGATTGAATATGTAGAACTTAGTTCCTTGCAATTGTTTACAAGATTCCCATTTAATCCTTGAACTTTCAGCCCTTCTCTCTGGAGAGAGTGACACATTTTGGTCTGCTATAATTGACTATTTAAACTGATTTAAAAATCCATTGGACTCTGTGCCTCCAGGTACGTGTGACCAATTTGGAGGATGCTTCTGAGCATATTGGTGAAGTTCTGAACCGTGTGAAAAGGGAGCACCTCGAAAGAGCATATAAGATAACAGACTGGTATGTTTTCTGACCTATTCCACATGATTTTCTTTAATACATAGGTGTATTTTCTCTCCTAGTTTTGTTTTCATGTTTTTAAAGGTCTGTGCCGTTAAATTCTGTATTTAGAATGTGTGTGGAGTTGATTTATAGTTGAAATGGTAATTCTCACAGTAAATAACTGCTGAAATGTGAAACTTGATTAGTACCTCTCCACATTAGACTAACATGGATGCGAACTCGGAACATCATGCAGCCTATTTTTTCAGCCCAGTATCACAAATCTTTAAGCTAAATTCTGGAAACTCATTCTACTCCATGGTTTACAGGGAGAACGAACATGACTTCCTCCTTAAGCTATGCAAGTCAACAGGAAAACTTTTGAAGGTAAGTTCCCCTTCTTACTAATAAATTCAAATTTCAATTTGCTACAATTTAAAAACTTAAAAAAATCTCACTTCTAGGATGAATTAGATATGCTTAATTCGGTTTCTAGGTCTAATTGGCGGGGCAAACGCTCAAGCAAATAGTTTGACGGAGGCATTCTTGTTGGAATGTTGGGGATAAGGGTCTTCAAGTTAGCAGTTTGGGGGGATTGCCCCCGCCCGACCAAATAGTGTGACTGGGGCATTCTTGTTGGAATGTTGGGGATGAGGGATTTCCAGTTGGCAGTTTGGGTGATTGCGCCCCTAGTGCATTCGTATTCACTCTCTCCTCCATGGATGTTTTTTCTTTTGTGTGTGTGATTGTTTTGGGTGGGTGAAGGTGTTGGTCGGGGTTTGTTTATCTGAGCAGAGGAGGTATTTATTTGGCTATTGTGAAGCTCTTGTGAGTTATTAGTCTTCTTGTTCTCTGTTTAGGGAGGTGAACCTGATTTGACGACGGCTGCAAAGATGATTCTCCACGATTGGCAGAGAGGGAAAATACCTTTCTTTGTTCAACCTCCAAAACAAGAAGACGAATTAACTCAAGATCCCATTGAATTTGATGTGGAGAAAGATGAGGCAGTCGATGATGATAAAGCCTCTGCTGCTAGAAAAGCTATTGCTGATGTTATTTCGTCACAACAGCTAAAAGATGTTCCAGTTCAAGAGGATCTTTTCACTGAGAATGAGTTGATGGATGGGTGAGGCGGTCGAGGAGCTTCCAATCACGGGGTCGTACTAGTTCTATAAATTGCCCAACTTTTTTGGTTCGCTTTTGGTCACTTTGATTAGTTTTGTTATGTTTAGATGGTTTAATTTAATATTTGTGGATGTAATCATATGGGAATTACAGGAAAATTTTCGAGAGAATGTAATATCTGAAGCCGAAAGGTTTTCATTTTCATGGTTTGTGGTAACGTGCACTTCATTGCGCGGCACCTAATATTTAGTCCTTGTGCGGCAACCGTTCTTTCTCATTATTATTTTTATATTTATTTTCATTCACACGGTAAAATATTCATCACGCAAATTCAAATTATTTTCTTAATTTTTAATTATACATTCTATACAAAAACTTAATTCTTAACAAATAAATTTTTTGTCAAATAGGGGCTTAGTTATGACATAAAAGTTTGACAATAATAAAATAGGACAATTTTGTTATATGTACATTGTTGTTGATATTAATTTTGACATGCTGTAATCATGATAATTGATTTTAACCACACTTAGCTCGTAGAAATTAAAATTCAGATTTTGATTTAAATTATAGTTAATTAATTTTAATCACATATTTCATAAGATTTTTGATCACATATTTTATCACCTTTCGTCAAAATATACTAAAAATATGATTTTAATTTTCACCAAATAGGGACATAAATCAATAGTACAATTTTGTACTCATCAGGTCAAATTTAATATACAATTAGTTTAATACAAAATATGGTAATTGTACCACTTCAATTCCACTTTAAAAAAAAAGTCTAGAATTAGAAATGCTATCATTAAATTCTAAAAAGTCAATTCACTTAAAAAATAATGAGAGAGACTACACGTACATGGACGGGCTAACAGAACTCCTCATTTATACATATGACATAGTATAAAAATATTAATGGTATGAAGAATCACAGTCTATTTTTAAACAGATTATGAGTATAATCCAGTCTCATCCTTATTACGCACTTAGGTGATGAAGATAATTGCATTCATTATAATTAAACTTTTTAAATTTAGTCAAATATGCATGAAATTTAAGAAATTATTTATAATTGAATAAAAATAATTATTGCAAAGTCTTTAACTAAATTTGAATAATTGGACACAGGGTTTTGGATGGAATTGATGTCGATTGGATTAAAATAAATTTTAGGTTGGATTAAAAAATAAATAAATTTATTTAAGGAGAAATTAGGTCCACTACTGCCAAAAGATAAAATATTAGATTAATAAACCCTGTTGAGTAGTCCCTCGAACAGGCACAGAATCGAGTAGCAACCACATATTGTTGATATCAGTGGTCATTCCACTGTTGCTAATGAGACTTCGAGCAAGATTGGTACGCCTCTCCTTCGACCCTCTGCTACCATTTCTTCCACAGTTACTCCTAGGATTCAGCCAGAAGTAATTACGAGATCCTTGACAATGCCCACAAGAAGAGAATAGAAACGAGACTAACAGTGTTGCATCAAAAAGTCGAGAAACAAAATCAAATTCCAGTCTCCTGTCATGTTAATACTTTTGTAGTTGTTATAGATGCAAGGGGTAAATTATGAAAGAATAGCGTAGCGTTGAAGTTGAAGTTGTATTGCCAAATCCACTCGGAAAACCTTTATCCGTATAATTCCACCTTTTTATATGTGCTTCCAAATTTTATTCATTTTCAGTTCTGTATAAATTGCTAAATTGTGTGTTTTATTTAATGAAAAATGGAAGATGCTGCAGTAAACTGAATAGAGTGATGAAAAGGACTCGTATAGCCAACCTCAAATTTATTGAGAATAAAAGTTTAATTTGTTGTTCGTCGCGACAATTGAAAGAATAAAAAAACTTTTTTACCGAACATCTTGACCAGCTCTGTACAATAATCAATATATAAAAAGTTTTATGTCACTCTTTAAAATATTGACTTTTTAATATGGCCTAACGGGCTTAAACAAGCAATCAAAATAAGTGATTTTAAACGAGTCACAACTAATATTTTGCAGGGGAAATGTTAAGGTAAAAAGTTCACATTTCAGCAATCTGAAATTCCTTCACAAAGGCTTCCTCTAATCTCAACTTTAACATAGACATCACATGATATCAGAAGTAAGGCCAAAACCAACGTACTAATATATCGAAAATCAAGTTACATTAAGCTAATTCGGTACGTAAAAGAAAAAGACATCGAAGGTCATTGAGTAAGTCTTTGCATCTCATTTTGATCATTCAAAGTCTCCATGAGAAGGGGAGGAGCATATTGAGCAGTTCCTTGATGTTCATCAGAGTCTTGGCAGAAAGAAAGAATGATAGTATCAATAGACATCTCCACCACACCAAAGAAGAGAGTGGCAACTATGTATCCAAGAATCCAACATACCTGTACAAGGATGACATTTATTTCATTCTAGCTGTTCTTCGATATAGGGAGTTGTACGAGATAATTTTTCAGAAAGCAGTATAATCGAGTTATAAAACATTAAAAAAGTGAGAAGAACAACAGTATATAAGGAAGCCAGTAGACTTGGCATGTTTGGCTAAGCTTAGAAAGTTTTCTTACAAGTAAATGAGCAAAGTTTTAAGATAAATCATTTTTTTAGTGGTCAAAGTTGAAAGTAAACAACTTATTTGGGCATTAAGGTAAGAATAAAACTAACAAAATAAGTAACTTTTTACTTAGAAATAAGAAAAAAAGTAACATAATGAAATCATGTTTGGAAATAAAGTAACATTTACTTGTTTTAAGCTTAGCCTAACATAATGGCAATAAATTCAAGATAAGCGGTGTATTCAATAAAAAGCTCACTATCTCACACCTATTAACAATTATGAAAAGCAATCACATAATCAGAATTGCTAACCAAGCCATTTGTTTATACAGAATAATGTTTTTATAGTTTTGACTTGTCAGGCTACTATTCCCTCACAGTTATGGAGTAAGATATTCGAGAGTTCTCAATAAGATGGAATAATTTTTCAGTTCTTTCTGCTCTTGCATTTGTTGATTAGCCTGATTAACACTAGCACCTGATCGCTAAGGCAATCTAGTCCTAACAAATTTTGGAATGCTTTTATCTGCGGAAAATTTATTACATGATAATTTTAAATGACATACCAGCACAGGAAACAGCGGGGAAGAAATCTTGTTATGTGCAGATTTATATCTGTGGGTGTCCAACATTAGAAAAGCGAAAAGGGCACTTGTAAGGCTGACACAGAGCTTCCCAAGGAAGAGAATTACATCTCCAAGAACATTCACCTTTCCAATCCGAAGGATGTTACTCATGATCAATTCTGTTGCAATCTCGGAAGCTTTAAAGAAGCCTTTGCCTGTTATTGCAATCTGCAACAATAGTTACAGTGTGTGAGAGCAATCAGACATATTCTAGTACTGTTTCAGAGACTTTTCAAGGAATGGTACATTCTTGATTGAATGACCAAGATATGATAAGCACTAAGTTCTATTTTTGCGATGGGGCCAGCCCGTCATTTTTTTATGCATAATATCTATTCCCTCTTTTTGGCTTCAGGTAACCCCACATTAGTGTCCACAGGTTAAACCCTCAACACTTATAATGAGCTTCTGTGTGTAACACGAGTACCAGGGCAAGTGATACCAGGACACACTTGAACCTCATTATAAGAGCAATGAGCATTCGAGTTGTGGAGACATCCCCTTGAGGAATGATATTAACCAGAGCCAAAAGGGGAATGAGAGTTTCCAACTTATAGTCCTTGTAAAGGACTAATCACATTGAGTGGGAGCTTGAAGAACCGTGTTGTGCAACTGCATCATTAACTAGAAATGCTACATACTAACCATTATATAAGCGTTGCGGTTCACAGATTTGATGGTCCAACTAATACACCTCAAGCAACCCTGTGAAGTGTGAAATGCCATCTTTCCAAGCCAACTTCCAGGCATAGAATTTGCAAGTTTTAGCCTGCGACGGAGTGCTTCAAGTATAAATCGAATTGATTCAATGAACGACACAATCAGAGAACCAAGTGCAATAGACCCAAGACTATAACGTATAGCCGCCGCTTCATCGATGAGAAAACTGGAAGGAAGGGGATCTCAGGCTGCATTTACAAAAAAAGCAGATTAATTACAAGAAAAATATGAGATGAGAATATAAAGCACAACAAAAATGATCAATTCTAACTGCTCGTAAAACAGATGAACTCCATTTAAAGCATGAATATGAAGAAGCCACTCTATATTGTGAAAGAGCATGAACTCTATTACTGCTCAGATGCTTACCGATGTTTCACCTCGAGCCCAATAATATGAAGCAACAGAACCAGCAAGCACAGTTGAAGAGCACGCTATGAAAAATTGGGTGGCCCAATAGCCACCGAATAGGTGGAAAAGAATTGCAGCAGTAATATGAGAAGTAAAATGGAGCCTATAACCACAGCATTGATCACAGCTCACCCTTTTTGATTTGAGATCATATGCACAGCAATTAGCACTGCATTCATTCTGTTGCACCGTTCCAGAACTAAAAAGATAGAGAGCAGCTGAAATCCAGAACATAAAAAAAACTGCAAGCATGACATATGGTATAACTGGGAAAATTATCAATGCGTGGACCTCTCCTATAACCTTTGCAGCCACCTAGGATTTAAAGTTCAACTGATTAGAACAATAAACATATAACTAAACAAAAATATACCTGATTTTAAGATAAACAGAACAGAAAAACACGACAAACAAATCAAAAAGCTACATCAGGGCCTTAAGTAGCTAGGCACGTCTCATTATCTGTGAAACGTCTAACTTACTTCTTTTCGGATGAGGCATTAAGTGCATGTTTGATATCAAGTATTGAACAAGAATAGATAGGACAAAATAAGTCTGTACTGTACAATCCACTTCACCAAACAAGCCATAAGTATATTGGATAGACATTAGGTATCATGCCTTGAGGACAGATGTTGCCATAAGGATGCGACGGACTATAGCAATAGATGATAGGAAAGCAATTATCATCACAGCGGTCATGACAACAGCAGCTAGGTGGAGATGACTTGTTTCCTGGACAATGCATAATCTATATCAGGATAACAGTAGCGGGTAAAAATCAGTAAGATAAAAAGAATTTCATGAATTCAGTATCTCACCCTTGCAGATACATGATAATAAGGATCATGCTCACCAATGATGGGAGAGATGGCATCATTCCCAATCCATCCAGCTACAGAGCAAGGAAAAAAGCATATAAGTAATATTGTCTTTAATTCTTTATATAGCCGTCACCATAAATTCAAGCTCATACAACAATAATTAGGGAAAAGGAATTCAAGATTATGCTTTGAAATCTGACAATCCCGAACCTTAAAAAACAATACAAATTTGCTCATCCTTGGGCCACCAAAATACCCAATGCCGCTCAATGTGCTAAGAAAACCACAGTATCTATATTATAGCAAGATATTGATATAAGCGTAGCAAATAAGACTGACAGAAACAAAGTATTTTGAAATGTTGTTCTATAATGCATAAGTGCTTTTGGTTTCAAAATTTTCCTGAGATATCGGTTCAAAACTCTGAAGGACTAAAATTACTAGTAAAATGATCATCTCTTACTGTTATAATTTCCTTCAGCAGTTCAAAATTTTGTTTTTAAAACCCTAAATTAATAACATGAATTAAATATAGCCTTGGCTAAAACAAACTCCAATTAGATTTCCCAATAAGCCACTTAGGAATGCATTTTGAGAAGATGTCCTAACCTTTCAAGTAATAAAACATTGTCACTGATATTATGAGAATATTAAAAAGAATGACAGTTATCCACGGCATTCCAGCAACAAAATGACGGATCATCAAAAGCCAGATTACTGATAAGAACAGCGGTACAAGTCCTCCACAAACAAGCAATACGCGCCACGATTTTCCAACATCAGCCACATATCTCTGCAAAATAAAACAGAAAGGACAAGTTTTCAGTATGCGAACTGTAAAATGCAATGGCAATGGAAAACAGTTTATTGCATTAATACAAATATTTATAGCAGGCTAAATAACAATCTCTAATTTACAATTAAAAACTTATATAGCCTTTTAGCCATACAATAAAGAACAATCAAATTGCATTATATCACTTAGCTTTCACCAAAAATATAAAAATTATACTATATTCTGATATTGTTCACAAATAAGCACAAAATTGTTTAAGAATATCACCACCACAGGATGATACCAATTGGCCAATATCCATACTATTTTTTTAGAGCATGGAACAATTCAGACATGGCGTGCCCCAAACGGGATGGGTAGCTCGTGTAGAATTTATTATATTTTTTAGGGCCTTTGCCGAGAATACCTATTTAACATCAAAGGATTCTGATTGGTGGTCTAGAAACAACAAACAATAAACAAATCAAGTAAACGTGAGAGTTACATCTTATATTTCATCAGGGTCAAAGACCTTACAATGAGATTAAGCCCCGTCTGATGGCCATTAATTTGAAAAAAATGATGTTTTGAATAGTGATTTTTTGAAGAATGTATGGTTAAAAAGTAGGAAAAAGTTTTAGGTTTACGTGTAAAATATTTTATTGTTTAAATATATTGTTGAAAATGAATATGAGAATTAAAGAGTTTAGAAATAATGGTTGTCAATGTCAAACATAGGCTAAATTTCATGAAAATATTTAGAGACATCAAATTTCTTATTAGGGCAGCAGAGACACTGTATACAGCAAATTATCAATAAAGTGGACAAGGCCTTCCAAGGAAAGAAATTGAAATTGAATTGTTTTCTGATGATGGGAAACACAAGTTACCCAAATTTACAGGATATCGAATATTATTTCACTGTAATTACTAGCTGGCTTTGGGGTTCATTTCAGGGTTGAATACTTCAAAAAGCAAAAATAAATGAAGCATAGTTGTTAAGTTGACCTTTAGGACTGCTGACCGAGAGTTAATGGATCTGTGGATGGCTTTGTCAATTGCAATGTCCTCTATGATGCTCACTCCACCCATCTGCTGCCAATGCCTCATAGACACATTCGATACACGAGCAATAAGCTGGCAGGTCCAATAAACTGACAATGGGAAATTAAAAGATAGTATCAACAAATGAAGCTTATAACATATATTGAACAAGGTTTTCGGTCCAATGCTCCCAAACAAACATCATTCGGTGTTAAACTGGAGGAACAGAAACAGCAATGAACCACAGATAATAAGACAGTAACGTGCTAACCTAGATTCTCCTCTCTGTCACATTTTCATATGCTAAAAATCAATACTAGAAATTACAAAATTACCATTAACACTTGGAAATACAACTGGATAGCAAGGGCCCAGAAGCTGGAGAGAAGTGTTCCTAAGCTCGGGAGTGAGGTCCGCAAAATAATCATAGTTTCTATCAATCCAGTCATCAACCGGGAGACGGATATCTCCTTCTGGATAATCACAGACCCAATTAAGGGAATCTTCTGATGGGATCGGACAATCCATTAAGCAAATACTCCGGGCATTGGAAATATGAAATTTGCTATCCTTCACACCACTTTGGTAAACCTGGTTTGGGTTTAACCAGTATCTGAGTTCCAATTCACGAAGATCGCGATCAGCATGTCTGTCACCACACACGTTGCCTTTATAGTCCAGTCCATAATTTAGCCTGATAAGTCAAATCATACACATAATAACAATTAAAAAAAAAAGAGTGAAGAATGCAAAGAAACAATTCAGAAGTAAAAAGAAAAAGAGAAGCATTAAAAAAAACTCAGAAAGTACATAAACACATTCTCCAATAGAAAGAAACCAATTCTATGGAACCAAAAATTTTAGGTTCTCTTCTCCTCCAGTAGAATTTATGCCTTGTCAATTTCAATGAAAGTGCCCCAAAATGGTAAAGAACAAATGGACATATAATCCAGATTTGACAAAATTCACAGAAATAAAAAAGAAATATTTTAAAAACCACCAATCTGCAATCCCCCTAAATTCTGGAAAAAACACCCCCTAAATATCTGGTAGCCAGAAAATTCGCCTATTTTCCTTACCCCACCCCCTTCAAACGAAAAAATAAAAATAAAAACAGAAAAGCACATAAAACCCTCAAGTATAAAGATGCAATTTTTACACAAGAAAATGCAAAAAGATTGCATTTTGTTACAAGTAGGAGAAAATAAACAGATCAGAACTGCAAAAAGTAAAGCAGACCATCTAGGGAATCTTGAAAATGGAAAGCAAAAAAAAAAAAAAAAGCAAGCATCTTTTCTTGTTATATGTACCTCAAAGGATTCCCCAGGTTGAAACCAAAGCTTGAATTAACAATCATTGCCACCCAGAACCCAATGAACATGACTAAAAACACCAAATCTCTGCATTTTCTGTTATGCTTAATGATATCATTATTTCCAGCCCCCATTCCAGCATTTCCATCACTTGATGGGTACCTCCCTATCACTGGCCCCAATGGCCCTCTCATCTTTGCCTCTATATATGTATATATCTGCTGCAACTTTAGATAGAGAAGAAAACAGTGTTTATCTCTGTTTATGTATATATGATTGTATGTATATGTTGGGGAGTAGGGGTTAGATGGAGAGTGTATGGGTACAGTAGAAAAGAAAGAAGGAAAGGAAAGTGGGAAAGGTACCACCAGAGTCCAACAGGGGTTTATGGGAATATATTTTGTGCTATTTATTTATTTGGTTAAAGTGGAAATGTATTGAAATTGTTAAGAGTCTTAAGACAGAGATATTTGGATATTATTTTAATTCTTGTATGTAACGGAATCCAAGTCTCAGCTTGCTTGGATGGGTCCATACTGGGAAGTCGGTGGCGCCACCCGGCTAACTTGAGTTGCTGGGCCTGTTTCCATAACCCATATTTTACTATTCTAAAATAAATTTTTTTTAATCCAAGCCTTCTTTATCCTTTTGTTTTCAACCATATACAATTTTACTCTAGAGTCCGTTTGATAACAAATATGGAAAGACAAATATTTTTTATATAAATTGAAAAATAAAAATTCACCTAATCCATAGAAAAATATTTTTCATGAAATTGTTGAAAACAAGTTTAAAGTAATTGTACCTTGAATTTTTTTTTTCTTTTTCCACGTTATAATCAAATGGCCAAACGTGAATGTGACATTTTTTATGAAAAATTGTGACAATCAAACAGAGTCTAACAAAGAATATGTACAAACCAAGTAACAAGCCAGCTGCCAGTGGAATAGATAAGCTGCGCGAGGAAGCCGTTTGCAAATTGGAAAATCATGGCTTCCACTAAATTAGTGTTGTAATTATGCTCCAGCTTGGTCCCATTAAATTAAATTAAATTTTATTTTTTTCTCTTATTTTTAATCACTTAATTTTTCATAAAATAATATTAAACCTAACGTAAATCAAGTTTTTTATCCTTTTCAACTACCCCTTGAAAAAAATATCATTCCACCATTATAATTTGAAATAATTAGACCAAAAAAAAGGTTATATATTTTACAGTAATTATAAACTGCAGAAGGGTCAGTGTTTGAAAATTTCCAATTGGTGGACCCTCTGTTTATCTCGTACACCAAGGGGGGATCCTTGGAATGCGTAATTGTTGGCCTTTGCAGCCCAATTTTTGGACCATTAACAACTATTTAAAGATAAAATTCCAAATCAAATTTCCCTCTTTTTTTTTTTTTTTTGCATATAGATCGTTTGCTTCAATTTTTTTATATTCAAACGACTGTCGATATCTCAATTTAACGAATATTAATAAGAACAGCAGATCATCTTCCACTTTCTTTAATTGCTATTTTCACGACTTGATTATGTTACAAGATGATGCACCTTATCTGCAAAGAGTCAGTGATAAGCAAGCACAATTCTCTTTCTTTGTTGATGATCAAGTTGGGCAAAAGGGCCGCCTGCTTTTCTATCGCAGGCTCACGGACTAAAAAATTTCGAATACTCAGTAAGATGTAATAGTTGCCAAGCGTGTATTGGTAAGCCATCTCTTCCTTGAGTCGGGCTTGCTCTTTCATTACTTGAGCCTAGCATCCAATCAAGTAAACAAAACCGAATAATTGGCTTTGTATTGTCTAGAAGATAAATTTTTATTGCTTATGCAGAAGAATACCATTCGACTCTGCATCTCCCGCTTCAAAGGTTCCACTTGTTCTTCCTTCTGTCTTTCACGTTCCCACAAAAGTTCTAGCCTGCAAAGGGAAAAAAAATTAGAAAAACGCAGAACTGAGATCAGCAACAAAATAGTGTTTCTAATACAGTAAAGCAAGTATGCGGCTCGTTTTCATTGATAACTGTCTAGATTCTGTGATTGGATCCCGTCCTGGTCAAAAAGTTATTAAAAGCAATATATCTTGCCTACATGGAGATTAGCGGCATCTCAAAGAAAATATTGAATATTGTGTGTGCATGAGTGCAGGTGGCTGTGGCATTATTGATACCAAGACAGTAATTGTTTCAGATCATGTTTGAACAGAGAACTGAGTAAATCCAAAATCCATAGTACCAGTTGTGTAAGAAACGGTGTTCAGAACTCAGAAGGAATGTAAATCTAGCCCATTTTTTTAGATGCACTAGTCGGGGACATTTGTAGTACTTACCTAGATCTGCATTTCTACTCTACCCCCAATCCTATATTATTAATGTTCATTTAATTTGAGTTTGCAACAGGGTCTCACATATATTTTCCATAAAGCATCTCATTGCTTAGACATGGACACGATGATGATCAATCAAACCAAACCAATAAATGCATAGTGCCGTTTGATTTGTCTTCGCTCTTTCAACCAACCAAATCTTTATCATAGTGAAGATGCTCTACTATCTCATGAATGCATATCTTTTAGAGTCCAAGTGAAAAACTTTAATGGCTGTAGCTCTAAATTTTGGTTCTAAAATGGACTCGATTAAAGTTGCCCGAATCAAAGGACTGAAAGAATTTTCTAAAGATGAACCTATGAATGACGAGACAACTGTATGTATGATCAAAGCAAAGCAAACATGCAACAAGCACTAAACCTACCTTCGTTGCTCTTCATTGTTAAATACAGAACGTTCTGTGTCCGGGACTTTCTTGAAACCTCTTTTTATTTCCTTCTCCATTTTATGCCAATAATAAGCATCAAGATAATAATATCTGCAACCATTAATGACAAAAAAAGGGTAAAGACCCTTGACTTAAAAAATTATGAGACTGATTAAGCACTTGAGTTAAGAATATCTCTACATTACTACATCCTTGAGGTAACAAGTCATATCGAAACAGCAAAGATTATCCTCTCAAAGACGAGCCTTTTGTAACATTTTTTTCCTATTTCAACATTATAAGTTGGACATAAAACACCCAGGTAGACATGACACGCTACGTACATGCTTATGCATAATAATCTACCGAAACGAATACACATATTCATCCGAATCAAATCCACTGCAACCCTAAAATACTAAACACGATAGTGATGATAACAATATAGAGAAACATGCTAGGAAATAAGATATATGAATGATGATAAAGCAACATAAACAAGAGTTACTATGAAGAGACTTAGCTTTTTTGATGGAAAGGTAGCTGTGTTGTGATCTTCGATGAACCTAAGCATCATTTACAACACAAATAAGACTGAGGATGAACACCGAGTTAATATAAGTAATTTATAATATTGCCACTAATGCAATTGATGCATAAAAAATTGAAATAAATAATTAATTTACTGTTTGCACTTTTGCTTCTATTCCCAATTAGGCAGACTTTTCAGATTCACCTGTTGAATGGAAAATCATCAAATTATTCATGGCAGGAGCAAGTGAACCTCTCCAAAAAATGAGAAAAATAAAAAAGCTGATTTCTCAAAGTATGGCATATTCAATATAAGAACCAAGGAAAACTAATTTGTATGGAGATGGATCAAATTCTTCCACGCCGCTTCCAAAATGTAAAGTGTACTTAAAGATAATTTTCAACTAAAAATATAACAAACTTGAGGAAATAAAGAAATATGCTCGACAAGTGTCACGAGGGCACAATTTTCTAGAGAAGAAAAAGGTCAATTAAATGGTTCAAAATGGAAAAACCTGTTTAACTTCTGCTAACCATGCAGTAAACTCGGGCCTTTTATTTCTACAAGAAAACAAGGTAATTAAACAAAAGTATTTGAGACTTGAGTAGTAGTGCAACCATTTCTAAGTAAACTGACTCGGAACAAACAAACAAGAGAACAGGAATTATTTATCTGCATTCACCACAGGACCGAAAAGTCCACCGTCTTTTGCGCTCCCTAAAAGATAAAAGGTATAACTTTCGTTGCATTTTATTGTGCATATCTAAATTTCTAGTTCAAATCTCACCAAAGTAGTCATTGAAGCTGAGGGAACTAGTGACAGACTGACAGATAAAAGACTTGAATCATTGTCAAGAATCCACTCTTAACACATGGTAATAAAAATTATCAGGTCATTGCACCAATAGCTAAGATGAATAGAGAACAGGCCTTACTATCTTCGGCTTCCGATCTCAGATCGTCAATATATCAAGTAAATGTAAATCTTCTCACACGGAGAGAAGGCAGAAGAAGTATTTGTGGACCCACCACTAGAATTTGAAGCAAAATTTAGAAGGCTTGCAAATTTGAATAAACCCATCATGTATGGCTTGGTACAGTCACCACAAACACAGATGGCAAAGGCAAGACCACTGTTCTGTTTGTCTATGTTAAACATAGGGAAGACTTTAAAAATATAATTAAAAGAATTAAAAATTTTGAGGTTAAGTATATATTATAAGCCTAAGAGGTGTCAGGTATGACTTTTTTCAGAAATAATATAGATCAACAAGCTTCTTGAGACTTGCAGAATACAGTCTTGACTCTTGATGACTACCACCATTTACTCTTCCTACCAAGAAGATATCATGGCCTTAGATAGCATCACATCAGCATCCAACTAAACCCTAATGCAGAAGCATATGATTATATACCTTTTGAGTACGGATTAGACCTAAAGATACCCTATAAACAAGTGTAAAGGGGATCATTGTTGCAGGAAAATCATGGTATGATGCCTATAAAAGCAGCTTCTCGAAACTTGCAGTACAAAAGCTTGCCCCCTTCACCATCCACCCTTTCCACCTGGATGATATCATGTCCCCAGACAGCATGGATATTAGAATCCAACAAAACTTCAATACACAGGCTAATGATTTACTACTTTTGAGTACACGCGAAATTGAAAGATGCAATATCATCCAGCAGGATGATATCATGGTCTTAGACAGCCAGGTATCAGCATCCAACTAAACCCTAAAGTGGAAGCACCCGATTCACTACTTTTTGGTTACACGAGACCCAAAGGTACACTATGAAACCCAATTTAAATGGAATGGTAGGATGCCACAGAACCACCAAGTGATCCTCCATCAAAATGCAAACTTTGTTCAGCTGTGGCTAAGGTGGGATTGTGGTGGGCAGAGGCACTGAACTTGTTCATGATGTGCACTATCGCAAAATTCCCAATCTTTATCACTTGTGAAATATGCCCTTTCTAAGTAACAATTGAACCAAAATTTCTAACATCAAAACAACCTGATCCCCAGTATAGGAATTTTTGACAAAAAATCAGATTATCATATACAAAATAATTTCCACCTATTTTATATGTAATCATTAACTAACCATGGAAAATTAATAGTATTTTCATAATCTTCATAATTTATGCAGATAAGTGCAATTCTTGAAGGGGAATAAAAAAAATAAAAATAAAAAGAGTACAAGCAACACCCAAAAAACACAATTTCACAGGCAAGTGAAAAGGTAGCAACATACCACATATCAATTTCTCTAATAATACTATATTTTTCCCCCAAGAATTAGTCACAGCACCTTTCTTCCCTTTCTCTTTCTTCTTATCCTGCTGTTTCCTCAACTTTTTCTTTTCTTCTCCTTTTCCTTCACACTCCTCCACCTTTCCTTCTTCTCCTCTAGCCTCTTTCTCTCCTTCCTCCTCCGAAACTGAGTAATACGAAGTACCCGACTCCGATTTTGTAATCATCATAATCAGACGAAAAAGAGTAGGAATCACTATCTCTTGGCCATTTTCTCTTGGAGCTGAAGGTTCGAGTTTTACTCTTCTTCGTTCGTTTTCTGCTGCCCTCGGATTTTCTAGGTTCCTCTTCGGAGTCTGAGTCTGAATCTGGATCGGGTTCCGAATTGTATTTGTAGCAGTCACGTCTATGGATGGAGACGCTCCATTTTTATCTACCGGGCTTCGTTTCAATCCCTCGCCATAGCGCCAGCTATCGCTTGTCGAAGAGAATTGTGTGAATTCAGGCGGCTTATATTTACCTTAAAATCGCATTATAAATGGTCGAAACGCTTTTCACAAGGGTTCCTTGTTTCACACTAGTGTTCATTGGACCGTTGAAAAAGTACACTACACTGATCATACTCTAAGCCCATGTTTGGCTACTGTTTATTTCAAATCACTTTCTTATAATTTCTTTAATAAAACAGTAAGAACTCTTCACAGTAACAAAATAATCTCGAAAGATACAATATTGAAATGAAAAACACTAGCTGTAGAGACATTAAAAAGGCATAATCATGCCAACAAAAGTAAAGAAATTTTGGCTGTGCAAAGCGCATGTAAATGTTGCATGCCTTGTGCTCCCATGTTTGTGTGTGATGCAGTACACAGTTTTTGATTTTTGATGAAACCGCAAGTATTTCATGTCTCTAGAATAAATTTTCTAAATTGAAGACAATCAAAAACGCCGAAATAACCAAACAAGACTTGTCTGAAATCACGATTCAATAAGGTCCCTTCATCCCAAGCTAAGAATCTTTTCTGTTTCTTCATCAGTGTTTATTTCATCAGCTTTCATGCTTTCCAAAATCGAATCTACCTCTCGACCAACTCTTTTATTCACTTTTATTAAGGTGTGGTACATATGCCTATTTACTGGAGACACCGTCCTCAGTGACCTCAAGAAAGCTTCAACCTGTTCAGGATCTGCTTTTTCACTAAGCCAATTCAATATCCGTGTAATCATTGCGGGTTTTGGCATCCATCCTGTGTTTTCTTCTTTCACGGCGAGAGCTTCCTTCAAGCACTCAAAAGCCTTCTCCATATTGTCCTTAATCAAATATCCGGCAGCAATGATTGCCCAACTGTTTGGTGTTGGCGTCTTTGCCCTAGACATAATATCTCGAAGTATTGTCTCAGCCTTCTCGATTAGACCTTTCTGACAGTACCCAATCAGGAGTATATTTGGCACTCTGAAATCATATGTGCGACAAGAAGAATCCCAATCCTTTAGCAATGTCTCAGCCGTCTCAAACTCACTGAGCTTCACTAGAGAACCCAGCATGGTTATGTAGTCTCTGTTAATTTTGCTTTTTACATGCATCCTTCTGCAAAACCCACAATCTCATCATCTCATCCTTATTCCCAAGATGTGCGTATAATGAAATCAAGTGATTATAGCCCAATGCATCTTTATTGAGCTTTTCTTCTAGTTTCTTCAAATAAAGAAGTGCTTTCTCCTTTTCATTTGCTTTTATAAGACAATAGGCCATATTGGAATAAGTAGCCCAGTCCATGGAGATATGAGGTTGGTTACCTATTTCTTCCGCGAGCTTCTCCATTCCATCTAGATCGGATCTCTCTCCATACGATCTTATGCAAATTCTGTAACTGAAGTTGTTCGGGGTAATACCATTCTTCTTCATCTCTGACAGAACATCAGGAATTTTCTCAAGTTGTCCCGTCTTTTTGTATAGGGTCATGAGATTGTTGTAAGCAAGAGATGAAGCATATCCTTTATCTTTCATCCTCTGCATATGGGTAAGGGTTTTGTCTAAGGAGCCTTCTCTGACATAACAGTTTAAGAGAGCACCATACGTCTTTTCATTTTTCTCCAGGTCACTCAGATTACCAAAGTATCTCTCCGCAGCTTCCCATCCATGGACCACACCAATAAGATCCAAATGCACGGCAAAATCACCTGGCGAAAATTCAAAGATACCTTTACAAGACATCCACTCAGAAATCTGCTACCACAAGCATCCACCGGCAGAAATTTAAAACAACACAAGTTATACACAGAAACTGAAACTGGACCAAGTATCAAGGATCAAATATGTCACAGTTGAAATGGGTGACAAGGTAAACCAACAAAAAAACAAGAAAAGAATATATAAGAGCACTTTCATAAAAAAATTGAAATGTGATTCCTGAGTTCGATTTTTTTTATTTTTTTGCTATTGAAATTTTGGAATCAAATATACCAGTTATAAAAGCTTTCACGGCCATAACAATCTTCAATTTTAGGGCAAAAGTTGTTTTAATGTTTTGTCCACTTAATTTCATTACCGAACAATTCTAGACCGGCACTCCTTCGTTCTTAAGGAGATTGACTAGGTGGGTATGAACCTTAATCGCATTTAATGCTGTAATTAAGACTAATTAGGAGTTTCCACATCTCGAGGAAGGGTTCAAGTGTTTCAGAATCTCCTAGTCGTGTAATTAGGATAATCTTAGCAATCTCTTTTGTGATAATGAAATCGTTATCTTCTTCATCCATGGAAATCAATCCAAAATCAAGGAAATGTTTTATGTACCATCTACACTCTTCCATCTTTACACACTTAATTAACTAAGTAAATATTTTCATAACAAATGCCAATTCCTCAAAGGATAAGAGGCTCGTGACTCGTGAGACTGATGTAAATGAAACAGGATTCCGAATTGTCTTTGTCTATGAACAAGGAAGCTATAGAAGTAATACAGCTATCAATATCATGGAGATGTCAAAAGAACCCATAAATTCCAGATTTCCAGTAACAAAGAAAAAAAACGAATGATAACAACCTGAAGGGCCTGAGAAAAAACGTCTACGGCTTCGAAGATCCCGAATTATCCGCTGCAGCTCAAGGTAATTAATCTTTCTACCCTCAGCGACCCACTGATCGAGCACGGGAAAGATATGACCATCCTGTCTGATAGGGCTAATTCTGGAAAACAAATTTCTACTCCTTGAGGCTGAGAATTTTACATCGGAAGTAGGTGAAGCAGCAACTATTGTGCAGTAAGTTTTCAAGGACAAAGCTTTTCTTAGAAAAATGAAATTTCTAGTGTTTGAAAATGAATGCGATCTATTTAAGGTACTGAACGTGGTGGGATTGGTAAAAATTTGTACTTGGCAATGCGACATGGAGAAGTAGTTTAGGGTTTGGATACTTCTGTTAGGGTTTAGGGTTTTACAGACGAGCGGACAGTTTAATGACGACGACGATGGTCTGGACCATTAAACAAGTTCTAAGAATCTAAAGGGTGTGTGTGATTGACTCATGAAAAATGTTTTTTTTTTTCCCACCCATATTTCTATTTTTCGAGCGTTTGAGTTTGATTGACATCTTTTTTTTTATGAAAAATATTTTTTAAAAGTTGATGATGTAATCATATTTTTCTAGAAAAAAAAAATTATTTTCTTCAAGAAATGATACGTTTTTATTTTCGAAATAATTCACATCATTCTCTCATTTAACCACCGATAAAAGATAGACAAGACCTTTCACGAGGTGATCGAGTTGATGGAGTTTGGTGAACGTGGAGATTTTTGGTCACGAGTTCGATTATCTTTATCAACACTTTTTTCGATTGAGTCTGTCGCACTGGACTTGTCTAGTGTGGTTAATCTGATTGACGTGATTTATAAGTTATTGCGTCAACCCGAAGATTTATCCAGCACGCACTTGAAGAGTAGCGACTGCGAATTCCTCGTCATAAAAAAATAAAAAAAAAAAATAGACAAGTATAACATTTAAGTGAATTGTTTCAAAATTGCTTAACTTGTATAATTGTAACTAACTGTTCACTAAACTTTAATATGCGTCACATTGTTCACTAAACTTTCTCCGATTTGCATTCCATCCATCATCCAAAATAAATCTATAACCATTTTCGTTGACGTCAACTTTACGTCCGCCACGTCAATGAGCAGCATGAAGTATATTAATGTTCAGTGAGCAATCAGTAACTATGGTATAAGTTGAGTGATTTTTTAAACAATTCACTTGTAACATTTTTCTAGGTTAAAAATTTCAATCAAGCAAATTTAATTAATAATTTTCATGTAAATAAATATTATTCTTTACATGTAAATTCAATGGTTGAAATCAAACACACCCTAAATGTTTTAAATTTTTTTTAATTGAAAATTAAGTAAATTATTCGTGTGACAATTGAAAATAATTACTTTTTTCTTTACAACAAAAAATAAATACTCTAAGTAAATTCTAAAGTAAATAAATGTTTTACATTTTTTAATTAAATATAGTTTATTATTTATGTGACAGTTGAAAATGATTTTTTTTTTTCTTGACGACAAAAAATAAATACATTAAATGTTTTACATTTTTAATTAAGAATAAGTAAATTATTTATGTGACAGTTAAAAATACTTTCTTTTTTTCTTGACGACAAAAAATAAATACTTTTTAAAACGTTTACTCATACATGAACTAAATTTTACCTTATTGTTAAATACTAACTAAAAAAGCTGTCATTGTATTATAAAATCTCCCTTGTATTTTAGTTCTTACAAATTACAATTATCATATATATTTACTATTTAGTTAATTAACTTTTTGAGTTAGTATTTCGGTTGTTTTACGTGTATATAACAATTTACATAATAGTTTATCAACAAATGATGTGACTGGATTTAATTGGATCAAATTCTCATCAATCAAATAATTTCTTCATTTACATTTTGACACCTCGACATTATGTAAAATAATTATGTACAACAAACATTTTCCATTTCCGATTTAGCATGTATATGTTTGTAAAATTGAAGATATTACATACAATGTAAACTTGTACACCTGACTGACCTCTAAATGTAGCGATCAAACTTGAGTATGATTAAAATCATGTCAAGGTATCGTCGATACATTTTTGTGCTTGAAATTTGTGATGACTTTTATGTATTTCAATGTTTCGAGTATTGTTTATTGTTATACAGAGTTCAAGAATTGTCTTCATGCCTTTCTTGGTTGGACACTGATTTTTCTTGTACTCGAAAACACTTTGCATAAACTCAATCCTTATGGAGTAGGAGCGACCAAAGTAGATCAACCAGCATATGAATTGGTTCGATGTAGTATTGCTTAACAGAAAAATCCTCTGGTTCGAATAAATCTAATATACCAGAGCTAATTAGACCGTGATCAATTGCAAATTATCCAATCAAATACAGAAACGAGGCATTTCTGGATGATACCATTTTCGCTACACTCAAATCAGCGTAAAGGGCAGATAAAAACATAAAAAAATAAAACCCATTACAGAAAAAAATATCCAAAGACAATATTAAAAGGTCCATTAATTTAACAACTAACATCATGTTGAAGAAAACATGAAAAACAGAGACATCGACTTTACAGGAGCATATCATGTTATTATATAGCCATTCTTGCCATGTCATGAGATAAATTAAAACAACAAAAGAGACAGCTTAATTCCCAGGAAAGACATTATTATACTTACCAATCTACACAAATTTATCTATGGAGGTTGTCAATGTGGATTCTGGAACTGCTCCAATAACTGCATCTTTCTTCTCTCCATTCTTGAAAATTAAAACAGTTGGAATGCTTCGGATTCCATAATCGCTAGCAATTTTAGGGCTCTCATCTGTGTTAACCTTGTAGCATTTAAGCTTTCCAGCATATTGCTTAGCCAGTTTATCAATGATCGGGTGGATCATGCGACAAGGCCCACACCACGGTGCCCAAAATTCAACTAAGATAGGTAAATCGGACTCGAGTACAAGGCTCTTCCATTCTGCATCCTTAATACCAGCCACTGCAGTTTGGATTAACAAACCACTATTATGATCACTACTTACGACCATAATAGCAAAGTTATCGGCAGAATGAATTGCTGAATATATGTCACAAGCCACAACATATATATCGAAGTGCAAATCAAGCCATTCATAACAATTACAGAAATGTCAAAAAAGCAAAAAATGAATGGTATATATCATATAGATGCATCTTATTTTCACTCATCAACATCATCATCATTTGGGTAAAGGAGAAGGGTAAAACATAAGACGCAGAGTTTAGGAGCTCAAATCACTTTAGATAATTACACTTGTTAAAACAGCAAGTTCATCAGATGATATACCCTCATCAGATAGTATAGTATTTTGATGTTGGTCGGATTATATAGGCTGTAATGAATTTGGTGGAGCTAGGGTGGATATCTGGGCCAAGTTAGGTTATATGCAATTTTGGCATGTGGGCTTGGATTGGGGGAATATGCACCCCTGGTCTTCTTTGGGTGGATTGAAATTGAGTGATCACAGCAAAGAAAAGGTGCCCGCAATTAATTTTTAATTTTCAATTTTTTTTCTAAAGAATGCTACACGTGTGAACAGTTCTGGCGTACACAGAAACGAAAATGACAATTTTTATTTTTTATTTTTTTGGTCAATTAATAACAAACAAAATAGAGCAGGAAACTTTTATGCTTTAATTTTATTCAATGACCAGAGCTAGTTAATTAAAAAGCAAGATCCTCTTTACACAGTGTCCAGACTAGACAAAATAAGGAAATACTAGGGTTTCCCACATAAGGAAACAAAATTAAATTGTTTTAAAAATTACAATAATTGAAAACCAAGAAAATAAAGTGAACTCTAATTAACTTAATTTCTTCTACGTCTGGAATAGACTTTTAACACTGCAACAAATATATTATAAGAAAACGCTAACGAGACTTCAAAGAAGGAAAAAGAAAATGCAAAATGAAACAAAAAATCTTCTCCTATACGGGTTTCCTTTAAAATGTCCAAACCAGTATCATATATCCAGAATATCTAGTCAAAATAAATCCATATATTGCACCCAAAGAAAAGCAAAAAAAAAATAATAATAATAATAATAATAAAGGACACGAGGGAACTGAAGTAAAAGCTTTTGCAATTTGAGAAAATATTAATATTCTCGGATTAAATGTCATTTATGTCAATGTTCTTTCATCACAACTACATACTTGCAGGATCAGTTTCAATAACATTAGAAATAATTTATTTTGAACAGATCTGAACAGGCCATAAACACACATTGATGCCTCGTGAGTACTGATTAATATTTAAGTACTTGGCAGGGAAACTCCGTGAGTAAGACTATTTCTTTTAACCAATCCCATGAGCGTGTAACCAGGGAGAAGGAAGATGGGGGGGAGGGGGGTACACTGAGGGATGGAATTCGCCCATGCTTATAAAGAAAGCTGGGCCCAACCTGACTACCACATCTCATAAGTTATTTATGTTCATGTTGGCTAAGCATTTGCTGGCCTGTTTTGTAATTCTCCTTGAATAACTATACAAGCACCAAAAAAATAAAAAAGGAAGCTAGTAATTTCCCAGCCTTTTATAGTGAAGTATTACTCAAAGAGCACAATGGTATTAAAGTGGACCCAGATAACAGATCAGTAATAACTATTTGCTTTACAGTCTAAATTTAGGCGCTGAAGATGGATATTATATTTATTACTGTGTCACTTAGATTATATATCACTGTAACTACTAAATAAAAGTTATTACCCTACATCACTCATGATTTATTTTGCCATCTAATTCAAAAAGAAAAGATTTTGACGCCAACATTTTCAAATAAACCTTAGCAATATAAGCACCAATTTGCAGTCTGACGTAAAACATTGGCAAAAGCCGCAAAGTTGCACCATATTCAGAGTTTAGAGTTGGTAGTATGGGGAAATTGCTAGAAATTTAGTATTAATTATTTGTATGAGTAAAGCTTTTACCTAGTCACTAGGTAGTTAACTATTTTATACCTAGTCTTTAGGATAGTCCTATTCTATTGGGTTGTTAGCATATTTTTTGTCAATTTAGTTGGGCATATGGCTATAAAAGCACACTCTGTAAATGTTTTAAATGCATTCAGTTTTCTCATTCTTTTATTGGCGTTTGTTCTTTTCTTTAGCCCATTTAAAGCTAGATGACAAGGGAAAAATGTATTTTTTCTTGGTGTTAGTGATCAATCAAAAGCTTATAAGCTTTATAATCCTATCACTATGAAAATGCTTATCAGTCGAGATGTTTTTGATGAAGTTCAATTTTGGCCATGGAACAAAAATGTTGCTAAAGAACAAATTCCAACTAGTTTTGATAGAGAAAATGAAGATGAAGCAAAACAGCCCCAACAACAACCTTTTTCCAGCAACTGTTGCACATGAGAATCCTCAAAGTGAACCTAATATAGCTTCTGAAATCTCCCAATCAGCACTAGAATTTGACAAGCACGTTGAAGTAGCAACTAGATCGCATCCTCGTTGTGTTTGAAAGAAGCCAGCATGGATGTCAAATTATGAGGTAATCGAAATTGATCAAACTGAAGATCCACTCACACACTTTACTCTGTTTTCAAATTGTAATCCCACAGTTTTTGAAAGTGTTGTCAAAGAATAAAAATGGCGGAAGGTTATGGATGATAAAATAGTAGCTATTGAAAAAAACAACACATGTGAGTTGAGAGATCTTCCAAAGGGGCAAAAGACAATTGGTGTCAAGTGAGTTTATAAGACAAAATGGAAGGAGAATGGTGAAGTTGACAAGTACAAGGCATGGCAGCCAAGGGCTATAAACAAGAGTTGGGTGTTGATTACAAAGAAGTTTTTGCTCTGGTTGCTAGACATGATACAATCTGATACAATCAGATTGGTAATTGTGTTGGCAACTTAAAACTCATGGCCTATTTTTCAATTAGACGTGAAATCAACATTCCTCCATGGCGATTTGAATGAAGTGGTATTTATTAGTCAAACTCTTGGTTATGTTAAAGTTGGAAATGAGCATAAAGTGTATAGGTTAAAGAAGACTCTATATGGATTAAAACAAGCTCTACGGGCATGGTATAATCGTTTAGAAACTTATTTTTTGAAGGAATGATTTCAACAATGTCCATATGAACATACACTTTTCATAAAAATTGGAGATGGAGGGGAACTGCTTATTGTTTGCTTATAAGCATCCACACTGGAAGTAGTGGAGTTGTAAAAAATTTAAGGAATCCATGATGGTTGAGTTTGAAATGTCTGATCTGAGAATGATGCATTATTTTCTTGGTATAGAAGTAGTGCAATCTGTTGATGGTATTTTTGTCTCCCAAAAGAAGTATGTACAAGAAATTTTAGACAGATTTCGGATGAAGAATTGCAATTCTATAAGGACTCCAACGAAGTTTCGTCTAAAACTCATAAAAGATCCAGAAGAAAAAAGGGTTGACAGCACTCTTTATAAGCAAATTGTTGGAAACTTGATGTATTTGACTACAACAAGACCTGATATTATGCATGATGATAGTCTCATTAGCAGGTAGTCAGGTACATGGAACACCCAAGGGAGAGTCATCATCTTGCTGCAAAGAGGATTTTTCATTACTTGTAAGGTATGAAAATTATGGATTATTCTACAAGAAGGGAGAAAAGTCAGATTTGATGGGTTTTATTGATAGTGATTATGCTAGAGATTCAGACGATCGAAGAAGTATTTCGGGATATGTTTCATGCTGGATTCAGGGGCTGGCTCATCACTCATGGTCGTCTAAGAAGCAATAAATTGTCACTTTATCAACTACACATGCTGAGTTTGTAGCCGCAACGGCATGTGCTTGTCAAGCTATTTGGATGAGAAAGATTCTTGGAGAACTTCATTTCAAGCAACATGGACGTACTCGTATATATTGCGACGGCAGTTCTACAATTAATCTCTCAAAAAATCTTGTTTTACATGGAAGAATCAAGCATATAGATGTGAAATATCATTTTCTACGAGAACTCACCAACAACGGTTCAATTGATCTTATTTCTGCAAGAGTGAAGATCAAGTTGCGGACATATTCACGAAGCCCCTCAAATTTGTTGCATTTCAAAAGCTCAAGAAGCTACTTGGTGTCTATGGAAAGGCTGATTTGATGGAGAGGCATAGTAGCTAGTCTTCATTAAACTCATGTTTTTACACAGTAGTTTTAAGGGATGGATTGTTAGAAAGTTATTATTAATTATTTGCATGAATAACGCTTTAACCTAATCACTAGGGAGTTAACTATTTTCTTCCTAGATTTTAGGATAGTCATACTCTATTGGGTTGTTAGCAGATTTTTTTGTAAATTTAGTTGGGCCTTATGGCTATAAATAGCCTACTCTCTAAAGTTTTTAAATGCATTAAGTTTTCTCATTCTTTTATTGTTCTTTTCTTTAGCCCATTCAAAGAACGCAGTAGTAGTTTTTTCTTTGTTGAGTGCACATTTATTATCAAAAATAGTTCCAAATTCAAAAGAAACTTTTTTCGAGCTCCTGTTACATGCAAATTTTGAATGAAGTATAACAAATCTATCAATTCTATTCGCAAGCAATTTCAGTACTTTTTTAAAAAAAGTAAATTCCAGCCAAAGTTTTGTCCATTGAACAAGTCGTAGGTTACATCTCATTTTAAGTAGAATTGGCATCACTAACGTATAATTGAACAAACAATCTAAAAGTGTCGAGCACTGAAACAAAATATAAAGGAAAAGGAACAAAAAAAAAAAGCTGAAATACGAACCTTCATCTGTCTTTTGCGCCTCGCAGACGATTCGACTACCACGGCAAGGTAGTCTTGAACGTAAACTCAACGATGCGGATGATCGAGCCAGATGGATCTTCAGGCCTCTAAACTCGGCTAACTTGACGGAGCTTCGGCGAGAAAAGGAACCTCCAGTTACCGGAGCCAATGATGCGGACTGGAGAGCAGAGGCGCGTGGGACAGTTAGGGTTTCCAATACACCAGCCATAGCCAAAAAAATAAAAAAATCTCGCGCAGAGAGATTTCGCGTATGGTTAATTGGGTGGGGAGTGTGGTGCAGTGAAATTTGTTTGGTTTTAGTATATACTTGGAGGATTAGATGATGAATGGATGAGAAGTAGTTACAATGTATTGTCTTGACACGTTTCATTCAATAGATTGGGCATGATTACTATTGGGGCCCACATTCTAAGTATGAGCATGTTTGGTTAGTTCAATTTGGTTATCGATTTGTTTTCAAAGTAATCGAACCAAATCATTAACTTGTGAAAATTTTATATATAAAATCATTTGTTCCAAATGTATCTATAGAAAGAAAGCGAATCATAATAAAAGTTCCACGTTTATATCGAGATAATTTACATAAATATAGAATAATATTTCATAAATGATTGAACCAAATATATTAAAATGATTTATTTCAGGTTTTTTGCTTTCGGATAGTAGAATCGAGAACCCAACTTTCGATTCTTAATTCTAGTACAAGAATCTGTTTAATACTTTAAGCATAATCGGATCGAACTAGCAAGTCATTCAATACTTCTATCCACCCCTACATATAGCCGAACATGATTAGTTTTGATGGGTTTAAATCTTATCTATGTCATTTTATTTACCGTCAAGTCATACTATTTACCGAGCTTGAGTAAAAATTCTATTTAAAAAAACTCAAATATAAGAAAGATGCGTCGACTATGGTTGGATTAGGCTAAGTACACATATCTCAAGTTCGAGATACTCCTCATACAGACTCTACAAGCCTGTTTACACCTAGAGAAAGCATTTTACACGCATTACAGTCACCACGTACATTACTACTAAAAGAAGATAACTCGCATTTTCAATACATAAATTGGTTCCCTATGTTCTCAACTAAGGGTATTCCCATAGGATCCCTCTGCAATGCGCAATGGCATTGAAGGAGCTAAGATAAGTTTTTCTCTTGCATATAACGTTCTATTTTCTCTACATCTTCTGGGGTATCAACGCCATGGGCCTCATGGTCAACTTTAATTACCTGCACAGGAACAAGAATGGAAAAAATTGAGACAACTTGATTTTTTTCAACTGTAAGAAACAAGGAGGAGTTCATATTTTCCATAAGCACAAAATTACTATCGCACCATAATGATGATCTAAAAAAGCAGGGTTATTATGTGAGTGTTCAAAAGTTCGAAGACTAAAGGAAATCTCGCTAAAAACTGGTAACGAAATCACTTTGTTTCCTTCCATGTTCATCTTCTACCGTTTTCTATACCCGTTATGGTTATACAATTATCTGAGAAATACAAATATTGCACTTGTATAAACATATTCAGCAATGAAGCATTTACAAATTTAGGAGGATTAAGAAAATTAAGTCAACTGATGTCCAATCGTAGGAGGAGAGTGCACAAATGCAATGTCACACTAGTTACAGCATGTTTGGGTGAGCTTATAGGTAAAGTCAAACTTACCTTTTTAAGTTACTTAAGCAAAATATGCTTAAATGGCATCTAAATTCAGTGGCAAGATCTTGGCACGTACATAGGAAAATAAAGAACTAAGAAAGAAAATAGGGAATCAGTCAAAAGAATCATGACAGAAATTCTAATATCAACCTTCATTTTGTATCCGTTTTCGAGGACTTTCAGCTGTTCAAGATCTTCTTCCAGTTGAAGTGGAGTTGGTGGCAACTCTGGATATATCTCTAGGAACTTTGAATCAAGGCTCTGTGCAAACATCCAAAACTCAGCATTATATACTGACAAATACAATCAACTATGATAATAATTTCTTGTTATGTTCTTGTCACATTCAAAATCGCCACCCTTGAAGATGAGCAATCTCAATACCATTTGTCAAAGTTTAATTCTTTAGTTATTATATAATCACAAATGTTACTAAATGTGGCTACAATACAATTTGACTTAGTCATACAGAACAATTCATAGTTTTAATAATCCTATTTTCCTTTTTCACATCCTAATTCGTTAACATGGTCCTATATATGCATAAATGCTTCTCAAGTAAATTACAGATAAATACAAACATAAAATTAGAGAGGTCCAATTGAATCAGTCCATCAAAGTTCAATCATTTGATTCCATTTAGCCCATAAGTTACATTACTTGTCCAATTTATAATCTACGAAGTACATTCTCTTTAATCAAGTTTCATTTCAAACAGTAATAGTAACACCTCAAGATTTCAAGTTGAACAAGCTACAAGTGTTGTAATTGGGACACGGACTTTGAAATTGGTAAGTGAAACTTGTCCCGTTAAACTCAATGTTAATCATGCACGCATGATACAAAAACCAAATTCGCAATGGGAAAAAAAATAAAAAAAATCATCTATACGAAAAAATGGCTTTACAGAACCAACTTTGATATTTCAGGACAGGATTATGGTGCAGAAAGTATTAATGATGAATGCGCCACAATTCTTTAATAGATACCTGAATCCCCAGATGAAGCAAGTACGGAAATTGAGGATTGACCTTTCCAGACCTATATCAAAAACATATAAAGAAATGTCAATATCTAAAAAATAAAGCGTGTCTGAGAAATGCTTTCGCATACTGATTGCAAAGCAGAAAAGCACTAACTTGTTGAATGGTATCAGTCCTCGTGAAAAATAAATTGCATATCCACGATTGTCCACCACACATTTAACACGATTTGGATCGAATGCGTCTTCAGATTTCAAAGAAGTAACCGCGGTGCTGAACACTGCATCTGGAGCAGCCTGCACAAGTTACAAATCTCATTTGAGTTGCATAAAGTGGCCATGAAACAAACACACGTACAAACCCATAAGAAGTAGCATATTTTCCTATTTCATAATAATTGTAATTCAGTAATTTTTCATTAAATACCACAAATATTGCATTTAAAATTTGTCTTTTATTATCTTATGAGAAAAGAGAAAGCTGATCAATGGTGCATCAAGATATTTTGATCCACTACAGTTGGCTTTATGGACGTTTGCTTCCAAATTGTGATTCTATTCTCACAGATTATGAGAAGATAATGTTCAGAAAAGAAAAGTATTTAGTTCTCATTCCAATTCAAAAGTACAATGAGAAACCCATAAGAATATCCCAAATGGGAATAGATCAACCCCAAGACCTGACACTCATGGGACCCTGAGGGTGCTCTGACAGGTAATATATGACCAAGGATTGGTTCACGTTGTGGACTCCATCGTTGGGTTCGGGGCACCAATGAGACTTCCTTAACACCCTGTGTACATATGGAACACTAACCTTTTGAATTTAAATGAAAATAAATCCGAGAACTTGTCTATGCCATATAAATATTCAATCTCCTCATACACTAGCCTATTCTAAGTGGAAACCATCATGCATACTTTATTTTCACTTAGGTTATTAGCAGTGTGTCTACTATAAAACAGTGGTCCTTCAAACCAAAGTGCAGTTGACCGCTATGAACTCCAAGTGTTATTTGCATGCTTCAATATAGCCTCATGGCTTGAGCACCACGAGTTGTAGATTGGCTTGGAGTGGTCATTAATGACATACCAAATAGATACTGTCACTCACTGCTCATTGCAGGAACTAGACATCGCATTTTGGAGATGTTATTGACTGTTATCTTCACGGAGAGAAAAGATAACAAATTAGAGCTCAACCTTTACTATCCCTATCTTTTCCATTTTTTGTTATTTGCCATACTACCGTATTCATTAGCCAGGAAGTACATACGACATAAACACTACCTGAAGAGCCTTTACTATGCCATCTATTATTTCAGGTTCAATAAGAGGTTCATCCCCCTGAATATTGACAACAATATCATACTTGTTCCCAAGCTTTTGATGTGCTTCATTACAACGCTCTGTGCCTAGAAAATTTTTAAAAGCAAAAAGTTAGCAATATATCCAACCAACACAAGTTTCCATGATTTAAAGCAGACTGTAGGATTTAACTTACCATTTCGACATGATTCTGATGTCATTATCACATCAGCGCCAAATCCTCTACAGCATTCTGCAATCTTGTCATCATCCGTCGCCACAACTATATCAATGAATCAGCACCCAATTAGAAACCACAAAAACCAAAACTTTAACATAATTCTATTTTTATTTGTCTATCCATACATAAGCATATATGGAGCAAAAATGAAGTGGAGCTCTACCAATATGATCCAACGAAGATGCCATTTTTGCCCTTTCCCATGTTCTCTGTAATTAAGAATTGAAAGGTGAATAATCATATATCAATAACACTGTAGTCTCTACAATTTAAATATGCATTTCATTGTTCAAATTCTACTTTTAGTGGACACAAAATTTGCGCATAAAATTGTATCTAATGTAAAATAAATAGCTTGATAAAACCAATAAGGACTAATAAATTCTCTGTATTAAAAACAACAATGAAAATGAATAGAATTCACGTATCCAGCTGATATAATAGCTTATGCCTTCGTAAAGTTGCCACATTTATTTATTTAAATTTGACCTTCAAAAAGCCCCACACATACAGGTCGAATTCATTTTATCATCAGCATATCACTTGCAGAAGTTTCATAAATTGGTGGCGGCAAATATGAACCCAGGTCTTTGGTCTAGCTCTATCACCATGTTAATTATCTCATCAAAATGCTTAACCCGTTCCAAAGTGGCCAAATTTACTTATTTAATCGTGATCTTCAATAATTCAAGTAATAAAAAAGCAGTTGTAGGAGTGGATGAAATAAATAAGCAGAATTACTTGGATCATGGGCTTGCCAAGGATGTGAACGAGTGGTTTGCCTTGGAACCTAGAGGAAGCGAAACGGGCAGGTATGATCCCGACAACCCGGCTCCGGAACCTTCCAGATCGACGATAATACAAGTAGGCGTGAGCACCAAGTGCCACCGCGGCGGCCGCCCCCACCGCCAGGCCGTGAATAATCCATGATTTGGTTGACACGGAGCTAGAGCCAGAGCTCGAATCGGAAGATGACGGCGTGCAAATCGGCATTTGGATACTTTGGCGAAGAGATTTTGTACGGATAACTGGAAAAGAGAAGATTCAATCGCGCTTGCACTTGGATGGAGGTTCTAATGGTAGCTCCAACCAATGTAAGTTACTCAATTTCGCTCAGGGCACATCTTCAAGGTAAAAAGGGAAGTAGGAAAAATTCAACGCTTGAGACTATGGTGTCAAAGTTTGAATTTTAAAATATGAATTTGACTATTGGGTAATTGTAAATGTACAATTAGCTTCCATTTAATGGGAAATGCTGTTTGTACAGCATGGTGCATCGCACCGTGCACAGCATCCCCTAATAGGAGTGGGGTAATCGCGAACCCCACCTCCTATTGTGAGGCGACTGTGCACGATGCGGTGCACCGTGCTGTGCCTTCAGCGCCTCTCTCCATCCTATACTCTTGAAAATATAATCTGCGATTTATCTACTACATCAAGACTCAGGACACGACAAGTGGGAACGTCAGTAATGGAGCGTAATCCCAAAAAAAAAAAAGTTACTCAATTGCTAAAAGAATAAAGATATTCACATATTTTGTACAAAATGATCTCTCAAAACAACTGTGGACCCCACGTGGATTCAAAAATATCGATTGTGTAGTCCCACCTTATTATGTGTAATGAGTAAAAGATTTTATGAAAAAAAAATTAGAACATATAACATATTAGTACATATAAAATATAGTTTTGAAATTACTTTTTAAACTAGGATAATACTATGAATACACTTTCATAATGTATATAATGCATTACACTCCCCCCATATGAAATGGGGGCACAAATATTTGTAGTGTTTATAAACAAAATAAGTAATTTTAAGCACCAAATTTATTACAAAATAAGATAGTAAAAATAATAAAAACCATGTCTAATGTGATCATTTGCCTTCCAAATCCAATATGGATGCATCATTGCTTTGTTTTTGCAAATAAATTGTTATTATGTAAATAACAGTTTTTAATTCTCATATTTGTGCCACGATTTCATTAACAGATCCTCAAGCTCCACTTCTTGTTGTCACTCCCAAACGTTCTTTCTCGTACGATGACCAGGGGCTCAAAAAAGATAAGGCAATGACAGTAGCACTTGATATATATATTAAAAAAATTTTAAAAAAAAAGTGTATGGAAGCTGGAAAGAAATCACAATCCCAGCCACTAGTTACTTTTTCTCGATTCAGAATTCTAGTGAACAGATAAAAAAATAGGCAAGTAGCTTGCCTGTAAAAACTGAACAGGACCCTTTTGATTGTAAACATTTCGACAGAAGGAAGCTCTAGCAATCGTATCATTAGAAGGTTCGGAATTGATAAACCCATTTTCAACCACATTTCCCTCCACAGAAGTTCCTAATCGCTGGAACTACATCCGCTTAGAAGCCCGGGAGACTATTTTAAGCACAGAAAACTAATTAATAAGCAATGTGTGAAGAGGATGAGCCGCAGCCGCCTCTTTGTCTGTTGCTATCACCATTACGTTGGTGATGTCTCCAACGCGGTTTCTTTGCACTCCTCTCCTTAGTTGTACCAATTTCTGCACGTCTGTCTCTATTTTCTTTCACCTTTTTCGCAGGCTTGTTCTCTTTAGAAGCCCTTCTCTTCTTTCTTGAGGATTGGGCATTACCATCCTCAGAGATCCCATGTCCCCGTGGGAGTGGTTCTTCATCATCATCTAACTGCCAATTACAATAAATCTCCTGCTTGTTGGAAAATTGTTGCTTCAATGACTCTCCAGCACCTGGAAGCAAGGTCTGAAATGTCACTTCGCCACTAGACCCTCCTTTCCGTTCCAACAATACGGCATCAGGTCTGATTATAGTGCCAAGAATGCTCCTGTTGGGGCCTAGTCCCATTAAGGCCTTTGCATTTGTCAACGTGTTGAAAGCCATTGTAAAAGCAGATCTAACCTGCAGTAACATAAAATAAGTAAAAGTCAACTTCTTCTCAAATATGATCCCAGAAAAGAACTTGGCCTAAATGGAAAAGCAGAAGAAATATCGAGGACCGCTAGCACGAACATAGAGAATAATAAAACTGAACAAGTTACAGGCTCACAAATTATGTAATCAACCGAAAAGCAAGAGCAAAGTCAAATTTGATCTGCTATTAACTCAGCCGTATGACAGCAGTTGCTCTCATTAGCAAGTCCATACATGTTACCGCAATTATTTCAAGTAACTAAAAGAAAATCTGGTCCTCTTAAAACTAAAGATTAGGAGATAACAGGAAACAGCAGAAATCTCCCCCAGATTTTTCCTTTCAACCATTTTTTGGATTTTTGTTTTGGGGTAGGGGCAGAGCAGCTATTTGCGATGCCAAGGAAACAACCAGTTATGACCTTTGTACAGGTGAGTCACTCACGAATACAAAGTATATTTTCGTTCCTAATTCACTTCATGTGTTCAATTCGCAAATAGTTATTGGAGTTAGGAAGTAGAGGAAAAAATATGGTGTTAGGAAGAATCTTACCTGAAAATAGTTGTAAGAGTTCTTCCCTATGTCATTATCTGGATCCTGTTGCCAGAACAAATAAGTATGTGAATAATTACATAATATAATAAACTGTGCAAGATGCTCGTTTTCTGTTTTTCCTCCCTCATAGAGGTCATATATAGTTTCTCAAATATCTCAATGAAAGCAGCAAAACCTAAATAACGAATAGAGAGTTAAAAAAAAACTGAAAGATGCAGCAACGTAAATCCTGCGCTCACAGAAACATATCCAATGAATGTGTTCTGTGCTTTCCTGAGAGTTCCTTTGAGGAGCAGAAATCAAATGTATCGAAATTTATTATGTTACCTGTGGGTCCTCAATGGCGATAACAGAGGGCTTTCCTTTAACTAAAAACCTAAACAGAAGAGAAAGCCCCATGGAACAACAATCAAACTCAATAAAAATCACTAGAACAAGCTAAGAGTTTCAACACCATTGAAGAAAATGTTACCCCTTGCTGCTTTTTAAGAAGAAAGTGCCTCCCCCATTGCAAGATACACCAACATCAGTTGTATTCAACTTGCGACCATATACGTCGAAAAAGTTCACCTATATTCCAAAAACAAAATCATGATAAACTTTAGAATTCCATATAATAAACTAACAAGTATTATAGAAATTTTATAGAAAAAGTAGTTTGTTAATTAGGAAAGGATGTCTTTAAAACAAGATCTAATCCAAATTCAACTTCAACTTCATACAACAAAAATGAAAGAAATAAAAAAAGACTAGGCTGTGCACAATGTAATGCTATCAGCCACTTCCAGGGTAAAGAAAGAAAAGTTTCAAAGGTTAAATTGCTTACAACAGTCATCTTTCACTGAAGTTTCCCCAAGAAATATGTTGGGTAATTTAGTGATGTCCAAATAACCCCTAGGCAATGATAAAAAATTGTGACCCTTATTCTTTCATAGGCTATAAGCCTGGGATTGAAGAATATTATAAATTCACACCGCAATTGTTGTAGCCCAATCATGTTGGGTATTTAGAGGAAATCAGCCCATTAGGCTATGTGCTCAATACTCAATCTTGGAGATAAACGTTGAAGTTAGAGATATACATTATCCTTATCCTTGGTAACCCATTTCAGTTTTCTTGTGCTCTATCTTGGAGAGAAAAATCTGAAAAATTCGTTTGTCCCTTTGCCTATAAATTGGAGTCTCTTGGCTTCATTATATACACACCAAAAACAGAAGAATACAGTCTCTGCTTTGTGCTTGAGAACCGTCTCTGCTTTGTGCAATTTGAAACCCATCTCCTTCCTGCATTTTTGTGCCTTTGTGAGCTGGTTGTTTGCCTGTGCCTTAGTGTGCATCTCGGATTTCGAAAGTCTCCATTTGGTGTTACCTTTGTGGTGTTGGATCGATTAATTTTCTGAGCCGAATTAAAAAGGGGAATTCACTGTTCTTGTTCTTCATTTTGATTCCTTTATTGATTATTGTTAATTTCCTTAACTTAGATTGTTGATTTGTTCGATTGTAGGGGGAATTAACATCAACAAAATAACTTATTTATTTTAACTAAAGGAACAGTTCTCTTGCAAATCTGCAAATCACATCCACTACTTTTAGGCTTGTATTACTCACAGTTATAATAAAAGATAAAATGGGTATTGAAGTTTTGACTGATTTAGTATGAAATTACATGGACTTCTTTTATTTGTACAAAGAGAATCATCCATTCCGGAAAGGGTGACCTTAAATCTTCCAATGCAACTAACTAATATACAGTATCCCGGTTTACATGCCATTTCCTAATTGACTAAAATGATCGTTCAGTACACTCTCAAGAAAGGAAAAAGACCAGCACATAAATCTGGCTATTTGCCTTTAAGGAAAAATACACAACCCATTAGATTTTGGGTCAATGTGCTTCAAAACCTAAATGAGAATAGAAAATGGAACAATTTAAACAGGAATCTCAAAATTCAGAAAAAGAAAATCATATACTATATACGATCCACCTCACAAGCTTACCAGTAGAACTCCCAGGTTATATTCTGGAGAAGCTTGTCGATCTTGCTGACTCTGAAATATTATAAGTGACAGGTAAACAAATCCAATAAATAACTAAAGGAAGGAAAGAATATGAAGTTTAAAAGAATTATGACTCCTTTCGTCTAAGAATTGATGCTTTCCATAAACAAGCCCAAGGCAAGGCAGAAAATATCACTACTTTTGAAATATTGGAAATCAGACCTATTCTGTTGTTAGTTTATGTTTATCAGTGCTTTAGGAAATAGCAACTACTACAGTAACCAAAGGTATCACTCACCCTGTTTCAAAAACAGAGGAAAGGCCACCAATGGCGCAAGGGGATCATTATTTTCTCTTTTCATAATTAATCTGATGATACAGATTACATATCTTATAGTTAGCATGCAATAGAATAGTCATATCAATATTGGAAACATCATTCTAGTCTAATTACCTGCAACATTGCTATGAGCATGACAAGGAGTGCATATGAACCAATTCCACCAGTGTACACCTAGAGGGAAAAATGCTCCTGAGCAAAAAAAATATGGAAAATATATTTCTGGCATATGAACTTAAACCATGAATATTCACCTCGTTCAACTGTCTTTGCTGCAGGAAAACTTTCAAAATCAGACATAAGGGTCGTAATGGTGGCCATTTAGATATAGCATCCTACGAGAGAGTTAAAAGTATTAATGGAAATAACATCATAGTACCAACAAAAATATAATAAAATTTTATAAGAAGCTAATGGAACATACAATTATAAACTCTGCAGACTTCGGCCCACTTTGAACATCAAAGCTGTTGCCAAGACATAAGAAATCAAACCCAAAAAAGTAGTCAAAATGTGGCAGAAGGATAGATGATAACATTGAACATTTGAGCAGAAGATCATTTCCACGCATCACAGACACGGAAACGGATGTCGACACCGACACGGACAAGGACACGAACACAATGTGTCCATGATACACGACTTTTCAAGAAAGCAGGACATGGCCAGCTCAGGACGCTAAAAAATTATACATTAATATTATTATATGTATGCTGCATTTTAATTTAGCAGTGTTGTTTGAAATAAAATTAATACTCTTTAGGTTTGAATATTGAAGATGAATTTTTTAGGCATGACAAGTGACAACTTGTAATATTTTGTACCAGTATTGGAGATCAAAAATTGAAATATTCATGTATGAAGGCATGTCGTGAAAGTATCCATCACATGTCAAAACTTCACATATTCATATTCATATTCATATATAAAATAGGACACACTGTGGATACCTGTTCTAGAGTGTACACGGAGTGTAAGTATAGGATACACGAGGGACACGAACACGGAATCCAAGAAGCAGTGTTTGTGCTTCACAATTTTAAGGTTATCAATATAGGGTTATTGCAACTTTGGACAAAGCAAATTTACGAAGAAATGAAAATAAAAATGATCCCCAAACCCCACCCGAAAAGAAATATAATGATGACAATAAATACAATGAAGAAGAACAAGAAAAGGTTGCCTAATTAAGCGCCCTTCCAAAATAAAGAAATAATAACCTCAATAGGATTTTCATTTGTCATGTTAACGAAAACAGAGATTATTGTTAAGGTTTATAAACGCATTGGCTCTTGTCAAAACTGATATCAAAGTTCAAGCAGCACTTAAAAGTTTAGCCAAAACAAACACTAAGCCTTGTTCCTAAGAATTTGTACTGACTACATGATTCCTTCTTTGCTATTCCATTCTCTTTTTCAATAGATCTAATGAGAGATCTAAAGTATTTAGATCCATAGAACTACCACAAGCCAAGTTAATTTTTCTTTTCCTTTAAAACCAAGAAATGAAAATAAAAGCATGTTCGGCAAAGCTTAAATTATGATTTAAACTGGTCAAACATGTTTTTTATCCACATATTTCTTAAAATTCACAATTTACTGTCCACTTATTATCCGCATATTTCATCGCTGCTTATAAGCACTTAAAAAGCACCACCATGCAAGCACCCCAAGGAAACAATAATAATGAAGAAGAACAAGAACAAGAAAATAAAGTCTCTGAATCAAGTGTTCATTTCCAACATAAAGAAATATTAGTCTCAGTCTAATTTTCATTTGTCATGTTCACCAAAACATAGATTAATCGATAAGGTTTTATCAATGCATTGGATGGCTTCACTTCTAATTTGACTCTCCCTCAGTTGACGATTGAGTGAGTCAAAATTGGCATAAAGCTTTGGATGATAGTTGAAAAGGCGAATAACTGATGTAACTTTTTTTCTCTTACTTCAAAATTTGTCCTAGAATCCTTGTTATCATATACTACGAGCAGCCGAGTACTGGATAATTTGGAATGAGAATCTTTAAAAGAAGGTCATATTGTAGAATTGCACAACAAACTAAACCTTATTCTCAATAAATTTGGGTTAACCATATAAATCTTCTTCACCATTCCATTCACCGTGTTACTAGTAGAATTTACTGGGAGATGTAAAGCATTTAGATCCTTAGAAACTACCAAATGCGAAATTGATTTTGGCCTACTCTTCCTTCTAACTTGGTCTTCTGAAATTGTGTCAATCTTATGAAATACATCCTCTTCAGATCAAAGCAAAATATAGCCCAACCACCTAAGCCTCCCTTATATCCTCAATCGGTCCCAAACAGAAAATCTTACCGTGAGTTAATTGCCAGAGATAAAACAACGAAGCGATCCTCTTAAAAGCACAACTCACTACAATTGAGGAAAAAAGTGAAGTAGGACAAAGCGACGGTAAAAAGTAGCATATTATGATTCATTTCTCATAAACCAATCAATGGTCGAACTGTGAAATCTAATAAAAGATGAAGGTTGAATAGCCAAACCTTATATCAAAGGAAACACCACTTTTCTTCTCTACAAATTTAACAATTGGTACCCGAGCCCTTGCGATAACCTGATATTGGAACAGACAAAAAGACAAGAAAACCTTGAAAATATTTGAACTTAATTACAGTGAGAAGTTTACTCTACAAAAACAGACCTGTATCTTCTTAGCGATTCCTTTTTGAGAAAGGGCCCTAGAAAGAGCCTGTAAGCCAATCTGAGGACTTCTGATCTCTGAACCCAAGATCACAACCTGCCACCAAGCACCAAATTATAAATCAATTGTCTACAATCAATGTAGTAACAAATCCTTGGATTATAATAAGAAAATCAGTAAGCTTGTAAGGAAAACTCTTCCAACACAAAGTATTGCTCATGCTTTGGGACAACAACCATCAATGACCAAGTACTCCAGATATCGTGTTTATTGTACAGAACACGAGATTAAGCTATTTAAGTTTGATGTCAGCAGTGAAATCCAAAAAAGAAATGAAGCTTTCTTATTATAGAAAATAATTGCAGTAATTCACGTGGAAAGAGTTCACGCCCAAAACAAAACAAGAAAAAACCTATCTACTACCAAATTGAAGTTTAATTCTGAAAGGTCAAAGCTAGACTCTACTCTCAAATGGAAAGAGCGTGTATCCTCTCAAATTCTAAAATTGCGTTCTCTCACCTTCCCCAATTTCCATTTGCAAAACAAACCACACTGACATATAAGCACTGTGAATTTTAATATTTTCCTTCACCTTTAATTTTTCTCCTTTCTGAATCAGTCAGCTCCATGAAGTAGATCTTAAAATGGCAATGAAAATGACTAACTCAAGCATCAACAAGGACCTGATAGTAGCATCAAGTGACTCTAGTAGGGGGCTCGTGACTAATTTGGAAAAAAAAACAAAAACCAATTCGTTTAAAGGTCAAGCAAGAGAAATTTGTTTTAATTCAGCTAAAAACAGAAATAGGAGGTCCACCCAGCAATAAATTAAGTTCGGCGTGCCCCTTTTGTTTTAGAATAACATGTTACCGAATTATTTATCGCTATAGACTAAATTATAGACACTATTATCGGTTTAAATAATCTATTTCACTATCATAAATATAAAAAAAATAGATGTATCAAATGTATTCTTCTGAACCTTACATACAATTAAGGAAATCTTATTGGATGACGATATATTCTACTGCCATAAAAATTATAAATTAGAAGTATCAAATTTATTGTTTTTGACCTAACTTGTTATGAATGTAAGGAAAATTTCTTTGGATGTAGAAGTAAATCAAAATTTCACAATTTTATCTGTAATATCTATAATTTTTCTTTTTCATCACCAATCTCCATAGATTATTCAGGAGTCAACTTCAATCGAAAAATGAAACATCCTGTAACAAACCTTTGTCGTTTCGACAGTAAATTGTAATTGTAACCATAGTGTTTGAGTAAAATAGGCTTTGGATACTAGTGTTGCTAAAAGCTTGATGGGCTTTTTTTTTTTTTTTACCAAATGGTCATATCTTTACCCCCCCCCCCCCACCCCACCCAAAATAAAAATAAAAAACTAACTGGGGCAAACAAATGCCAATTGTTTGCACCAAGTTCATATTAGTATTACCATGCAACTCTTTCCAGCATTCTGTAATTTCCAACTTTTCTTGTCTCGTACTGTACGTACGAAACCTTTTGTAAGGAAAGTAAAAGTTCGTTGCCAGCTTTCAAATTTAAATAATGTCCCAAAAAAATTTATCTGGTTTTAGAAGTCTAAATTTTCCACATCTTCAAAAGACCAATAACCTTTTAACTTCTAAGATTAAAAATGCTCGAAATAACAAGCAGCAAGCTTACATCAACGTCGCTGGATGGAAGATAAAGTCCCGTCTTAAAAGAACCAAAAACTTCTACCTGCAAAACAACAGATAACTTCACAGATCTCAAGAACTTCCGATCTCAACAAAATATAAAAAAATGCACGAGAATATATTCGAACTCTGCATATACATATAACCAGACGTACCTTAGCATCACGCCATATATATTTTATAACATCAGAAACAGATTCTATGGCAGCATTGCGTGATGTTCGCTCCTCCGGTGTTGGCGATAAAAAGTCACAAAAATCAATTATCTCTGCATGCACCAGCATCAGAAAACAACAAATTTGCTTCTTTTTTGGCATATTTCAAACAAAATTTTATAACTCCCTACTACCACAAACAAGCTAAATTCTTCGTGCTAGCTAACATTTCATGCATTTAGCTTTCATATAAGTTATGATATAATTCAACTAAAATTCAGCTCAGAATTTTTTTCTCCAAGGCTTAGAATTCAATTAATTTACTCAGAAATTCAAATAATCAAACAATTTAATTCAAACCTCTATGGAGCTGTAGCATTGCGCTTTTGAAGCGACAATTAGCACGAAACCAATTTCCTTCTAGGGTCCTCTCAGGCTCAGTAATGGCAGCCTCTTGCGGCTGAGGAGGCGACGGCGGAAGAGGAGTAAATGGCGGAGTCCCTTTCGTCTCCTTGGCATCGTTCAAATCGAGAGAGAAGTAATCCGGAGCTAATGTTGCTGGAGAAGGGCATCGAACGGATGAGAGAGAAATTTCACTTCGCAAGATGACGTACGGTTCGTCATCTTCTGACAGCGGCGGAGCAGGCGTCGACGGCGGCGGTGTTGGCGTGTCGGTTGCACCACCGCCGAGAGGACTTAGGGTTTCATACAGAATAACCTGCTCGTTTTCCATTGACGGTGTTGAAGTGTACGGACAGGACCCTATTTACCTTTTTCAGGGTTTTATACCGTTCAGGGGGATTTTGCCAATTCGGAGCGGGTCGAGCTGGCGCCTTGATTTTTTTATTTTTTTTTTAAAAGGATACCGCTATTTTCATTCATATTTTTTATATTTACACTCATTTTTAAAATTAAAATTTTATTATATTTTAAATTCTATATAAATTTACTAAAATAGATATAAATAAAATTAAATAAAAATATATTCATCAGCTCATTTTTATTTTTATTAAATTATCCTGAATTTTTTTCCTTTTTTAAAAAAATTTACATTTAACTAGAACTTTAATAGATTAGAGAAAATTATTATTCAAACCAACTATTTTGGTTCAGTTTAAGAGTTATAGTGGATTTGTTTGGGTTGAATTTTTTTTTTTTTTTATTTCAGGTTGGGATCAAAATCAACCCAAACCAAATAATAATTTATAATTGTTTGCTTTGACGTATTGAGTTTTAAGAATAAGAACGATAAAATTTCTAATCTAACATGATTAAGCGAATAAGATATATTTATATAATGTTCAATTAGTTCAACTTTATTCTTATTTCATTAATCTGATTTAAAAGAGTTTATAATTTTAGGAAATACGTGGATATATAATGTTAGAGATGTATTTAAAGTGAGATGAAAATATAAAATTCATTTAAATATATAGCAGTCAAATGAATGAATTTAATAAGGATAAGATTGAAATATGACGTGGATGTAAATAGTATTTTTTTTAAAAAATTTAAAATTTTATAGGGATGAACTTAGAGTTCGATGTAAATATAAAAAGTGTGGATGAAAATAACGGTATATTTTTTTTATGTTTTAATGCATTTTCTTCAAATAGAATTTATTTAAAACGAGGTTTATTTTTCACTTTTCCTCCCCAATCTTTTTGAAATAGTATTAATTTATCCTCAATCTTTTTTTCGTACCAGACATCTCCAACGTTTCACTTAATTTTAAATCACATGCTCAGTGCCGGAACCCATCCAATTTGATTGCCAAGGTGGCATAAAAATACAATTTATTTCACCCTTCATTATTTTAAATAATAATAAAAATACATATTTAGCAAAAGCAATCTAGATATATTCAGCACTTTGGTCGGAAAACATGTTGATTTGGTTGTATATATTTCGTATGTTATATTAAACTATAAACGACTATAATAAAAAAATATTTTCTATATTTTATTTTTCAATCAATGTTTATGTTCATGTTGAATCACCATATCAAATAATTAAAAGCATCACAAATTGGATATATATATATATTCAATTGGATTATAAGATTATTAAATAAAAGAAAAAATTAGATTTGCTATAAGGGTCCGTTTGATTGCAATGGTGGAAAATAGGTGGAAAGAAATTGGATTCCAGGGAATTGAATTTCTTGGAATTGTTTTACCGGGAATTGAATTAAAGGTGTTTGATTGGTATAATTTTTCACTTTTTTATTATAATACGTTTGACTTTGTTTTTCATGCAAATTGTCAATTAAATGAATAAATTTTTTTACCATTGAGGACAAAATATGTTTATTGCCAAAAAAAAAAAAATTATTTTTTATTTTTACGTTTGACTTTATTTTTCATGAAATTTGTCAATTAAAGGAATAATTTTTTTTACATTTTCTCTTAGAATTTGTTTCTATTGCTAAAAAAATGTGGAAATCAATTCCTACCATATAGCAAGGAATTGAATTCCACGGAATCACACTTCAAGTAGTTGTACCTTGAAAAACGTTGGAAACCAATTCCATGGAAAAAAAACGCTATCAAACAGCGTAAAAGTGGAAGTTGGAATTCGATTTCAACTTCCTGAGAAAATTTTCGCCTATCAAACGGAGCCTAAAAGAATTGTAGTAGTACTAGAATATGTAAACTTTTGACATGGCAACATGGTTCAATCAAAATTCCTCCACTTTGTTCCGTAAAAAGGCTTTCCAAACTTTCTGAATATTCTATGTAATTTGTTGTGTTTTATTTTATAGTTTCTATTTATTTATTAACATGTTCAAAACACCATGTAGACAACCAAACCCTAGAAGCTATTCTTCGTTGAGTATCTCATTTTTCAAATATTCAAAGAAATTAAGCCTCCTTGTTGTCTATATTTCTCAAGAAAATTGAACTGTCCTTTTCAAATTTGGAACATGGCTCAGGAGTCATGTTTGGACGCAACATGTTTCTCTTTTTAATATTGTCTTCTACTATAAAAAAATTATGTACCAAAGATTCCACGAACGCAGAGCGATAATACACTTCAATATCATGCCAGTTCATTGATTCGCTTGAATTGCATGTCAGAATATATTGAAGAAGACAACCACTATTTAGGTCTCTCCTTTAGATAAAAAGAAGATGGAATATGAATATTTGGACATAAATTTTCCTGCCCTTATCTCCAAGTAGCTCGTCCCCAAACAAGAACAAGAAAAGGAATCTATCCCTTTTTCAATTTGAAATGATCAATTGCTCTAATCTTCTCAAGAAAGAAATGGAAAACGATTAGGTAATTCTAAAATTCAAATATTTTTCATATTCTTGTGTGGTTAGTAAAAATTCTATTTATTTCATTTACTTGCAAGGGGCGAAGATGACTTTGATGCTTACTTCAGTAATAGTTTCAAAAATGTTGGTATGAATCGCCCTATTTGACTAGAAGAATCAACAATTAGTCCAAACTTCAATGATTTATCTTCACAACACTGTGGTAACTCAAAAAGGATAGGGGTTTACATTTAGATTGAGAATATTTCAATAGAAAAGCTTATATTTCAAAAGTAGAAAATCAACATCCTTCTTTGTATTATTCTGTGGGAATAAAGTAAGAGCATTAAGCTTTTCCGGTAGTGTTCAAGAATTAATTTGAATTCCAAGGTCTCAGTAACATACTAACATCCATTTATGAAAAATTGTCTTTGTAATTTGATATGTAAGAGAGGAGTGTGTTGAAGACAACACTCAAATAAATATACATATCTCTTCTTTAACAACTTAAATTTTTAAACCATGGTTAACGCTCTCTCCATAAGAGACATAAAGTTAACATGAGAGTAGAACGAATTCCCATAAAACGTTCGGGTCAAGTTGGACTGAACGTTATCGTAGATGCCTAACACGCTAGACGTAGAGGCCAAACTTTCGGCCATTATCAAGATTCCTCGAGACTTTCCGTCAAAGGAGTGGACCCCACCCAGTCCCCACCCTACTGCCCAACTACATTCCTTCAACTATAAATAGTAGTTCCAGCATAGAGCATGAAATATATCAGCAACACCAATTACAAAAACTACTCCAATTTTCAGTTTCCTCTTCCCTTTTAACACTAAAATCATGTCGGACAAGTGCGGAAGCTGCGACTGTGCTGACAAGAGTCAATGTGTGTAAGTATTTCTCATTCCTACAAGGCCAATTTTATAAATAAGATACTAGTGATGTGTCTCGAATCATGTGTTGAATTACCTCGTTAAAAGTTTAAACTTTTAGTCAGCGATATGGATTGGAGAACATACACGCCCTGGGTTCAAATTTCATCACTAAACCGGGTTGGCACGAGGAGCATGTTGAAGAAATGATTATGAATAAATTTCTTTCCTCTCTAACAGATTAAACTTTTAGATGAAGTGATTCAATACATAATAGAACACTAGACACTAAACACCAATATCCATAGTCATTACCCTTTGTCTTTATATCATTGCATGCAAAACTATATACACATACACTAACTTGTTTAACAATGTATGCTGATCGAAGCAATACCGGCTAATTTGCAGGAAGGGTAACGCTTTCGGCATGGACATTGTCGAGACAGACAAGAGGTATCTTTCATGCTCAACAATAAATCTTCAAAAATTTATTTCTTCTCCGTTGGTAATTGAATCGGTGGATTTGTATTTTGCAGCTACTCTGAGACCATACTGTTCGATGCTCCAGCAGCTGAGAACAACTGCAAATGTAAGTGCGGTACAATCTGCGCTTGCATCCACTGCACCTGTGGTAAATGAACGCAAAATAATTAGTTACAGGGACACAAAAACTTTATACTATTTAAGCATGTTTGAATAAGGTTTTATCTTTGTACTCCCCCGTTGTGTCAATTTGTGTCCCTATCTGTCTTTTACATTTAATTTTACTTATGTTGTGTCATCAATGAAGTATTATTAGTGTCTACATGTTCTCGACTTCTCGTATTATATTCGTATTCTTCATTGAAATGTACAGCGATACAAAACCTTACAGCACTTTGGTTTGAGAGAATTTGACGAAACGGGGACAATAATAAAGAAGAAAATATTCAAAAAAACAAAAAAGATGACTACATGTAGAAGGTGGAAACACGTCTTTGATATTTTCTATCTAAAGTAACCAAAATAGTGCCAAAAAGTATTTCACAAACAGATACATAATATTGAAAATTAAACAAACTCAAACAAAAAGCTATATATCTGTCTGCTGAATGAAACAGTTCATTTAGCATTGAAAATGCAGTTTCTCTGAGGCATTGCTCTCCGAAACTGCAATACCCACTTCAAAGAAAAGCAGAAGAAAACTTAAAATTTGATCGTAGATCTGTGTTTATGGCATGGTTGATACACGGTACTCTAGATTGAATGGGATTGAACTCAACAATGACAAACATCTCATGTGCCATTAATGTTTGCTGCTAAAGGGACCCGAGATCTAAAGACTCCTCTTAGTAGCATGAAACCACTGAATAGTGCCTAAAGCCTCACCAGAGGATTCTTTCACTATTTCCCAACAAGCTGTTGAATCTAAGAATACCGAGAGCCTCTTTCCAATTCTTCAGGTTGATAAAAATATCAGCACATAGCTACCTTGACAGCTTGACGTAATATTAGGAAAGCTGGATGGAGGTGAACCAGCAAAGATGGTGGCATGCAAACCAATGGCTAAATCCAACAATGTTGACTCTACCTAGCCAAGCACAATTGGAAAAGAAGACAAGAAAGCCTCAGCTTGACCAACCAGTAACAATTTTGTGGACCGTGATTACATCGGTGCAAAACTTACCGAGCAAAGATAGAAATGGCAGTTTATGAATACTGGTAATTTGGATAATAAGCCTCGTCCGGTGGAGAACGGAGCAGAGGCCAAGAATAATTTTTAGCACAATTCGTTATGGATTAAGTCCTAATCCTTAATTCCAACAGGATGATAAACAGGGAAAATCAGAAAATCGCAAAGAAAACAGAGTTCTGTAAAAAAAAATTAATAATAAAAAGAAAAAATTAAGGGTGCAGGAGACAAGTTAACGGTGTAATTAGACTGCGCGAAGCCCAACACAATTGAGTTCCCAATGGTTGCCAGTTATGTTGAGGGAAAGCAAAGGAGGCAACGAAATGCGCAGTTTCTGGTCAGTAACATGATAACATGAAACGGCATTATTTCTCGGTAGTTTTTATGGAGAGTGATTTAAGCAATAAGATAACAATAGAACCAGAAATTGCAATAGCGTATCAAACTATCTAAATAGAAAGTAATGAAAATCAACAATAAGGGCATGTCATGAGTACTAGATCAAGTGTACAAATTTTGGTTTCAAATTGCTAGCACAAACTGACCTTGCTTTATTTTGATTTTTTGAAAGGCTGGTTTTATTTAGTGTATTCAGCCAAAAGAATTGGGTCATTTTCAAAAATATAAAGTCAAATCAAACAGGTCATTATACAAAACTTCCATTGTTCTCAAATTTCTACAAGTTAAGCACTGCATAAATTTCAAACATTGAAGCCTTCTGCACGTAGGCATTTGCGATGAGCCTCAATCCATTTTGCACAAGCAGCTTCACCATTTTCAAGAACGCATTCATCCCTCAGCCTCTTTGTCTCAGGGCAAGCACAACAAATCTTCTTGCGCTTTGGATCAGGTCCAGATGCCGAGCCTTCTGACCCCCTTTGATCTTTCTGTGATTGTAAAGATATCACAGAGGGAGAGTGCTGTATCGGTAGACTACCCATTGCCACACGTCGCTGAATAGTACTAGACATCAAACGATTTCATCAGTAACCAAAAAAAAAAGGAAAAAAAACAAAAAAAACTAATCTGATGAATTATCCAGGGAAAGATGGAGCAGTAGCACCATGAACACTACAGTATAGTCAGAAAACCACATAATATCGAAATTGTACTAAGTAAGAGATTAACATATTAATATTGAGCGTCCTATAACCACAGCACCATAAGCTTCAAAACAGAATAATACTCAAGAAATATAAGCAAAAAACAAGACCATGTTTGGCTACTATTTATAAGCTTGAGCTTTTCAAATTTGCAAGTCAAGCTTTTGATGATCTGAACCAAGAGAAACTTCTTCTCGTAAAATCATTTCCCAACTTTGGACAAAATGATGATCATCTCCACTTATATACATAGAAAAATTATTTGAGTATGAAGTCCTATTGAAATTTTTGTCCTTACAATTTCTCTCCCAAATTCTTAATCCTTCACCTCTTCTCTCTCACTCGCTTCTTTTTCTGTGTTTCTCTCTCCTGTTTTGCATCACATAAATTTCCCCATTTACTTTCCAACCTTCAGAACAACATCCAAAGCAATAATCTAGCAAATTATCACCCCCAAAATCCCTCACATCAAGATTTCAGTGCATAAACTGGAACATATGAATAGAGAACACTGAGATCAAGCTAAGATTAGCACAGACACTATTCTTTGAACATAACTTCGCTAAAGATCTTTCTCCTTCTCAAAATAACATACATATAAAGGAAACTATCAATATTGAAAAGCTAAAATCCTAATGCTTCATCATTCTATTACATTTTTAAATATCTTATGCCACTCATTATCGCACTAGATTCCATGCAGTCATCTTGGCTTCATCTGAATGAGTAGTTCTATACTTTCGTCCATCAAATGACTTCAGGCAACATTCACTTTTACAGTATACTTTAACGATTATAAATCCATTCTCTACAATACTCAAATTCTTTCATAATGGAATACATATTGATTTTTAATAAACCATAGTAATGTAAGATTCTAATGCAAATGCCCGAATCACACAACTCTCAATGTTCTCCATTCCACTGAAGTACCCCTTATTCATCTGTTCTTTTTTATAGACGCAAGCTTCCCTTTTTTAGTTTTTACTAGTGAAGGCACGTGCGTTGCACGTGTAGTTGGTGATGTAAGACCTCCCACATTATGCAAATCCATAATCAGAAGTACTTGCACAGATAAGTGTCTCTAAGTCCCTTAAATGTAGAAAACGCAATCTTGCATGACTGATCAAACAGCAACAACCAACTCATGCTTGGAACAATCTTAATTCATAGAATTTTTCTGCCTGTCACAGTGAATGCAAAGAATCTATCAATTTCCAGGACATGACAACAGGGAGATATATTACCCAAGGTACCGGAGGTTCAGTCTTCCACTTACAATCCCACATCCTCCCACCCAAGTGTATATGTATAGAGGCTATAAGAGGGAGAGAGAGAGAGAGAGTATAAAAATATGATAACATTCCCTATCTATAGTGATTGAGCTATGTGGTGACTGGTGACCATAGATTAAGCTGTAACATGTAAGGAAAAAAAAAACAATTAAACAAAGTGGTTGAAAGATGCCAGAAACTTATCCCAATTAAGGGCTACATATTTTAAATCTATAGAGACAACAGAAAACTAAATTGCATTTCAGAAATTAAATGCCCCACAAATTAACACTTGAACCTCATCAACAATGATTCCATTGTCTAAGCAAAAATTTAGGAAATTTCATCAAACCCCAAAACGAAATTGGAAGGTTGGAATTGCATACCATAAAATATGCTAACTAAATAACTATTAGACTCCTACAGAGCTATAGGCAATCATAATTAATATGATTTTTTTTGTTAAGGCCTTTACATTCAGAGAAAGTAAAAGCTACTATGAATTTCAGGAGATATCATAGTCCAGAAGTTCTGAATTTCTCTTTTCCTTTTCATTCAAGAAGTGTAAAATCCAAAGAGAATCTATTTCCTTTATTTTAAAAAAAAATCATTAACATAAAGATGGGAAAAAAAAAAAAAAAACTGCACATTTCACAAAATGCAAACAATCATACATTTTCTAGAATCAACTTCAACTCTAAAAAAATAATAAATGTATAAAAAAAATACAAATAAAGAGATGAAAATGGAAGCAAACAAAGTAAAGCACAAGCTCATCACAAACCCTCTTAACAAATCTTTAAAAATAAGTACAGAAACAATATCGTCTCAAAATATTCAACAACAAATTAAATGCCTTTAAACCAAAAATATTTTAAAAAATACAGAATAAGATTTACTTGTTTTCAAGTACAAGAGTGAAATCACCAAAACTAAAATATAAGAACAAAAAGCATTAACCTTTCTCTGTTACAAAAGTAAAGGAAATGTAAAAGCACGACAATAGACTTAAATGGTAATGAAAAAAATACATATTTCTCGCTAAAAACCAGAAATTAAGATCATCGAAGTAACATCCCACATGCTGAGACAAAAAATAAAAAAAAAATACAAAAAGTAATTAGATCTGATAAATTATAAAAGGAAAAAAATAACTCAAAAACAGAAAAATTACCTTTCTCTAGTAAGAAGATGAAAACCATCAACATATCAAGATTCCACAGGTGATAGTCGATTAGAAATTGAAAGATCCGTTCAACAACATCGCACACGCATAAAAAAATACTAAAGGCCCGTTTGACCCACATTTTCATTCTCATTCTCATTCTCATTCTTCTACTCATTTTCAACCGCATATTCTTCAATAAAATAATATTTTCTATCACATCAATAACTTTTCCTTCTTTTTCAACCACACATTTCTCATAATATCACTATTTCAAAATTCATTTTTCCCAAATAATCTCTATCAAACACACTCTAAGTTCCAAAAATCACCAAAACTAAAATACAAAAACAAAAAACATTAACCTTCTTTATTATAAAACTAAAATGAACGTAAAAGCACGAAAATAGATTTAAACAGCAACAAAAAAAAATAAAAAAATACTTGTTCTTGCTACAAACTGGAAACAAAGATCAATGAAACTCAGGAGTCCAACCTTCTTTAGCTCTTCTAATTGGACCAGAAGTTCTCCTATAAAACATACTTGTATCATTCGATCAAAACTCATAACCATGATGTTTTTGAGACGTCATGAGAATTGGACAGCATTAGTAGTGAGCGCAAAAGGCAGTCTGATGCTCATGCAAGAGTTCAAAAGATATACATATAAGAATGGGTTATACATGTACACTTGATAATGTGAATAGAATATAGAGCAGTGTTGTTTATAGTGCTAACTTATTGTATTCACATCCACCTTGGCTGTAGTTTATTAATATTATTCATTGACACGAGAAGCTCTGCCTCACAGCTAAATGAAGTTTCAAATTCCACAACATGAAAAAAAATAGAAACACGAACCGAAGATGATGGTGTACTGCGTGAAGTGACTCACCATTCATTTATTGTTGTCAGGAATGTGGAATTTTGTAGAGTAAATCAGGTTTTCGGTTGCATTATAGCCTCTTGAGTTGAGCATATATATTCAAGCGGTCTTAGTTTTACAAATTTGGTTCCACAGTTCATAGAGAAAAAAAAAAAAAAGCAGTGAGAATACAAGTGTTTGTTTATCTCAGAAGCACAAAAATGAGAACTTCACCTACATATTTAGGAATGTGGAATTTTGTTAAGTGAATCAGGTTTTCGGTTGCATTTATAGCCTCTTGAGTTGAGCAACAGGGGTTCTCTAGCAAATTAGTTCAAAGCATTTACCAATTACAGACTTAAAGTACCTTTTGCATAAACATATAAGACATACACAAACGAATCAAATATTTTTAACATGGAGCTTGTACCCCTATAGCAGACAATTGGAAACATAAGACAACATTAGAAGGTGATTACGAATTGAGGAAAATAAAAATCATGGAAATGCCAAAACGTAAAACTATAAAATCTCCTGCATCATTGAGAAAAAATGTTATTGCAGAGTGACTCTTAATCCCAAAAGGGAATTTAAGTCAAATAAAATTTCAATTATACATAACATATATGATTATCCCACTGATAATTACTCTGCCATTAGCCAAAGAGGTCTGTAGTTTTCGCATAGATACAAAACTGAATTGTCAGGCAACTTGCATAATTGATTGATAACTTTCAACTTAACCATAGACTTTAGGTTTCCAAACATCACTATATACAAGCATTACTATATAACGCACTCTCAGTCAGAAATTAGTTTCATGAAGAATGGAATTAATTTCATTAACAGTGAAAACTCCCACAGCAACAAAAACCTGTAGGAACCTCTTCCAATCCTCATAGAACCATTAGAAGAAAAGCAAATACCAACCATAAAACGAAAACGATAAGAGGGGGGGGGGGGGGGGGGGTGGGGGGGGGGGGGGGGGGGGGGGGGGGGGGGGGGGGGGGGGGTGGGGGGGGGGGGGGGGGGGGTGGGGGGGGGGGGGTGAGGGGGGGGGGGGGGGGGGGGGGGGGGGGGGGGGGGGGGAAAGAGCAAAAAAAATTACAAGAAAAATAACTACTGACGAAAGAACGAACACAATAGGGCAAAAATCGAGCAAAAACTAAAGCTTAGCTGGTAGATCGAGGTAAACAAAGAAGAACCCATGTAAATGTTTGTGAACATACCAAAAAAAAAAAAAACATAGATCAAGATAAACGAAGAGAGACCCATCTAAATTTTCGTGCATACATAAAAAAAAAAACACACCTTAGATGATCAACGTAAACGATTTCAGCTGTCGTCTTTGGAATCTGGTGGTTGTGAATAGTATAGAGGCACTATGGTAGCGGTGGGTTGAGGAAGAGAGTCGAGTTCTTAAGGAACGGAGTAGACGCGACGGCATGGGAAGGAAAACCCTTGATTTTTTTCTCTCTACCAGTCTCTCTCAAATAAGACGATTATAGAAACCAAGAAGAAAAAAAATGAGGATATTACCAATGGCTCCCCCACCCAATACACCAGTGCTTGAGCCGACCAAAAATAAAGCCGATCGAAATTCTTTTAGCTGGTTTAGTGGGAAAAATCTGGCTTCTGAGTCAATCAATTAAAAGTGGCTTGTGTCCGGTTTGTGAACAGTAACGATATAGAAATAGTCATTAATTACAGGTCAAAAACTCAAAACCTGGTACAGAGGCAAGGAATATAAATATATAATCAAATCATAAATTAGTTGAAATGCATAATTCTATATATTAAAAACAGTTGAAATGCATAATTCTATATATTATTAATTGACTTCTTAAAACCGTAATTCCAACAGCTAAAGAATGCCAAGAAAAGGAGAAGAAAAATGCATACACAGCAAATACACGCAACATAAAAGCCAAAAATGGTACCTTTTTCTTCTTCTTCGCTGAATGGAAAAAGGGCTGGAATTTGGAAAATGGTTTTGATTCAGAATTTTGTAAATCTGGGTTTGAAGAGAAAAATGAAAATTGTAGCGGTCTCCAACTCAAGTCGAATACGTTGGGCCTACGCTACAATTTACTCCAATTCCTGTGTGTTTCTAATTCCAAAAGCGTGGCACGTTAACAAACGCTTCTAGAGGGATTCGTTTCTTTAGGTCCGACATTTCACATTTCCAAATTCCAATTGAATTTTTCACATTCGTTTAAAACGGGATAAAATTAAAAATAACATCATGCCAAAAATCCCCCTCCCGATATCGTCCCGTTTTGAATTCGGTCGGGAATGGGAATGAAAATGGGGCACATAATTCTCACCTCGAACTCCTCGAATCCATCTTGGATTATTTAATTTATTTTTTATGTATGTCATTTATAATAGATAATTAATTAATTAAACGAAACATTTTAATTCACCCCTTCTCATCCTACGAGACAAGGATGGTATTTTAATTCTCAACTCCGTCTCATCCTCTTGCCATCTTTATTGCATCCCATATTGTGAACGAGTTAATATATAAAGTGGTAAGAAGTAGAACTGGGCAAAAATCTGACCAATCCAAACCAAATCGATCGATTTGGGTTGGTTTTTTAAGTTCAATTGGATTGAAAATTTGAATTTAAGGTTGGATTGGATTGGGTCTTGGGTTATGAATAAAAACCCGACCCGACCCGACCCAACTCGATGAATTAAAAAAATTAATATCTAAAATGAAAATAAATAAATTAAATAAACATAATAGTAAAGATAAGATAATGACTTATAGTATATAAATGTCAATTTTCTTCACATAGACCGATTCACATGAACACTATTTAAAATACAATGTCATTTGACGTTAAAATGAAATTAAATGCATGATAATGAAGTGATTGAATTTCAAAAAATTGTAAAAAAGAAAATGCTTCTTAAATTTTAAACTTATTTATACGTTATTTTTAGAAAAAAATTCTTATATGTGTATTTAAAAAGGTAGATTTTCAAGTAATTTCAAATTCTAAAAAATTATCCAAATTTAACAAATAAATTGAATCTAATTTTGATTGGGCCGAAACCCAAACTGACCAACCCAACCCAACCCAAACCGATCAAAATCGGTTTGGGTTGAGTTGGATTGGGTTTAAATCAATAATTGGATTGAGTTGGGTTGATTTTTTTATCAAACCGACCAAATTGGGTTGAATTTGGATTGAAAAAAAAAATCGACTCAATTCAATCCACGCCCACCCCTATTAAGAAAAAGAGGTTGAGCGACATAAATAACTCAATCTTGGTATAGGCCTATAGGGGCATTGGAATCTCCCCCGTGCCTTCCTTTTATCTTTGAGGGTTGATTCTTGGTTCAAGATACGAAAGAATTAATGTTTTTTTTTTTATCACCGTTGAATTTTATGTTATTTCAATGAATAAAAATACATTCCAATTGAATTGGACAATAAAAATAGGATTTTGCTAGTCAAGAAGGACCAATAACAGGCCCTGTTGACAAGGGGGCATGTGCCGATAGGCACCCTGCCAATATGTGTCCCCCCAGAAATAAGGGCCTGCGTGGCCCTATTTATCTAGCAAAACTCATAAAAATAAGAAAAGGTGGGAGAATATGTCGGCCATATGGATAATCCTGCCTAACACGTGTCTGTCTTTCGATCATAACATAAACAAGTAACTATCAAATAATGAAAGTTGATAAACAAGTACCTATCAAATAATGAAAGTTGCAAGAATATACAAGATTTAAAGGTATATGTAAATTGTTAGGTCTTCATCATGCAGTAAAGGGCAAAAATCTAGATAAGAAGATGCTAAAAGTAGATAATGAATCACTAGAAAATTAGAGCTTTTTGAATTGACATTCATCCTGAACCATTTCGACAGGTGTGTATGAAAGTCGATAATGAAGAAAAGTTTTTCTCTCTGTGCGTAAATTTGGTGTCAACATGCAATAAGAAATGAAAAGATCTGTTCTGAGGATTATCTAAACAGACTGGATGAGAACTGGCATAAGAAAAATTCTCAGGAATTTGTCATAGAATTGTTCATCCACCATATCTGTACCAGTCTAGTCGACAAGCATGTCAATCTCTATTTCATCATTAGCAAAATGCACAAACTGGCAGACGATCGAGTGTGTTTGGGTTTGGCTATGCTTAAAAGACAGCAGAGCGGCTCATTTTCGTCTTTATTTTTACACCGCAGTGTGACCTTTCATGCTGCGGAAAAAGACCAAAAAAAAAAGAGCTGCTTCGTTTGGCTATTAAGCAAAGCCAAATATGCTCGAAGGATATGAAGAAATAAACGCAAGATCAAGAGTGAAAACCAAGAGCTTACATATTTCATTCACTTCTGAAAATTTACAGCAAATTTTAACATATACAAAAGTAACGAGTACATAACAAAGAACAAAATAGATTAAGAAAACCTTTTATAATCTAACTAAATTTTTGCAGGTATTGCTGACCTGATCTTAAAATCCCAGTGCACGCCACTAAGTCAAGTTCTTAATAAAATCCTAGTTTTTTCAGTTCCAATCATCAAATCTACTTAACAGATTTGAATAACATGAATTCAAATTTATGTTCTTTCAATTCACAGTTCCACAAAGCAAGCTTATCAACATCACAGGTTCCCAACTAATGCTAGTCATACTTCTCCCTCCATGAATACTCAAGAAAGAAAACCCATGAAAGCGCAAGTACAATGTCTCCAACAACCAGTCTCAGCCAATCCCAACCGAGATCCTCAACCTTCCTTTCAAAGTAAATTCTCCAAATAGCCATTGCTACATGGAGAATCACACAGCCCCCGGCAAAGAAGCTATGGAATTCTCTGTCCTTCACAAATGCCACCATGAACAAGAGAAGCCCAATGGCAAACAAAAGCAAACCCGAAAACGAGTCCGATGTCCTAATTAGCAGCTCATCATGAGGTGTTGATCCCAGAAGCTTACTGGCGCGGTCTTTACCATGGCTAAGCACAAACACCTGATTACTATAAAACATCATGAGAGCTCCACAAGTTAAGGCTATCACAGAATGGAGCATACATATAAGGATAAACCGAGGTGACAACATTGATCATTCAAAATAATACCAATAGCTGCCCCCTTTTCCTTTTTAAATCGACAAAGATTCAATCCTTATGCGTAAAAGAAAAACCCACAGAAATACTTAACCTACTCCAGAAAAACTCTTCCATTGCCAGTATCAATCCTACTCACCAGTACTTATATCAGAAATCAACAAAGAAAACCCAATAATTATATTTTTTACTTGAAAAGCATAATTCAACTCAAGAAAACTGGACCAACTAATCAAAACCCAGAAAATACTTCCAAGAACAAGAGTTTTGGACTAGAAGTAACAAATAAGTAGGCCCGTGACAGTCTCTTTATAAATCTTCAGGGCTCAGGATTCTACCAGTAGCCAATACAGGGAATTCATCATTAAAGGGTAGATTGTGAAATTGAGATCCAAGAAAAGATCTTTAGATTTAGATTCGAAACCCTGGATGTGGAGTAGAAACACGTGGACGATTGAATGAAAATCAGAAAATGTTCTGGAATAGTAGAATTTGAGGGAATAAGAAAAGGTAAAAGCATGACTGGGTAACTGGTAAGCTTATAAAATTTTTACATGTAATTTAGTAAAAAATATTATTAAATCAAAATTTACAAAATAATTATGTTACTTGCTAAAAAAAAGTGAAAAAGAGCTTCTTCTTTTTTATTATACTAGTTTTCCGTCATGCAATGCATGACTCTACTTTTATTGAAGGACTTGACAAGCCATTAATACGAGAAATTTAGCTACAATAAATGAAAACAAAAAATAAAATATAAAATATAAAAAAATAAAAAGTCCATGTCACGGAGAGACACGGAGACATTCCGTGCCTGTGTTGTCTCCGTGACACGGAGAAGTTTTTTTTCTTCGAGGTACAATCTGCTCCCGTGATCTTTACCTTTTTTTTTAATTTTATCATGTTACCTCTAAATATATGATTTATTTTATAGATATACCCAAAATTGTTGACTTTATAGTCTACCCTGAAGGAGGCTAAAAGGTAAATAATAACTTTGGATCACATATAAAATATACATAACTAATTTATTTGACTCTGAATCACATATAAAATATACATAAAATAGTGGTCAAGTGGGTAGTGACATTCAGACACACAATGTTAAATTAAACAACACTCAACTTGTCTTGAAAATTAAACTTGACTTAGCAAGATAACTTTCACTTCAGTATCATTTTACAAATTTACTTGTATTAAATTACTCAAAGTGAAAGAAAAAAGTCCAACTTAAATTTACCCTTCTACATCTACAATGAATAATAAATACGAAGAAATAAGAGAAATATAGCTACCACCGCTTTTTTGCATGACATTTTGACCAATTATTTATAATTTGACCATATCCCTTCTCATTTTTTTCTTCTTTTATTTTTCACCCAACTTTTTGTTTCTTATGAGTTTCAATTAGTTAACAAAGATGGCTATAATTTTTACCATTAAACCCTGAACTTTAAGAATGTAATTTGATAGTATTGAAGTTAATAAAAGAAAACATGGATAAAATAGGAAAGTAAAATACGTCCTGATTGAACAGTAATTGTGGGATTGCCTCTTTTATAATAAAGGGGAAAAGGTGACTTTTTTTTTATTTAAAATTAAAAATAAATTATTCATGTTTGAAACTAAAACATTTTAATCTCCTGTTCGGTATGCATTAAATTAAATAATAATTAATAATTAATTCTAATCACATATTTTATGGAATTATAATTTTTCAACCACGCATTTTATCAAATTCTATTAAAATTTTGGTTCTAATATTTTTAAAATTAAGCCGAAGATGATCACACGTGTACTGTTAATTGTAAGAACAATGTCTAGAAAATTGTAACATCAGAACTTGAAATGCATAATCAAGGATAAATTTTTTACAAATTGCAGATCTTAGAACAATCAAATTGAATCTCAGTATAATGGAAGTAGATCACAGAGAGGTGAGAAGCTCAAAGGCAGAACTAGCCTTTGGTTTTTGGATTTTTAGCCAACCTAAAAGGCCATGGTTGCCAGGTGAAAACATGGAAGTCTGTGAAATCCAAAACAAAATGGAGAAGACGAAGAAACAAAATCTTTCAATATATGTATCTTATGTTGAAAATTGGTTTAAAACTTGAGGGAAAATGTGACTTCATGTCAACCTTGGTAAAATATACAGACCTGATATGTTTATGCAAATGATTTGCCGCATCTTGAAACCAATTTCGGATGAATAAGAAATTGTGATTCAAAGATGAAAGGTACATAGAGGAAACCCAGATAATACTGTCACTCGAGCAACAAGTGGTTTCGTTGAGAAATTAAATGATATTGATGATTTTTTTTTTTTTTTATGAGTTACAAAGTGTTTTGCTGGTTTATGAGCAGAAAGTGCATCAACAAGATAAGGAGAAGCAAGCTTTACAAGCCTCAACTATAATCATTTTTTGACCTCAAAAAGATGATATAAAGGACGAGGAAAAGGAAAAGGGACGAGGCAACAATTATGGTGGAAACTCCTATAAAAATTTCGAAGATAATCAATTATCTAATACACCAGGAAGGGGGGGAGGAAAAGGTCAAGACAATAATCATTTTACATATTCTAAATCAAAGCAAACAAAGCAAGAGTTGAATGCTACATGTGTCACAAATATGGTCATTACAAGTTAGATTGTCAAGCCAATCTCAAGAATTATGATGGTAAACAATCTCATTTTACAGAGAAGGAAGAAGAATTGTCTTTATTAATGCATGTCACGTGAAGGAGGAAACCCACGAGAATTTGTGGTGCTTAGACTCGTGTTGCAGTAACCATATGTGTGGAGAGAAGTCTACATTTTCTAAATTGTATGAATCTTTTCGTGATTTTGTGAAATTTGATGATGGTTCTAAAATCTTTGTTATGGGAAAAGGAAAAGGTAGCAATTCAGACCAATAGAAGTTCTATTCAAACCATTTCTAATGTTCTATTTTGTTCTAGATTTCAGAACAAATTTACTTAGCATTCATCAACTGCAAGAAAAGAGATATGAGATCTCTATAAAAAATGAAGTCTGCAAAATTGAACCTCCTATAGCTTCTGAAATCACACAGACAACACCAAAAATTGACAAGCATGTTGAAGTAGCAGCTAGATCTCATTCCCATCGTGTTTGAAAGAAGCCAACATGGATGTCAAATTATAAGGTAACCGAAATTGATCAAACTGAAGATCCACTCACATATTCTGCTCTATTTTAAGATTTTGATCCCACAATTTTTGAAAGTGCTGTCAAAGAATCGAAGTGGCTGAAGGCTATGGATGATGAAACAATAGCTATCGAAAAAAAACACATGGGTGTTTACTGATCTTCCAAAGGAGCAAAAGACAATTGGTGTCAAGTGGGTTTACAAGACAAAACGGAAGGAGAATTGTGAAGTTGACAAGTACAATGCACACTTGGTAGCCAAAAGGCTACAAGCAAGAGTTGGGTGTTGATTACAAATAATCTTTTGCTCCGATTACTAGACATGATTCAATCATATTGGTTATTGCATTGACAGCTCAAAACTCAGCCTATTTTCAAATTAGGCGTGAAATCAGCATTCCTACATGGAGATTTGAATGAACTAGTATTTATTAGTCAACCTCCTGGTTATGTTAAAGTTAGAAATGAGCATAAAGTGTATATGTTAAAGAAGATTCTATATAGATTAAAACAAACTCCAAGGACTTGGTATAATGGTATAGAAACTTATTTTTTGAATGAAGGATTTCAAAAATGTCCTTATGAACATATATTTTTCATAAAAATTGGAAATGTAAGGGAAATGTTCATTGTTTGCTTATATGTAGATGATTTAATCTACATTGAAAGTAGTATAGCTATGTTTAAAAAATTTAAGGAATCCACGATGGTTGAGTTTGAAATGTCTGATTTGGGAATGATGTATTATTTTCTTCGTATAGAAGTAGTACAATTTACTGATGGTATTTTTGTCTCCCAAAAGAAGTATGTGCAAGAAATTTTAGACAAATTTTAGATGAAGAATTGCAATTCTGTAATCACTCCAACGGAGTTTGGTCTAAAACTTATAAAGGATCCAGAAGAAAAAAAAAGGTCAAACGGCACTCTTTATAAGCAAATTGTTGGAAGCTTGACTGTAACAAGACATGATGTTAGTCTCATTAGTAGGTACATGGAAGATCCAAGGAAGAGTCATCTTCGCAGAGAGGATTTTTCGTTATTTGCAAGGTACTGCAAATTATTGATTATTCTACAAGATGGGAGAAAAGTCAGATTTGATGGGTTTTATGATAGTGATTATGCTGGAGATTCAAACGATCGAAAAAGTACTTCGAGATATGTTTTCATGTTGGGTTCAGGTTCTGTCTCATGGTCATTTAAGAAGCAATCAATTGTCACTTTATCAACTGTAGTTGTAACAGCTTGTGCTTGTTAAGCTATTCAGTTGAGAGAGATTCTTGGAGAACTTCATTTCAAGCAACATGGACCTACTCAGATATATTGCGACGGTAGTTCTGCAATTAAACCTTAAAAAATCTTGTTTTACATGGAAGAAGCAAGCATATAGATGTGAAAAAATCACTTTTTTTTTTTTATGAGAACTCACCAACGATGATTCAATTGATCTTATGTTCTGCAAGAGTGAAGATCAAGATGCGGACATATCATTAATCTCCTCAATTTTGTTGCATTTCAAAAGCTCAAGAAGTTACTTGGTATCTATAAAAAATACTAATTTGGGGGCACAGTAGCTAGTCTTCATTAAACTCATGTTGTTACACATTAGTTTAAGGGGAGATTGTTAAAAAATCATTATTAATTATTTGCATGAACAAAGCTTTTACCTAGTCACTAGGAAGTTAGCTATTTTCTATCCAGTCTTTATGATAGTCTTATTCTATTGGGTTGTTAGCAGATTTTTATAAATTTAGTTGGGCCATGTGGCTATAAATAGCCCATTCTGTAGAGGTTTTTAAATACATTCATCTTTTCTCATTCTTTTATTGGCTTTTATTCTTTTCTTTGGCTCATTTGAAGAACGCAAAAACTTTCTTTGCTTGCAATAGTATTTCTTTGTTGAGCGTCCATTTATTAACATACTAGCTTTCAAATCTACACCGAAATTCCACAATTTCCACTACCATCATCCTCACATCACAATAGACTGACAAATTTATTCCTTGAAATTGTATCTTCAGGGATAGAGTTGCAATTAACCAAGGTGAAGACCTTTAGATTAATGCTGAAAAGGCTAAGGTGACATCAAGCTAACTCGTGCATGAAATATCCAGTAATCAAGTTTTCTCAACTTTCCCCAAGCCAGCTCCAGCAGTAATCTTCCATAGAACGGAATGTTGAGAAAATAATTAGTTGCAGTAACTTGCAAAATAATAAAATGCAGAAATAAAACTTATCGACAGATCGACTCTCGTGACAGCACAATATCCTAAAGTGAAATTGTCCGCCGATAACTGCTGTGACCTCTGTGGACAATCACTCTCAACATACAATGATCAAATAAACCACTTGTGCAGCACTCACAAATGGTTTCAGAACTCTCATGTGTACACCAAAAATATAGAAATATAAACTCGACTATGAAAATGACAGAATATGAAAATTATGATTTCATTTTTTTCTGATGTATTTTTCCAAAACAAGATGCATGTTTATATAGGCAGAATGGAAGTAACCGTCTCTACCATGATCCATAATTATTTGCAAGTTTAATGAAATGTGGATAATGGGTTGTTAAAAATGGTCACAAAATACTTGCTAGTTTGACACATTAAATAATTCCAAAAATGGTTATTGCGTGTGGGACATGACCCGAATCCCCAACCTCCCATGCAAATTCCACACCACCCACAACTTGGACAATTCATGTAAATTAGTTATTTCTTTCACATATTATATTTATAGTATAAATATCTAACACGCAATTATTAATAAAACAAAATGAGTGAATGTGAAATTCCAAAAGACGTCTCACGTCAGCAAATTGATGCTGAAAAAGTTTTCTAATAAGAAGACGTTTTCAAATGCATTTCTTGGTGAGTTTTCCAACCACAGAGAAGCAGTACCTGATCATTAAAAGTCAACTGAAATGCTGCTGAACTAACCTATATTATGTAAACAACAAAGATCAGGCACTCAGTAACACAACAGTGTGTGAGAATGAGATTTGGATGCATATTGAAATGCACAGTAATTCAATCAACTTGGTGATTGGAATACCTACATTTGTCGAAGTAATATAATTTGACAGTACTGACCAGTAAATAATTTGAACGTTGTAGGTAACGTTCTCCGTGGGGTGAACCAAAATATATCTGACTAGTTTGTCTGGTAAAGGCTAGGGTCTATGATTAAAGGCATGGCCCTTTGACCCCTGCAAAAAGAGTATGATAAAGAATTTATGATTTGTTCCATCCTCATGCCCACACGGGTGCAAAATATAGAGCTTACTCTTTCAAGCCTAATTGGCTCGTGTGCTCAATGAAATTTTATTCTCGTTTTATCTTAGAAAACGTGAAAAGAAGATCTGTAAGAACAAACTAGACGGACTTTCTACAATTCTAAAACAAGAAATAGGTTAGGAAAATAAGGATTGGAAATGCATATTCAATTTTGGGAAAATTTTGACTATAAATATTCATTGATGCTCGAATGCTGGCTTTGTAAATGCTTTTGGAAAGGTAAGGGGCTGCTTACTTTTTGATGGGCTTGCATATGAGCAACTGCTCTGTAAAATGTTATATAATTAGGCAAAATTTAGACAAGTTCCGACTGAGCGGTGATCGACCGAAAATTATGGTTCGATCAACCGAACTAGAGTTCCGGTCGACCGGAATAGACTTAAATCCGATATTAACAGATTAAATACCGTATATGCTGTTGGTACTTCAGAAATCCGGTAAATTGCACAGAAATTCGGTATACGCGAAATTAGGTATGCAATTTAGCAATATAATAACTACGATGAACGCAAATTCAACATACATATATCATGCTTAATACTATATACGTACAGAATGTAAACATGAACAAAGAGAAATCGCATAACGAGTAATAGAATCGAAAACTTTTAACCCGAGGCCTGTATTGCACACAGTTTCCTTAAAACAGATTCGTCCCCTCACCGTTCGTGCTCGAGGTTTACAACAAGCGTCCGTTTTCCAGGATACAACGGTAGAACCAGTAGCTTCCGAGCACCACGGGAACCACTCCGGCGAACTGAACTAGTGCCTGAACTACACCACCACCAAGACCGAAATGCAGGAAAAAAAAATAGAACTCTATGCAAATGAATTTTTTATTTATTCTAGACTTGAAAGCCTTTGTTTTTTTTTTTTTTGTGTTGGAATGAGGAAAATGAGCCACTATTTATAGGCTAGGCTACCATCAATGACAATGACCTTTGGAGTTTCTCATCTTTTTCCTATGTGGGACAAATTCATTTTTTCCACATAAACTCCCTTTTGAGTGGTGCACTTTGAGCCTCAATTTCTCATTCACCCGAGTATCAACTTTGGCAAGTAAGTATATGATTTCGATGTACTCACGGAGGAGAACACAAATCAACTTTCATCTTCCAAATTGAACAACCGGATCCCACTCAAAACTCGTGCCAAAGTCAGCCCATAAACTCAGTTTTTCCAACAATCCCCCACATGAATGAAAATTGGGAGCGACTCATGCATGTGACACATGACGACTTATGAATGTGATACATGACGACTTGGTGATATAGTTCAACAGTTGAAACCTGCATAGGATAGGTAGGTGTTACCCTTTGAACCTTCCCTTGTGAAAGCATATTTACTTTACTGGCTGATCAGTAGACGCGATGTCCTTGAACTGTTCTGCTGTTTATGTAAACGATAATACACTTCACACAGGATTCTTCCTAACACATTTCAGTTCTCATTATTATGTTCGTTTTGGCCATGAACATACGCCTGGTTCTGTGAGAGATCACTAGAATTGCGCCCCACACAATTCCCTTAGAAGCGGCCCCACTTCTCTCTCACATAGGTGATTTCTTATTACAAGTAACCCGCATTACTTGGCTCAATTTTCGATGCATAAGAATCATTAAAAGCCAATTGCTTATCCTCCACCTTCACGAGCATCACTGTCGCATCACAGGAATGGACATGAGGTAATATCCCCCACAGTGATTACATCAAGTCTTTACAATTAGGTTGTCCCTTTGAACCTAGATCTTGGGATCTCCAGTCAACTAGGTTGGGTTTTCCTTTGTATTGACTTATCCATTCAAGGGCTTAAGTCCCATTCCTCTCGATGATTTCTCAACTAACTCTCGATTTAACCCTTTGGTTAGCGGATCCGCAATGTTATCCTTTGACTTTACATAGTCAATAGTGATAACTCCAGTTGAGATTAGTTGTCTTATGGTATTGTGTCTACGACGTATATGTCTAGATTTACCATTATACATGTTACTCTGTGCCCTTCCAATTGCTAATTGACTATCACAGTGTATGCAAATTGCTGGCACAGGTTTTGACCATCTTGGAATATCCTCTAAGAAGTTGCGTAACCATTCAGCCTCTTCACCACTTTTATCTAGAGCTATAAACTCAGATTCCATAGTGGATCGTGCTATTACTGTTTGCTTAAAAGATTTCCAAGAAACAGCTGCACCTGCCAATGTGAACACAAATCCACTCGTGGATTTTGAGTCTTTCATATCAGATATCCAATTAGCATCACTATATCCTTCAATGACCGCTGGATATTTGGCATAATGCAATCCATAATTACGAGTCAATCTTAAGTACCTTAGTACTCTTACTATTCCTTTCCAATGATCAGCTCCTGGATTACTCGTATACCTACTTAGTTTACTAACTGTGTAGGCTATGTCTGGTCTTGTACAGCTCATTAAGTACATCAGACTTCCAATGATTCTCGAGTATTCTACTTGAGAAACACTTTCACTTTTATTCTTGGATAGGTGTTGACTCGTATCTATCGGTGTTCTAGCCATGCCAGTATCATCATTACTGAACTTTTCCAGAATTTTGTCCACATAATGTGACTGGCTTAGAACGAGTCCATCTGATGTTCTTGAAATTTTGATTCCAAGTATAATATTAGCCAAGCCCATATCTTTCATGTCAAATCTTGAATTTAACATATTCTTGGTGGATTTGATCATCTTATCGTTGCTACCAACAATAAGCATATCGTCAACGTAAAGACATAAAATGACATAGCCATTTTTCGTGTCTTTGACGTAAACACATTTATCACACTCATTGATTTTAAATCCACACTCCATCATGACACTATCGAATTTCTCATGCCATTGTTTTGGTGCTTGTTTTAAGCCATATAATGACTTCACCAATTTGCAGACTTTCTTTTCCTGCCCTGGAGATGAAAACCCTCGGGGTTGTTCCATATAGATTTCTTCATCTAAATCTCCATTTAAGAAGGCAGTCTTAACATCCATTTGATGTACTTCAAGATTCCGCAAAGCAGCAATCGCAAGTATCATCCTAATAGATGTTATTCTTGTTACTGGAGAATATGTATCAAAATAATCAAAGCCTTCCCGTTGTCGGTAACCTTTTATTACTAACCTGGCCTTGTACTTTTCAATAGTTCCATCTGTTTTCATTTTTCGTTTGAAAATCTATTTGTAGCCTAGTGGTTTACTTCCTGGAGGAAGATCCACTAGCTCCCATGTATGATTTTGCAAGATGGAATCTATTTCACTTTTAATGGCCTCTTTCCATTGAGGTCCTTCTGAGGAGTTTACAGCTTCTTGATAGCTTCGAGGTTCACTTTCTAGCATATAGGTCAGAAAATCTGGACCATAAGATTTTTCTGTTCTTTCTCTTTTGCTACGTCTTGGTTCAACCTCAACCCCCTCTTCTAGTTCTTGGTCCTAACTATCTTCAATCATAGTCTCATACGTCCGTTTAGAAGAGCTTGCCTCTTCTTTGGACTTATACGGAAATACATGTTCGAAGAACGAAGCATTTCTCGATTCCATTATCGTGTTTTTGTGTATATCTGAGATTTTCGATTCATACACAAGAAATCGATAAGCACTACTGTTATGAGCATATCCAATAAAGATGCAATCTACAGTTTTCGGGCCTATCTTCAACTTCTTTGGTGTTGGGATAGCCACTTTAGCGAGACACCCCTACACTCGTAAGTATTTATAGGAAGACTTTCTTCCTTTCCATAACTCATATGGAGTCTTTTCCATTTTCTTTCGGGGCACCTTATTTAAAAGGTAATTTGCTGACAACACAGCCTCCCCCCACATGTTCTGAGGTAACCTAGAACTTACTAGCATTGCATTCATCATTTCTTTTAAGGTGCGATTTTTCCTTTCAGCAATGCCATTTTGTTGCGGTGAATAAGGTGCGGTGGTTTCATGTATGATTCCGTGTTGTGCACAGAATTCAGCAAACGGTGCTTCATACTCACCACCTCGATCGCTTCTCAACACCTTAATTTTCTTGCTAAGTTGATTTTCAACTTCCGTCTTATAGAGAATGAATTTCTCTATCGCTTCATCCTTACTTTTTAGCAAGTACACATAGCAGTATTTTGTGCTATCGTCGATAAAAGTAATGAAATACTTGTTGCCACCTCTCGTTTGTACAAATTTTAAATCACATAAGTCACTGTGAATTAAATCAAGTGGTTCAGTATTCCGTTCAATTGATTTGAATGACGACCTTGTCAATTTTGCTTCAACACAAGTTTCACGCTTATGTTTCGAATCAACATGGAATGCGGGTATGCAATTCAAGTTAACTAGTCTACGTAAAGAATCATAGTTAACATGTCCTAGTCTACCATGCCACACATTGGAAGACTCAAGCAAATAAGCAGAAGAGTTCAATTTATTCATTTTTGGCTTAACAACCATTACATTTAGTTTGAACATGCCATCGGAAACATACCCTTTTCCGACAAACATTCCACTTTTGGACAAAATAACTTTGTCTGACTCAAATACAATACGAAACCCATGCTTATTCAAAAGCGACCCGGACACTAGGTTCTTGCGGATTTCCGGCACATATAGCACATTGTTAAGAGTCAACTCTTTCCCTGAAGTCATCTTCAGAACCACCTTCCCTTGTCCTTTGATTTCAGAAGTTGCTGAATTTTCCATGAACAACTTCTCTCCATTTTCAATTGCTTCGAAAGCATTAAACATCTCTTTATCAGAGCACACATGCCTTGTAGCACCAGTGTCAATCCACCACTCTTTCGGGTTAGAACCCACCATGTTTATTTCAGAAATGACGGCTGCGAGATTCATCTCCGACACGTCATTTGCCATGTAATCAACCACATTTGCTTCTTCTTCTTCTTTGGCATTCTGCACTCCGAAGACTTGTGACCTACTTTGTCACAGTTGAAGCATTTTCCTTGAAATTTCTTTTTAGAAATTCCACATTTTAGTCCTTGCTTGGTCCCTTTTGCCACCGGATGACCCAGCCTTACTTTTGTAGGCCTTACTGCTTTGACCATGCTCTACCACATTGGCTTTAGCAACATCAGGACTGAACCACTTCTTCTCCGAACCCTTGTTGTCTTCTTCAATTCGAAGTCTAACAATCAGTTCTTCGACGTTCATTTCCTTTCGTTTGTGCTTCAGATAGTTCTTGAAGTCTTTCACACGCGGGGGGCAATTTCTCAACAATTGCTGCCACTTGGAAAGTTTCACTCACAACCATCCCTTCGGCATGAATTTCGTGAAGAATCACTTGGAGTTCTTGCACTTGACTGATTACTGGTTTGGAATCCACCATCTTATAATCCAAGAATCTGCCGACAATAAACTTTTTTGCCCCGGCATCCTCAGTTTTATATTTTCGGTCCAACGACTCCCACAACTCCTTAGCAGTTTTCATACTACTATATACACGATGTATAGCGAGTCTGCTAAGCTGTTCAATATATAGTTTCGGCACAGAAAGTCTGAATGTTTCCAAGCATCAACCGCACTGATCACTTGAATATCTCCTTCACCCTCATTGAGTATTGGAGCAGTTTCAGTCAAGAATCTCACAAGATTCAAGGTGGTCAGGTAAAATAACATTTTCTGCTGCCACCTCTTGAAATTCAAGCCATTGAATTTTTCCGATTTTTCCCCATGGTTAACCGGAACATTAGCCACATGTTGGCTCACAACACGACTTGGCACCTGAGCCACAGTCTGAGCCACAACAGAGCTAGGCCCTGCACCTATAGCTGCACCCATACCCACAGTTTGGGAAACTTGGGACACATCCATGTTGGTTGGTTCGGTTGTCATTTCTGAAATAAAACACACAAAATTAGTTTCCAATAAACTAAATATCAACTTGTCTTAAAAAAAACGAATCTGTTTTAAGCTTGTTATATAATTAGGCAAAATTTAGACAAGTTCCGACTGAGCGGTGATCGACCGAAAATTATGGTTCGATCAACCGAACTAGAGTTCCGGTCGACCGGAATAGACTTAAATCCGGTATTAACAGATTAAATACCGTATATGCTGTTGGTACTTCAGAAATCCGGTAAATTGCACAGAAATTCGATATACGCGAAATTAGGTATGCAATTTAGCAATATAATAACTACGATGAACGCAAATTCAACATACATATATCATGCTTAATACTATATACGTACAGAATGTAAACATGAACAAAGAGAAATCGCATAACGAGTAATAGAATCGAAAACTTTTAACCCGAGGCCTGTGTTGCACACAGTTTCCTTAAAACAGATTCGCCCCCTCACCGTTCGTGCTTGAGGTTTACAACAATCGTCCGTTTCCCAGGATACAACGGTAGAACCAGTAGCTTCCGAGCACCACGGGAACCACTCCGGCGAACTGAACTAGTGCCTGAACTACACCACCACCAAGACCGAAATGCAGGAAAAAAAAATAGAACTCTATGCAAATGAATTTCTTATTTATTCTAGACTTGAAAGCCTTTGTTTTTTTTTTTTTTTTTTGTGTTGGAATGAGGAAAATGAGCCACTATTTATAGGCTAGGCTACCATCAATGACAATGACCTTTGGAGTTTCTCATCTTTTTCCTATGTGGGACAAATTCATTTTTTCCACATAAACTCCCTTTTGAGTGGTGCACTTTGAGCCTCAATTTCTCATTCACCCGAGCATCAACTTTGGCAAGTAAGTATATGATTTCGATGTACTCACGGAGGAGAACACAAATCAACTTTCATCTTCCAAATTGAACAATCGGATCCTACTCAAAACTCGTGCCAAAGTCAGCCCATAAACTCAATTTTTCCAACATAAAATCTGCTTGCATTTGCTTCTGTAAACAGTAAATGCTTCTCGGAAGATGAGGGTTTTGCACTTTGGGGTTTTTGATCTTGATTTATGGTTTCATGGCAGTGACAATGATGGCGGAGGCGGAGGCGGAGGTGAATGGTGGTGGTGCGAGAGAAAGGAAGAAGATGGAGTGAATTTTCATTATATATATTTTTTTAGTTTGAATTTTTAATTATCTAATTTGGGATTTATATGTAAGTTTTGGAAAATTTTGAGACCATAGTTGTAATTAATTTTTAATTTTTATTCTTTTTTTTTTAATTCAAAGTGTATATTCGTCATTTCATAGATTTTTATTGAGAAAAATGATGGTAGGGGGCATTCCACACTAAGCCCTCTTTGATATCCACTATTTTAGATTTTTCTCTCTCTTCTTTTGAATTACACATTATTCAATAAATTAATATTAATATTATACGTAAATTTAAATTTTTTTTAAACCTATTTGAACTCCTTCCCCACCCCCCAACCCCAAAAAAAGCATTTTGAAATAGTATATTGATATGTTGTGTGATTAAAAAATAAGAAAAATGTTAAGTTTGCGTGTAATATTATATTATTGAAAAATATAGGATTAGAAATGAGAGAGAGAGAGAGAATCTATTTTAAAAATAAGGACTAATTATACATTCTCTATCAATCTATTATTTCAAAATGTATTATTACCTACAAATTGGACTCAAACCGGTGCAAAACGTTTCAAACATCTAAGTTTTGTGCTATTTTAAAAAAGTAGAGAATTTTGGATAATTTGACCAATACGTAGGGGTACTTTGCTATTTAGCCTAAAATTTATAACGGAAAAAAAAAAAAAAAAAAAACATAAAAAATCCCCCTATGGTTGGGATACATAGGCCCAATATCCTGTTAGGTAATAGGGTTGGTGCGCGCATGTGCCTACGTAGTATCTTAATCTTTTTATACATGAATATTATTTTTCCTACATAGTTACATATATTCTATTACTACGCTAATTAGAAAATTTCATAAATCAAATCGGTCACAACTGAATCAAACAAAAAAGATGTCCAAACACATCAACACTTTTTGAATGGGTAATACTACACGTATAATTAAGAATGATAATTTCGATTAACAATCACACATACGAGAGGGAGGCCCACGATAAATAAAAAAATTATGGGCCCCCTTCCTGTGAGGACATTGTCAATCAAAATTGTCATCTACGATTGTACAACTAGCAAAATCCATTTTTGAATACTTCAAAGCTCACTAATTGTACGATTATGAATGGATTATATTTTTATAGTTGGCCCTAGAGATGGCAAAAACGATCGTCAACTCGAGCCGCACGGGCTCGGCACACAAAAAGTCGGAACCGGCCTATGAGCTCGAAAATATAAAAAAATTTAAATTGGCAGCTGCAAATATGCTATGTTTTAAGGCAGATTTTTGCTGCATTTTAAAGCAGTAACACACGAGGAAGAAAAAAGAAAAATGCCGATTCGACTCGAAAAAGTCTGAGCCGAAAGCTCGGGTTGAGAATTTTTTTTTTTGGACGAGCCCCGGCCTCAAATTTCAACATTGAACCGACTCGACTCGATTCGTTGACGTCCCTAGTTGTCCCTCAATGTTTCGACAAATAGTTACAATTTTTACATTATCGATATTGTGGGCGACCACCTTAGACAATGTCTTGATAATGTTGTATTGGTGCTTCATTGTTGATTGCCGATAAGAAAGCATTTATATCATTGACGAAATTTTATTATTTTATATTTCTTCGTCAGTTAACACATAAATTATTAACTTTCTTTAAAATATTAGCAACAAACAAGTTATATTTGTTACAATTATAATATTCCTAGTCGAATTTTCCCTTAGCATTTAAAATCTTACATTTTGATCTATTTATTTATCAGTTTTCATCGATAAAATAAATTTATGAAATTAATTATTGTTTAATTACTAACTGAAAAACCATTCAGAATTTTGAAAGTATTATATATTTATTTCTCTATTTAAAGACAATCAATAAATTAGATTTTATGAATATAAGAAAACCGTTAAATGTCATGCAATGAGATAGACAACGTAGTAGCCAGTTAAAAAAGAACAAGATTTATGGAGGAGGGTCTCTTGGAGCAACAAATAGAAGGGCGCACGGACACTGGCTATGGAGGGCATATCCCGCGGTTTACCTCCTCGGGCTGGAGAGGGGCCAAAAGCTCGAGATCCAGAATTTAGTCTGGCGAAATTGGGAAACCTGGGTGTCAAAAAAAAAAGAAAAAAAGAACAAGAGTCACTTAAGGCCCACACTCCAAACTACCTCACCCCCCCCCCCCCCCCCCCAAAAAAAAAAAAAAAAAAAAAAAAAAAAAAAAAAAAAAAAAACCTAACCAAAGCAAATAAGTATAAGGTCGATGAGGCTCAGGTATCTCATTCGAAGCAATACCACATCATCCGAGACGTCATGTTCGAGGTGAAGCACACAAGTTGATGTAGAATATTTTCAAAGTGACGTGTCTTTGCTTCACAAGGCATCTTCCATGACACCGCTTTAGTCTAAAAATATATTTCGTACGAAGATTTTTCATATACTGATAGATTAGAAACTCTATAATAGGCATTTTCAAATAACTTATAAGGGGGCATGAAGGGTAGTTACTTTTCAGTTCATTTAAGGTCATCATAGACCTAGGATAGCTGAAATTGACTCTGATCAAATCTAACTTGTGAGCCTTTGACATGAAACCATGCGTTAAACATCCAATTGATTTTACCTCATTTCTTTTACTCTATAAATTCACACTTAATATATTCCGAATAAAATATAATTCTATACTTCTAAAATATTGTTTGAAATTTTCTCTTCAACTTGAATCCAACCTATACACATCCATTGTCTCTCCCACAATCATAATATCTTCCACTATGGATTGACTTGAGCATCGAGTGCCCACAATTGTCTCCCCATCGAAGATACGATCACGTGCATCAAACTTTATTCAAGCGTGCAAAAAACATACATGTGAATAATAGTGGATACAGAATCTGTTGGGTGACTTGGGGTATGTGTTCTTTGATGTCAACAAAACCCTATTATTAATCTTAAATCATTGCTATTTAATTTTTATTAGTTCTTGTCTATTACATTTAATTTTTATAGTTATTACTATATTTATTTAACAATGTGATTCTCATATATAACTTAAATTTATTAAAATAAGTTTTTTAATTGTTTTAAACCAAAAAAAAATAAAATCGCATATAGAGATCTAGCAGTCGAATTATTTCAAATGCAAATTTCTATGAAATGTACCAGACTAAGATGATGTTTGGTGGAGATTAAAATTAGATTTTTTAATACATTGTGATAGAAATTTTTGAAATGTATGGTTGAAAAGTTGTGGGACTCATGAAAGATATGATTAATATTGATTGTTTGACTTTGACTTAATTTAAAATCAGATTTTAATCTATACTGGGCCTAAGAATTTAGAATAAACAAAAAAAACGAGGGCATTTATGTAATTATAAAATGCACATATTTTCATCGTAATCATCGAGCTAACGTGCCCGGCTGAAGATAAGTCCGTAATTTCAGTCCAATCACGTGTTCCCAAAGGACCATCGCCACTCAACAAACCCAACAAACATTTCGTACGACGTCGTATTAATAAATTAATATTCAAACCAAGGGGCCAACATAGACGGCTTGTATTAAAGTTCAACTCACGTGTTCCATAAAAAGCAATTAATTTCAAAATATATTTTTTAATTTTTTTAATTACATATTTTTTAATAAAATAATATTATATATAAATTTTTAAAAAAATTATTTTATAATTACATATTTTTCATTAATATACTCTTTTAAAATACATTCTACATGCTCACAAATTTCCATTTTTCAAGAAAGAAAATAGATAAATAATTGGTAAATACAGGAGATTATTGCGGTCCAGTCTTCCACTGTCAAACTCACCAGTCACCATGATCTTACCAAATCTAATACAGCGGACATCAATGGTAACCCACCTACTCCTCCCCTCCCCTTCCCCATGCCCTCCCCCTCGTATATATAGGGTTCTGTCAAAAGGGAGTCTCATCTCCTCCTAAAAACTCTCCGCAGAAGTTTTACTGTCCATTGCCGGTAAGTATCCGCTGTTTTTGCTTCTTTTTATACACACCCCCTCAATTTTCTACACCTTTTCTTTTTACTCATTATATTTACTTTTTATCTTTTTCAGTTTTACCCTTCTCCTGAATCCTTGGTTTTTGTTATTTCCGTCAACAAAACTAATATGGCTTGTTTATGTTTGTGGATTCTCGGTATGGAGATTTTATCTTTATTATTTGCATGAATTGTATTTTTTCCTGGTTACGTTGAATTTACTGCGTGTGTTCTATATATTTGCATGTCCATGTTTTTTTTTTTTTGGATGAATAATTGCTGTTAAAGTTTTTTATTTTTGGTTAGTTGATTTTATTGTATTTATTTTTGTTATTTCTTATTCTCATGAATACGACTATACGAGGCATTTTTACAAGGACTTGCTCATGAAAATTAGGAAAGATGAATCTTTGTTGCACTGCACAGTTTGAACTCCTTGGTTGAGTTTGAAATTGTGATTGAAGAGAAAAAAAAAAAGTAGAAAACTCGGAGTTTTAAAAGCTTCTAACTGCTAAGCATGTTTGGTTAAGCTTTCCCCAAAAGGTTTTGATAAGTTCTTATTTTGTCAAGTTGTTTCACTTGCTGTCAAAATAAGTAACTTGTTTTCAGTTTAAGCTTAGCAAGAGTTGCTGGTCTGACTGACTGTTTAATGAAAGGCTAATTTCTGAGAAAACTGGAAGTTAGTATTGAAATTTCAAATGTAGTTAATATGAATTTCTTGTTCAATTTATATTTTATTTTTTTCATTATATTTCCACAGGGATATTATTTTGTAATAACTCCATGATGTAATTACCGCTTACAACTTCAGGATTCGTGATTCTTTAATGCTTGTTGGGATAGAATTTATTGATAATCATGGGGACAGAGGTTGTGGAATCTAAATTGCCCGTTACAGTGGAAACTGATAAGGTCTCTGCGGAGAAGGGAATTCTGAACATAAAATTTGGTTCTCAGTCGCTAGGCGAGCCGTCTGAAGGGGAAGTCAATAAAGCTTATGTGGCTAACCTTCCCAGGGATGCACTCGACGAGTGGCCTGCACCCAAGCAGATCCACTCTTTCTACATTTTTAAGTATCGGTTATCTGACAACCTGAATCTGAAGGCCAAATTGGATCTGGCTGAAAATGAGCTAAAGAAAAAGAATCTGGCCCGCTCTCAGATTACCGATAAATTAAGGGCGAAAAGGGTAAGTTATGTGGCACTTGCTGTTCTTGTCAAGAGCGAAGCGCTTCTTATGTAATAGCAATTAGTTGTGATTAAAGTTTATAATTGTAAGTTGAAGTCATGCACACAACTTTTCACACGAGTTGCTGCAAAACAAACATAAGCATGTTTGGAAAGTGTTTATAAATAATTTAAGTTATAGATAGATAGAAATCAGTGGTGGATAAGTGTGTAATGCTTGTGGGTTCCTCGAAATACGTGGATGATAAGCAACTTGAGTATTTATGAACACTTATTTCAAAATCAATCTTTGATGCATTGGGTCTTGAATTAAGATTAAGAATAGCGTAATCACCAAGGATCCTAAGAAGAAGAACCAAAGAATAGTTTAGTTTGCCTTAAGATGGTTAGTTAATAAGTCAAGTGTAGAAGTTTTCTGAGAATGCAGATTATGAAACATGGCTTCATTGTAGAGAGTGAATACCAAGTGATATGTAGAGTGTTTTGCAGGCAGATCGGGCCCGGGTAATTGCTCAAATAAGGTCTCTAAGTGTTGAGAAAAGACAGTTTAGGACAATCATGGACGAGAAGAGAAAAGAAATGGAACCTCTGCAGCAGGCTTTGGGCAAGTTGCGAGGTGCGACTAGCAGAGGCAGAGAGAGGGGTTTGGGTGTTTGTTCATCCGAAGAAGAGCTCAATAATCTTGTAAGTACTAATACACACACATTTTCTTTTTTAATTTTCAAAGTGTGCATCACTTTGACATTGCTAGCTGATACTTTCCTTTAATTGTTGAAATTGATTAGATCAAGAGTTTGCAATACCGCATTCAGCACGAAAGCATTCCTCTTAGTGAAGAGAAACAAATCCTTAGGGAAATTAAACAACTTGAAGGGACAAGGGAAAAAGTTATTGCAAATGCTGCAGAGAGGGCGAGGATTCAAGACTCCCTCGGTGAAAAAGGTGCCATTCAGGATCATGTCAAAGTATGTCGCCCTTTACGTAAAATGTCTAAATTTGGTTTCATTAGCACTACTAACTATTTTAGCATCTTTTAATGGTACTTGTGCTCATAATCACGTGGTTATAGCTTATAGGAGTTGATCTTGATGGAGTTCGAAAAGAACAGGAAGTGGTCAAGGTGAAGCTTAAGCAGCAGCTGGATGAGAAAAAAGAGGCTATAGAGAAAGAGATCAACGCTTTGCAAGAGGAGTTGACAGTAGTTGCGCAGAATGGAGACAAAACTTTTGAAAGCATTCAGGAACTGAGGAAACAGCGTGAACACGGGGTATGCTTCTTCTCATCTTTAATTATGGTATTTCAGTTAAAGGTCTTTACAAAATCGATCCTCTTTATTTGCAGAATTCCCCTTTTTATCAAAACCGCATGCTCTTGGTCAAAGCCAAAGAACTAGCAGCAAATATGGATATTGAAGCCCTGAAGGAGCTTTCTGTTACAGAGGTTTAGTGGATAGTTTTCCGATACCGACTTTCCAATCACTATAATAATTTGACTTAGTTGTCTGATGTTATCTTACCTCTTCCCTGTTCTAGGTCGAGAAATTCATGTCACTCTGGAGTAGTAATAAAGATTTCCGGGATGACTACGAGAGGAGAGTTTTGCAGTCACTTGACATGAGGCAGCTGAGTCGGGATGGCCGTATGAGGAATCCAGACGAGAAGCCGCTGTTGCTGGTTAAGGTACCAACTCCATCTGAAACCGAGGTTGTCCTAAAAACAAGTGTGAAACAACCCCAAAAGGAGGATCTCATTCTCCCGGCGCAAAGTGATGCTTCTTCCACAAAGAAAGCTCAGAAGGAGAAGAATGCTAGAAAGGAGAAAGAAGCAAATAAGAAAACGGAAAGCGCCATGGAGAAAATGGACGTGGAAGATAGAGAAGAAGTCTCGAGGATAGAAAAATTGCAAAAGGATTCTGTCCCTAAGAGCAATGAAGTTGATGAGGCAAAGTTGAAGGAGATTAAGAGAGACGAAGAGATGGTGAAGGCTAAGCTAGCAATGGAAAGGAAGAAGAAGTTGGCAGAGAAAGCCGCTGCTAAAGCGGAAATAAAAGCTCGGAAGGAGGCCGAAAAAAAGCTTAAGGAAATTACTTTGTTGATTAATATTTTTTAATCTTTTCCTATTAGCATTTTCTTATTAGCTCTAAAGTTTTTTAGCTTTTAATTCATTCAGAAGCAAGAGAAGAAAGTAAAGAAGGCGGCTGGAGCTTCTGTTGCTGCTGCTCACTTCTCCGAGGAATTACCAACTGAAGCAGTCAAAGAGGCTGCTGAATCCAAGAAGGTAGACGAAGCAATTGAAACTCCCGTTCCACCAAAAAACAAGGATCGGAAAGAACACCCCATCAGACACAGACCACGACCAAGAGGTTCGGATTCACTTCATAAAGTTGCGCTGAAACACAAGAAGACAACAAAATATTGGGTATGGGCTTGTCCTGCTGCTCTGGTGGTTCTTGTACTCGTGGTTTTCGGTTACAGCTACCTTAGCTAAGATTGTAAACTAGATAGAATGAAAAGGGAAGCTTCTCATGTTAATGATAATGAGTGGCATGGTCTATATATGCTCCTCGTGTTTGGTAGTCATTTTTCTTTTTTTTTTTCAACCATACATTTTTCAATAAAATAATATTACACGTAAATTCAAAACTTTTCCTTAATTTTTAACTACACATTTTTCATCAATCAACTATTCAAAAATGCATTTTCTCCCCAAAATAGCTACCAAACAGGGGCTATATAAAAAGGGATAGACCCGAAACCCCATAGTGGATGTTTTGTACGACTTTGAACGTCGTTGATGTTGAATTGAGCCTAATATTTTCTCTATTAATTTTTTTTCACTTATCCTTATTTTCCTAAACCTAAATTCCCAAATCACAAATTAACTCATAAATGAGAAGTTATAATTCATGACTCATATAACATAAATTAGCTATCATAAATTCTCATTTCTTTATCAATTAACTTATAAAACATAAATCATAACTCATAAATAATAAAAAAAAAAAAAAAAGTGAATTGTGTGATTATGTGAAGCATTTTTGTGTGAATTAAGATGACAGCAGTGGTAGAATTCTAAACAAAAACTGAAAAAAAAGAGTCAACAGCAGTCACCGTAGGAAAAAAACTCACAAATCACTGACTCACAGCCATTGGCCCATCGCGCACAGGAGGTCCGATTGTTCGAGTTTGTCGACGACGGTGACTCGTCGTCGTGCAACTTCACAAATCGAGCATGGAGAAATTGCGTACTGTAGGGCAACTGCTGCTTCACTTCCCATTTGGATTTTAGTTTAGGTTTATTTGATATATGATATAAGAGAAAATTACAAAATCCCAGGACTTCAAAGATTAGATTTTAAAATCCAGGGGTGAAGTTTAATAATTCACAAATTAGGTTTCAAAACACCCCACTCAACCTATCTCATTCATTTGCCCAACTCTCTCTCTCCTCGTCTATTTTTCTCTCCTCCAGCACCACACGAAATTCGGCGACATTGCACCTTTGGCGTTGAGGGACGACATAGATGCGCAGCTACTGCTTCGAGCTACTCCAGCGCCGGTACCTATGCGCTTTCACCGATACAGGTTTCGCCTCTGCGCTTTCACTGATTCGTGATTTCGCCGACGTCGTTGCTTGGCCTCTGATTGGATATGGTGACGGTGACGACGTGAATGATGGTGGATCTAGAGGCAATGGGGATGGTGGTGGATCTGGTCGCGGCGACGGGGATGGGGCGGTGGCGGGTTTAAGATTTTTTGTTGGGTAGTGGTTGCGGTGTGGTGAATTCTGTGTTGGCGATGGCACGGGGATGGTGGTGGATGGCGACGCTGCAGTTACCTCTTTCTCTTTTCGATCTGCAGGTAATGGTTTTGGGGTGCCACCGTCGCAATGCTGCAGGTAGAGGTTCTGGCGACTATGGTAAATTTGACGGTGCGGTGGTTGTGGCGGTGGCTGTGGTGGCAATGTTGGTGGAGTTGGCCGTGGGTGTGTGATGTGGCCTGTGGATGCGGTGGTGGTGGTTCTGTCGGTGTGTAGTGTCTATGGCGGTGGGTGGTGCTAAATGGGTGGTGGTCGTGTGGGGTAGTGTTTGTGACCAAGTATTGGATCAGGATTGGAGTTGGGGTTTGGTGAATGTGACTAACTATTAAACTGTGACCATAAAATTCGATAATATGTGACTAAAAAATAATCCATGACCAACAAATTTGAAAATATGTGACGGATTGATAAATTGTGACCTATAAAATTGTTAATTTGTGACCTATAAAAATTTTGATTTGTGATCTCGAAATAATATGTGAATTATAAATTTTTTGATTTGTGATCTTGAAATAATTTGTAACCTATAAATTTTTTAATTTGTGACTTCAAAATAATCTGTCCTATAATTATGTAACTGTAATAATTAATTATATAATTTTGACTTTATTATAATTAATTAATAAAATATTTTTAATTAAAAAATAAAAACCTAATTTTTGCATTTTGACAACTTTAAACACGAAAATTAAATCGTGCATACTTAATGCCTTAAATGTGAATTCTTCCCGTGATATAATACATGGTCATGGTCCATTGGGCCTAAAATTACACCCTTCCCTACCTTAAGAATCCAACATTCTAAAATAAGATGGGAAGTTTCATTGTTCAAAAATCAGATATTTTATTTTAATTTAATATTTTTATAAAATAAATATTTTTACTAACAAAAATCACATCCTAGGCTAATTCACTTTCCCACTCTACCTCCCTCTCTCTCTCTCCTCCCCCCCCCGCCCCCTCATTTCTCCCAACTTTCCCCCCAACTTCTCTCTCGTCGCTCTCCCCTCTTTTGTCACCATCACCACCACCACGAACGTCACGAAGGCGGTGACTTTCTCCAGACGGCGTAGAGAGGTGCAGCGAGGCGGCGTTGACACACGGAGAGGCGCAGCGAGGTGATTTGATCTGCTGTACGATTGTCGACGGCGACGGTAATGGTTGTGGATGGTGGTTTATGTGAGAAGCTATCAATTTTGCGTCTGATTTGAAATTTCGCTTATGACTGGTGGTTGTTTTACACTGTTTTGGTGGTGATGGATCTGGTGCCTTTTTTTTTTGTTGATCTGTGGTGTTGCCGACTGTGGTAGCAGCGACGGAGCATGTAAGACGGTGGTAGTGGAGAAATGGTGTTGTATAGTCTCTGTGACCTGAGCCATGTGCTGTGACATATACTGTGACTTAAGTTATGTGCAAAATATTCTATAACGTATGTTGTGACTATCAACAAAAATTTGAGTCATGTGCAAAAATATTTTGTGACCTGTGTTGTGGCCATTTGAAATAAATCTGTGACTATCAACAAGAATCTAAGTCATGTGCAAAAATATTCTGTGACTTGTGCTGTGACCATTTGAAAATATTCTGTGATCTTTAAAATTTTTGAATTGTGACGGTAAAAAGATTTGTGACATTTAAATTTTTTGATTTGTGATCGAAAAATAATATATGACTAATTATATTGTAAATCTGTGACCGATGAACAAATTGTGACCTATAAAATTTTTGAATTGTGACGTAAAATAATTTTTGACATTTAAAATTTTTGATTTGTGACCAAAAATAATATGTGACTAATTAAATTGTAAATCTGTGACCAAATTATATAGATCTGTGATCTTAATATATTTAATTATTTAAATATATATTTAATTAATTAAATTTTAAATAAAAATGAATAAAAATCTTATTTTTGAAAGTTAAAATTTATTTTTTTATTATTGAAATGGGCCAAAATTATACTCTTATGAAAATTACCTTTTTTTTATTATATTCAGACATCAGCCCAAAAAATTGCAAAACTAAAAAATAAAAATAAAAAATTGAACCCAACTGCCGGTCATCTTCCTCAGCCCTCACATTTCTTCCACAGCCGCTCTGCCCCTCTACACTGTTGCCCGATGGCTATTGAAGTTCCAATGGAGCCCAGCACATGCGGCTGCGCTCTCTCGTTGAGTACTTGGCTCCGCCACTGTATGTAATGACATTTGTATTAAATTATACTATATTTTATGGAAAGAAATGTTATCTACTGTACAAAATTTATGAGGGGACCACTTGCTAAGTTGAAGTTGGTTAGCCTCCTTAATAAGAAGCCCAGATTCTTGCATAACTATTACTGGGAAAATCATATGATAAAATTTGAGGATTAATGACATCTCATTCTAATTTAAGATTTAAGAATTTACTAATACAATCAATGATACAGTAACAGTTTGAGTTAGAAGGCAATGTGGGGTGTACACGTGGAAGGATCCTAGTGGTCACAGCATCCTAAGCTAAAATCTCAGCCCCATTCCCACCGTGTGTGTCGAGGCACTTCTATGATCATGAGAGAATGGCCCAAACCCATATTATTATTTAAAAATCGATTGTAATCTTTAGATTTTTTAATATTTTTAGTTACTTGTTAAATTTTAAAAATAGGAGACCTTAAGTGACCGTCTAACTCTCCTAACGTTTGATTGTATGACATTCAATGTATGTTGATAAACCAAGATTTGTAAAATAACTATTTATATTAATTTATGCAGAGTCTAATGTTCTAACTAAACTCCTTTCTATTACACATTCACAAACGATTGTGCTACAACACATCTAATTAGCTACAATGTATCTCATTAAACCGTGATTACGCTAGAATACTATATAAGATTAATCAAATTTATCTCTAATAAGTCCTAGCGCACCTTGTCGCTTTGGTGCAGCCACGACGGTAGGGATTTGCCGGGTGATGAGCATTACAATCGTAGTAAGAATGTCCACGTCGACCGCATGGAACATTGTTCATGTCTATTGCGCTATAACTAATGTACTTCCTTTGCTGGTTCAAGTTTCTTCGACCTGAATCAGCTTTCATCTGCAATACTTGATTCATATCCAGCTCCCCTAAAAACGAGCCACCCACATGGCCACGCACGGAGAAGGCAGAACACATCATGTCGTCGCCCATTGATGACTGCGCCATCACGGCCGTGGTCACACCGACAAAGGCGACGAAAACTAGCCTAACAGACAAGTCATTGATTGACGAATCTTTTCGTGAGTTCTTTTCAAATTCTTTTTTGGGTTCTTGCTTGGAGGGGTACGTTTGGATGGTGATTTAGGGGGCTATATGTGTGTGTTGTGTATGAAGTAACGCAATTGGCGTAGGTAAGGCGCCTAGCTGCAATTTAGGGCACCTTTTTTCTCATTGTTTGAGTAACCAATAGGACAAAATGTGCTAAGTAACAAGTATTAATTTATCTTCTAAATATATATATTTTGTCACAATAATTTCATCTTTTAAATTTATGTCAAAAACAAACCTTTTAAAGAATCTTAATGAACACTAACAAAAATATTACACGCACCTTTGTTCGGAAAAGTCCTGGTCCGCGCCTTCAATGTGTGCACATACACGTAAGAGGAGAGAAGTAGAGATCTATTACCGTGCCGAGTCTCAATCAGATCCAAAGGTCAATAAAATTTGGTCTTTAACTCTATAAAATATGTCTAGGACCACCAGGTAGCCTATATACTCCAATTATTGGAAGTGTACCAACTTTAATCGGTGTTAAATTATCACAATTATATCACCCGTCAAAGTGTTTTGAATTTGTATGTATTTAGGCACTGTACATGCACATGTAGATTTAAGAGTTTGGTGGGGGAGGTTATGGCTCTTGTGGTCCTCGCAAAACCTTATACTCTTTTTATCACAAAATGTACTTTTTTCTTGCTTTTCTTCCTACCTTTTTTCAGCATGCCTTGAGCTTCATTATTACAACTTGCCATCTCTTTGCAGTCGTCAATTCAACAATCAAAATCAAGATAATGTTGGAAGATGAAGAAAATAGGTCTGAGGAAGAAGAAGAAATGGCAGAAGAGGGCGAAATGGTGGAGAATGAGAGTAATTTGAAGAAGAAAAGATTGGATCGTGGTGGTGGTGGTGGTGATTCTGGAATGACTGCTCGGACCGGTGGTGGAGGAGTGGCTCAGCCGTGTTGTGTGGTGGACAAGTGTGAGGTTGATCTGAGAGGTTGCAAGAAGTATTATCAGAGGCACAAAGTTTGCGAGGAGCATTCCAAGGCTCCTGAAGTCATAGTTTCAGGGGTCAGGCAGAGATTCTGTCAGCAATGCAGCAGGTTTGGCTAAAAGCTAACAGAAATTCTTAAACATGTAAATTTTACAATGATTTTTATTGATCAATATTTGAAATAAGTTACTTATATTGAAAGGAACAAGTGACTCAGTCAAAATAAGTAACTTTCTTCCTATCAGCAGGATAATTAAGCTATCTAATCATGTTTGAAAACAAAAAAATTGTTTAAGTTGATTTTAAGTTCATGCAAAATGCTCACTAAGAGTTTTTTAGTAGTCATTCCTAATGCAAATTGGAAACCTCTGGCATTTATACTAGCATTTAACACTCTTGTGAATTTACAGTGTACAGTTTAAGATTATCGTTCTATTCATCATCTGTCAAAGAATAATTAACATAAGTTTATATTCTGGTAGAAAATTACTCTATCCTTTTTCTACTATAGGTCTTACAGCATGATTATACTCTACCACAATAAACTGAAAAAAGGGAATCCGAAAGAGTCCAGTCGAGCAATATACAAGAATCATTTCCTCCTGGTCCAATAATTATTCTCAAAGGTCTTCATTCCATGTACCTGAGCTCGACTTTCTTGATCTTGTTGAACACACTAATCACAATATAGATGTGCTTACACTCATCTTTCACAGATCTTTGCTGTAATATAAGATATATCTTCAAGGTTCAAGTGAGGATTGTTCTCTACCATAATATATTTGTTTCTTTAACCTATCCACTGAATTGTACTTGTCTTTGTTATTAAGATTTCACGAGGTCTCAGAATTCGATCAGACAAAGAGGAGTTGCCGCACACGTCTAGCAGGCCACAACCAGCGGCGTAGGAAGAGCTATCCAAGACTCGTAAAGAGGGCTCAAACCACAGAGGACTCGAGGAAAACCAGTCCAGGTAGCTTAATGGATTTCTCTGAGAAGAAAAGTTATAAGATCGCCTGGATGTCTCTCTAAGATATGCTTACTCTCTTCTGTCATCAAATTGCAAGTTTACTCCCCCACCCCATTTGGGATATCCATTTGAATTTCATACTATTCAGACATGATTGAGTCCCTTGTAATTGAAACTGCTTGTCCATTATTAGCTTTGTTTTAGTATAGTGGATTTGATGCCATGTCCTATGATATTTACTTTTCTATCTCTGTATAATAACATTTGTCCTCTTATGGCATTTATATGTTCGAGTTGATGTGACCGAGTATAAGTGGTCTAAGACCATCTGCAAAGACTACTGCAAAAGATAGTCGTTCAGCAGGCAACATATATCAATCTTAACTCCATCAATCAACTACTAGGGTAATCGACCACTCTTGGCATGTGGATTTGAACCCTTAGAGAAGACCTGTAGATGCGATCGACTGATAATTTCTGTATTATTTCTTATACCAGAGAGAAAGATAATAACCAATTGATCCATAAAACATGGTCTAATTAATTATAAATATGAAGTACTGATAATGCTAACCTCTTATCCATCAGATACAAGCACAAAAAAACTGTTCAGCAGCGTTTCATAGTTTTAATCTACATCCACATGCCATCTCTCTACAGCATCAAGAAACATTTATTATCATCCAGAAGGATGATAAATTCTATGCATCTTCCGCATCACTCATAGCCGGATGAGTATCGATATAGAATTCAGAATCGAATCCATCAACGATCCTTCCTCTGTTCCGGCAAAATTTTACATGTCAACATTGTTGTCACTAGGAATATAAATGTTGAAATTTTAAGAAGAAAGAAGCTTATGGGATAAGTAAAGAAAAGAGTGAAAAAAATTACCTTTCAAGAACAAATTTTCCTTCTTTATATTTCTGGCTCCTCTCGTGCGCTGCCTCCTGGAAGCATAAAATGGAATATATAGGTAAATTGAACTCATAGGCAACTGAAAGAAGTCTAAATGAAAATGAAAGCAATTGGTGTGAGAGATTACATATTTCCAGCCAACTATTTGCCCACAACAGCAGCAAAATATATCGGCTACGGTATGCATTCCAGAAAGCATCGACCTCTCCTCTAGAGTTCCTACTGTGATGTTTGCTCTGGGCACAAATCAGTAGACACTATCAGTCCCTCAACTCATAGAGAAGTTTTGTGTTAGTTACCGAACTTTAGTTTGTTCCAACATGGTCACTAAAGTTTGGTCATTCAAATAAAATTCGATGGTTTTCTGGCAGAAAAATCAACGTGGAAGATGACAACCTGACATTGCATCTACATCCACGTCACCATTCTGCTAGAAAAATTAAACTAGCAACACACAGAAGGCTTCTTAATCCTTTCTAAATGGCAGCAACATTTGTGTGCTTCACAGCAAGACATATGGAATGGAACTTGAACTTTGTCAATAGCGATAAGCAATTGCTCTTCAATTATTAGGCCTAATGCCTTGGCCGTAAGTAATCTTTGCAGAGCTAGCATATTCTCCTCTACTGTAAACATCATGTTACTCCCCTCCAAAATTACATCTATCAAAAGTCATATCAGAATTTGATTGCTAAAAAACAAACCGAAGTTTTTTCCCCCCCATTGAATCTAAAGAGAAGCTCAATTAGTCAATGGAACAAAAGAAGATTATCAAACTCAGAAAATCAACCGACTAATCTATATTTACTCCATGAATAAATTCTCTCGCAATAAAGTTCATTTCGCCGGTCAAAATGAATTTCAGACAAGCTGTGAGGAGCTTACGCATTGTTAAAGAGGTATGCCTTTCCCCTGCGGCAGTGAAATGACTGAAAAAACGACGAAGCGCAAAATCAATATTCTAAAAGGATAGTCTAAAACCAAGAAAAAAGAAAGAAAGTCTCATACAATAAAGACAAGCTAAAAGATTAATATAAACTATCCAATTATCTACCCGAACATAAAAAGGATTCAGCATCGTGTAACAATTCAAACGATCCCATATAAAGAAAATCAAGTTCAGATCCAAAAACACAAAATTTGCACGAGGCAAAAGTTTCCCAGGAAGTAACAAAAAAAAGTACCCTGGAAGCAAGTTCATCAGCAAGAGCTAAAGGGGTTTTACAGAATTTGCATTTGTACGTCCTGCCTTCAAGATCCACCACAAATACCCTTCCCATCTCTCTCTTTCACACTCACAGGCAGAGAGATTTGCTTGAGCCGAAATCACAAACACAAAATTATACTGATAATTGATGTAAATCAATTAAGCAGATTCGGACAATTTTTTAATTTCTGTCGTGGGTATGGAATGGAAGGAAAAATTGGATAAGAATTTCAGGCCACCGCCATTAAAGGGCCAGAATATGCTCATCCCAAGAATCTTTTTTGACGTGATAGATTATAAATTGGGCTTCCGAGCAGAGAGGCTAGCAGGCCCATAACAAGGATTTTCTTTGTATCTTCGAAAATTGACATAAATGGCACTAAATGGACAAGAAACGATTTGGCGGTTTGTTGAAACTTCTTATTTCTTGACACTACCTTTTTATTTTATTAATTGTATGTACACAATAAAATCCTACGAGGCATGTCTAAATTGAATGTATTATAAGATTTTTTTTTTTGAACGAGTTGACACTAATTACTCTAGATTAAGAAGGTGGTGTTAGATGTTCGCGAGTGACATGGGAGGGAGATGGAGGTATAGAGATATATAAGATGAAAATTGTCAATTAAATAAATCATCTAGGCTTCGAGCTTTGCTTAGGAAGTTGATAGGTAAAAAAGAAATAACAAGTTTTTTCAAAGATGCACACTTTTTGAAAATAGATCACCTTTCGAGAGGTAATTTCGTAGAAAATAGTTTCATATAAACTTTCCTTAAAATTACTATAATTTTGATTTTGTTACTTAACATTTCATAATTTAATATTATCTAATTTAGAAAAAGAAAAAAAAAAAAAAAAAACCAATAATGCAAAATTGTAGAATTATATTGTTAAAGTTCAATCGTACAAGTTTTAATTTACAATTTCGGGTTCGAAAACAAATAATCCCTAATGATTGTCTTCTAATAATCACTCAAAAAGTCATTGTCACTTCACAAATTAGTACCAATTGGAGTAAAGCCAATGGCGCAGCACTAGTTTAGATAACAATGCACCTTCTAGAATCTAGACACGTGATGAATCATGGAGTTTACTATCACTTAAATTGGTAACAAATACAACTATAGATAAATAATATTATTCTTTTTATAAGATTATTTGTTGAAAGAATAATAACCCCGACAAAAATAAAATATATTCAAGGCATTTAAAGATCATTGAGTCCTTTTAAGTGAAAAATCTTTATTTTGCTAATTTTTTTAACTAATCTTAATTTTTATAATAGTACTGAATCGAAAGCAGCTATTATGCAGAACCTAAAAGCTTAGCAACCAAGGAGTGAAAGCACATCCTTGACAAGACAAATTTCACAGAATATCCTATGACGAACAAGACTAAGTTCAATAAAACCCCATATCAAGACATCCTAAATTAAAGTTAACAATACCTTCCAAAGAAAACACTCAAAAAAGTATTTCTCAAGAACCACCATCTAGTCAAAAGATATCATCCTTTTCATGGGACGCAAAGATCCACTCACACGAGATATTACAGACACGACGCTATTAGTTTCCTTGATTAAAAAGTTAAGATAGTATGTAGGTCGGATCAATATTCAAGATCTTGGTCGAAAATATATACACTTTCAAACTCCGAAGGCAAGTTTAAAACAAGAGTGACTGCCCCTATTGAAGCCAAATCAAAATCTATCAGCTGTCATTACCACAGGTTGAGCTTCAGTGTGCTTCCTTGCTAGGTAAGGGCCCCTTTTGATTGCTTCCTGTAGCTGCAGAAATTTTCAAATACCAAAAAAAAAAAATGTATTAAGTCTGTAGCAAAAGAAAACGGAATGTGGATATTATAAAGTCTATAAGTACTTGAAAACATGTAGATACAAATTCAATTGCCTGATAAACTGAATCTTATCTACTGTTGGGAGTTCAAATGTATCTCTATTAACAATGATGTACCTCTATTTCCTTTTCTTTTTTTTCTTTCTTTTCTTCTCCTTTAACCTTCTATTTTATATATTTTAACTTAGGGCATGTTTGATGTAGATTTTTCTGGAATAGATTTTGTGATATTTTTGGAGAATGTGTAGTTAAAAAATAGGGAAAAGTTATGGGTCCACATGCAATATTAGTTTACATAGGAGAATGTGTGGTTGAAAATGAGTTTTGAGGGGGAAAAAAAAAGTTTCAAAAAATCTGTACCATACAGGGCCACAGGGGCTTTAAAGTGATGACATATTGTCTTTTCAGTAAAGGGTCAAATAATGGAGTCAGTCTCCATGGGAATTACAAGACTACAACCTTATGCTGCCAAAAAAAATGTAGGTTGGGGAAGAAATTGCAACGAAGGCCATAGTTTGAGGATGAGTGGTGTGATTTCCCCTATATGTTTTTGTTCTCTTACAGTTCAACTTCATAACCATCTTATCACTATCCTCTTGCCGCACATAATATTGGAATTTGGAACGTATTTTCTTCATCTCCAAAATCCAAACTCATAATAAAACCAATGCTCATTGATGAGCAGTTCTATGAAATTTCTTTCCATACTCAATATGTGACATCAAATCTTAAATAAATAGAAGAATTTCATTCTGGCTTGAAAGAGGGGCATCTGAGGAAATTTTGAATTACTCACTTCAGCCTATATCATGACCTCAAATTCTACGGATTTCTACTTCAAAAAATACTGCTAAAACAAAATTATGTGCACAGTCCAATCTAAAATGTCTGCCAAATACAGATGGAATGCTACGGGCTCAGTTGAGTCAACTTTTGTAGCAAATAACGACAAGAAATGCAGGAAAAAAAAAAACTGTAGCATTCCATGAAAATTAAATCACACCTTTGCAGCAATCCCAATGAAGGCAGGGTCACTGATTAGCTTAGTTGATGATGTGAGAGCCTTGTAAATTGCTTCACAACATTTATGTCTAGCTTCCATGCCTGAAAATTTGTCGCCAACTATTAAGATCTGGCCAAAAATAAAATCATAATATTTCCTCAACATATAAACACACAAGAGACAGATAACTAATGATAAATAGGAAATCACTAGTGTTGGGACTTTAACCTGAGACCTCATGATTGCAGCAACATTTGTCACTTTGAACCATGACTTATTAAGCATGCAACCAGGAGTTATAACATCTTTTAAATATACCACATGCATAACTTGAAAACAAGTTTGATTATTTGACAATAGTTGTCTTTACAAACAAATATGCCCCAACTATAACAAGAACTTCATGGATGGGCATCATCTGTTGCCAAAAGCAATTCTATGTTGTATAATTCTGCAAGCTATTCAGAAACAGAGAAATAAACTGAAAGTATAATAGAAAAATGATGATATGATGACAGCGAAAAAAAAAAATAGCAAAAACGCTCAGCTTTTGATGTCAAGGAGAGAGTGAAAACGATACCGACCTATCTTTTTCGTTTCTGTAAAGGTATCAGTCACTATATCAATTATTTCCTGTCTTGAGATTATCTCCATCAGACACCAAGGTCGAGCCACCAATCCAGTAACCAATCTATATCCCTGTAATCAAAAGAAGAGACGTGACAACTCACCATGATTGAAGGGAATTGTTAATTCAAGATGCAGTATATCGAAACCTTCATACAGTTTTTGACAAGGAAGGGTTGCTTTAGCATGCATAGAGCAAAAGAGACTCTTCTTATTGTGTTCTTTTATTCACCCCCAAGGGTTAACTTTTCCCTGAAGTTTCTGTTTTAGCCAACTTAAGTACAATTACAGGAAGGTGGCAATGATTCATGATTTGTTTCCATTAAAGAAGAAACTATGAGCAATTGCACATGATGAAATATCCACCATTGACTGCATCTCTCAGTTTGATTTGATGGCCAAGATAACTACATGTGATATTAAAGATTGCAAGCAATCAAGATACCAAAGGTTATAAAATGAAGAGTTCTATATTTTCACCGCTAGACGAATTTCTGAATCCTGTTGTAGAACTGATAGGAGAAGGCCCTGCAATATGTATCAGTAATGCAATGAGTAACAGTTGCAATCATATAGTACTAAATCACGAAACCTGTACTTTACAGCAATGACAGCCAACTGCATAAAGAACTAGGAAGCCCAGCATTAAAACTTAGTATTACAGATTCAGACAGCAGAAATCTATAATAAACTATGGGAGCATATAGGGAGGTTTATCTCTTTATTCAATACATTTTGTCCCGATCTTAGAATGTTTCTTATCGAGTTCAAGATATTAATTACAAGAATCACACTAAAGAGACGTAAGCAAAATGTAACTAACTGGCAATTAGTGAACAGAAACAAATTACATCAATGTAACAGCAGAAGCTTGAAATTAATTGACTTACCGATGGTGTCAACTTTGACGTGTTAGATGCTTTTTCATAGATCATGCGTTTAAGGTTTTCTTCTGCATTACTGTTCAACACCATATTTTCTGTACGTATTTCACCAGCAATGTTGCCCAGAGCATGCAATGCAGCCTGTGTTTTCCATTTAATAACCTATCTCAGTTATGAAATATCACAGTGTTGTATTTATGCAGATGATGTTTCCTGGGTTAATCTTCATCCTTTTTCTTTTTTTGGGAGAAAAAACTCATGGTTGTAGATTAGGATATAAGTTTACAATAAGTAATTTCTAAAGGCATAGACTTGTAGATGTTTGAGATAACAAACACAAATTACAGTAGACGTCCTCACCAGCTGTTTACTGCGTCGTTGCTGGTCAAAAGCAGCACTAACAACATGTCTAGCAGCTGGAGGTGAAGTTGAAAGAAGCAATGTTGCTCCTTGGAATGCTGCAGCACCATTATATATCATAAATACAATACATTTTTTCCAAGATAAACTACATGCTTTGTGATCAATGTCAGGCACTTTGGTAGGAATGACTTCAAGATAGAAAAAGGCAAATGAAGAGAAAAGGGAAAATACAAGATAAGTCCATGCTTCTATAGAAGTTTATAGAAACCACATAGTATTTATTCAAAAGAAGAGGTACATTCTTAAACAGTGATTTAAAATCATATCAACCTCACATTCTTCAATAAAATAATATTACACGCAAATCCAAAAAATTTCCTCATTTTTTAACCACAGATTCTCCATCAATCTACTATTCCAAAATACATTCTTTCAAAATAATGTGGCTCAAACACACTCATTTTTAGAGCACCAGAAACATATATTTAAGTTGCTAACATTTCAAGCAGTGGGGAAAGGAAAGTTAACCCCTGGTTACCAAGGATGTTTAGAGTTCTAGTTTCTACTAAGCCCACAGATTTGATTTGGGTGGATGGGGGGGGGGGGGGGGGGGGGGTATTTAACATTTGTAACAGAAGTCATTAGCGATGTGCTCACATGATCCAATTTGACCCAATGCTTCAAGTGCGCATTCACATTCATCAGCCTCTATACTTTCCAGGAACTCAAACCTCCTATCAATAGCTGAAAGAACAGTTCTAAAACCTAAATTCCAAAACAAGTATTAGTGGAAATTGGATATTTGCAGTTTTCCAAAGATCAGTAGCTGCTATCAATTAGGTAAAAAAGTCAAGATAGAGAATATAATAGATAAGAATTGAAGCTTACTAGATTCGTCGATGAATGAAAATGCATTTTCCTTGGAGAGAAGCCTTCCAGCTATCATCATTGCCCTTGATCTTAAAATGGATTCAGCAGATCCATTGCTTTCATAAAATGGGAAATTACTTAAATAAGGCACAGAGAGAATGAAGAGAGAGAAAATTCATGAAGAAATTTTTTTCTTCCCATCAACCTGATTATAGAACTAAGCAGTTGAAGAAGGCTGGTTCTTGATAAAAACTCCGTACTATGCTGAACTTCTGCCAACTTCACACAGTACAAGTAGCACCAAAAATATGATTCAGATACTGATTGAAGAATAAGTAGATGAAAAGATCTTATATAAAGAATAAATAACCCAGTTTTTTTTAGACACAATGCTCTTAGGAAAACGAAGTAAAAAAAATATCAAATTGTTTCAAAATGAAGTTAATGGTTTATGATAATGTGCTACAAGTAAAAACCCAGAAACTTATAAGCATTTTCCATTATGGGATTTCCAATTTTGATTCTTGAAGTTCCTATGATTTCAATTATTTTGTACTCAACTAAACAAATTCTTGTCTCAAATAGTAGGAGCTGGATAACAAAACATGATACAACAATTAGTTTGATTTAGGAAACCCTTCTCAAATCATAAGGCATTCTTTCTAATGTGATAATGATTCTTAAATGTTCTGCATGACAAGTTAAGTAACAGCATTCATTTTCACATGGACAATGGAAAACAGTTTCAAGAGGACAATGATCTTGCTGTCAGAGTATGTTATTGCAATGAGCAGAAAACCACATTTTGACACACCCAAAATTATACTATTGATGTGGCCACATAAGTAATGATAAAGACAGATGAATACAAGATCCAGCCCAAATAAAGATGGAGGGATTATGCCGGATAGTGCAAGTCAAACAGGCCAAACCTCATACAGAAGTTCCAGCACACTCAAAGTCACAAGCGTATCATTTGTATTTATGACTTCTGCCTCCAATATCTTGAGAAGATTCGACTTGGAGATTTCTGATGCAACAGAACTTGAAATAGAGAAGAGCCTCACTATCAAAGCTAAAACTCGAACTCTTCCCTTTAGAGATTGTAGCAAAAGGACAGTAGAAGAAAACAAAAATTAGAATTTGAAGGCACATTGAGATAATAAAATGTAAGCAACATTGCTAAAATCATTGAATAAACATGGAGATAAGAATCAAATAATCGCTGTAGAACATAAAGGTGAAGTAACTATGACAGCTCAAGCTACCAAATAACCCCACAATGTAATATTGCATCTGTACTCAATGATCCCCACCCCATGAACATCATAATGTTCAATAGTTTCAGTTTCTGCTACAAAAATTGCTCTCTAAATAAAACCTCGAAAATACATAATCTTACCCTCAAAAAATTTGTTGAAAAGTGAACACTGTCACCCATTACGTGTATCCCACATTTTGCACCCCCCCCCCCCCCCCCCAAAAAAAAAAAATAATATATATATAGATATATATATATATAAATATATAAATAATAATAACAAAATAAAAAAATAAACCAGCCCCACGAAGCTCCTCTATGAAACTCCAAATGTTAAGTTCTAGATCTACTGCTTTCTGTACTGTCTTAATAGCTATATCACTGATTTCGTCATCACAATTCTTTATTCCCTAGAATATAAGTTCATACTTCATTTATAGGGTCCAAGATGACCACTATGTAAAAGAAAAGGAAAAAGAAAAATTGCTTTCAGAAATAAAATGCTTTGAACCCATGCCACAAGTTCGTACTGGTGAGACATTAAATATATACCAGCGATGAACATCTCGTTGCCAAGTTCCCAAGGTGTGTAGCTTCATTGTTACTTGCTGGAAAGACAATTCCCTACAGAAAAATCACAACATTAACATGCACTTGAACATTCTCACATTTGTCACTGCAAATCTAGAGAAAGACATTGACCTGAGATAGTAATCTATTACATACCATTCCTTCAGGATAACCAGCCAAAGACTTAATAGCATCCATTGATGCAGTTGCTACTTGTTCATCACTACATAATAAAAAAGGAAATCAATTTCATACGAATTATCGATTTTTTGTTGTGCTTAAGAAATTTCTCTCATAAACACCCAAAATATATGGCTTTTAACTCTAACACCTACCTGAAACAGGGGAAAATAGTTTAAAGCGGAAAATTCATTTGGAGCATATATTCAGCGGTTGCATGTCTAATCTTCGGAAACTTAGAACACTTACAGGCTACTGCCTGCTAAACAACCTGATTATAAGCGATTTGCCAAAATTCTTAAGTGATCGAATACAAGGCGAACTGAGAAGAATTATAGTGGGTAAAATTTCCTAAAAGTCCCAAATAGAAAAAGTTCTCCGTGTTTTTACAGCCAATGTCCAATATGTATTTGGAGTATTTTTTCATCACTTCTACTGTTTAATGAAGTTCATTGAGCAAGTTTAATTGCATAAATTACGAGACTGGCCGGTGCAATTAACCATTGCATAGTTGTATCGATCATGTGAGTAAATCTTCAAAGTTTGGTCGTACAAAACCATCAACTTTCAGAATCCGAAGATTCAACATCCCATTTGTGCCCATGTTATAATTGTCAAATATACTGAATAATATTCAATAAGACTCGATGTCCCTCGATGTGAGAGGTTATCTCACTATATAGAACTGAAATTCAACTAAATATGGAAAAGCAATAAATATAAATATGATATCCATCAAACTAAATTATTCAATAATGGTAACTACTAAATATAAAGATTATATTCTAATATCCCTTCTCAAATTGATGTCGGTAAAAATATCAATTTGCCATTACGAGCTAGTTGCGCTGTCGAGTCATCATCTTCAAAGAATCCGAAAATCAAGAACTCGACATTGCTCAACTTCAAACCCAAGAACCGAGTCAAACTTCAATATGATTCCAGGTAAAGAATCAAAGTCCGACCAGAAACGGATGACGCTAACAAATCGTCTCAAAAATACCGAATACTCGCACCACACGAGATACACCGAAGAGTCACACGTTGATTAAAAATTCTGTCAACCGTGAACAACCAGAAGAAACCCACACCATAAAGGCTGAGTTATAACAAAAGAGAATCGAAGATTCAATCACTCCAAAGAACACGCAAGAGAGCTCACAATCCAAGAAAAATTTCCAAAAGAAATTCACGAATTGTGCCGACAACACACAATGAACTCTATATGTCGGAACGCCGATACACCGGCCAAAATTTCAGCAATATATCGCTGATCAAGATGATGTAGTTGGGAGAAATCCCACAAAACAACCTACACCAAAAAAAATTCAAAGATGATCCTCCTCTGAGAATCCAAAAACTCTAGCTCGTCACTCGAGCAACTAAAACTCAACTATTTGCACTCTTGTTTCTTTCTCCTCAAGCAAAATCGCTCACACAAATTCAGTCCACACAGGTATTGACTTGTAATTGCTGTAGTTTCACCTTTATTTTCAATGAGTTATTCAAACTTGATAGGAATAATCCCAGATAGAGCATTTACTGTAGCAATTTGAACAGAAATGCTTGATATATCAGAAGCGTTTGCACAAAAATGAAGATAGCCATACTCAATTCTCAACCCAGACCATTAACTCAGCTACACAATAGCAAGCCCAGCTTTAAAAAATATCAGACCCATTGCCCAAACTTTCAAACCAAAAAAAAAAGCCATTTTTCAAAGGCCCATTCTTACAAACAACCCATAAGCAGTCCATTAATCCAGGCCCAACCACATAAATCTACCCAAACCATAAACCTTAGCCTAATACACTTCTTCACAGAGCTAGCCCAAAAGACCCAAACCCACCAATTCGACCAACTCTGTCTCCTCCAGTTCATTCCCCTCCCCTCCCCTCGCCTCATTTACCCAGCTCACAATTTATGGAGAGAGATAAAGGAGCGAGAAGACAATTGAATTTTTTGAGGAAACCCTAAAAAATAAGTAATTTTTACATCCGGGGGGCTGTAAGTCGATTTCAATGTCAGATACATAATGCTCAGACCGAAAGAGGAATACGGAGGTGGTATTCGATCACTCCGCAGGGGATACTGTGTGTTCAGAGTGTGGTCTTGTTTTGGAGTCTCGTTCCATCGATGAGACATCTGAGTGGAGGACCTTCGCCAATGATTCGGGCGATCATGACCCGAACCGTGTTGGAGGACCCGCTCCTTGCTGATGCCGCACTATCGACCGTGAAGTCCTGGTTGTGCCTCCTGCCATCAGTAACCTGCACTCCACACCCAGCAATCGCTGGTCACCATCCCCACTATTCCAACATTAAAGGGGCCATAATCTCTCTCTCTCTCTCTCTCTCTCTCTCTCTCTCTCTTGTTGGATATCTATTCCTGCATTTATTTCTACCGAAAAATTCGAATTGCCCTCTGTGAGATTCGATGTGAGAGTTTCTCTCATTATATAGAATTGAAATACAACTTAATATGGAAAAACAATAAATCTAAATATGATAACTATCAAACTAAATATTCAATAATGGTAACTACTAAATATAAAGATTATATTCTAACAATGATGCTAAGCATCCCTTATATTTCTGTTTTGAATCAGTATCGATCATCATTTGGTCATGATATACAAAATAATGACAGAAAAAAGAGATCGGAAGAGAGTATTTGATGAAGTGAATAAAAAATCTGAAGCATGGACCTGAGTATCACTCACCAAATCCTGGCTGTGTTCACCTAAGCAAGGAGTTGGGGTTTTGAAGAACTCAGTTTACCAGATTTTCTTTAGGTAAGAGCACATTCACAATTTTGATCTTCAAATAAACAAATGAACGTGTGTTTTCTTCAAGATTTCCTCCACTATTTTTCCTAGACGTGATATGAGCCTAAATAAATTAAATCAAAATTAGACCTCAATCAAGAAAACTAATATATACGTATTCATATATGCATAAATATCACAAGAAAAGAAGCAACGATATCTAACAATTATTTATATCTAATAAGATCTGATTCTTGAAGTCCTATAAAATGGGCAGATCGAGAAGTTTCAATTAGGTTCTAACCAACCATCATAACAAGACCTGATAGCATAAACTTCCAGGACAAGTAACAGGTAGCACTTATCCACTTTAGAGCAGAGCAATCACACAAAGGAACAGAACAATTAAACTAAGTGTGGTCTTGTACTGATATTAGTTCTGCATCCCAGAGCAAGAGGATAGAAAAACATTTACTACGTAAATTTTCAAAACAACAAAGAATAAAATTCCAATACTATGGCTTTTAAGTCCATTCCCATTGAGGAAGGCAGGGAAACACAAACCTCGCATATGTATGAGTCCCATCACTAATAAAATTTGTTCAGCTGTATTACAAGTTAATACAATTCTTTGCCTACTTTAGCATACGCATGTGTGCAATGAAAAAGGGGAAGGACGAGAATATATACAACAAACAACAAGATAAAATACTTCATTTAAAGCGGAAGATTAAATGCATGTACACATCAAACCCAAGCTTTACCCATCAATCAGGCAACTGAGCAGAAGTGGATAGACATCATGCTGAAGAATTAGTAGTGCAGCAATCCGTTTATCTGTATTCTCCAAAAGGAAAGATACCTGGTAAAGTGATTAGCATGTCAGATTTGAATTCTATCCATGATAACCCACAAGAACAGGAACATTAAATTATGTTAGTGGAAAACATCCGGGATAGCAGCATATTCAGAAAAAACCAAGTGTAAGGTAGAATTTCCTGTCAACACACTTACAGTTTTACAAGCCAGGCGTCTCACTTTTTGAGAATCTGCTCCCAGACCAACAACAACAAACAGCTGAAATAAAGGGGAAAAAAACTAAGAGAAAATAGTAGATAACTATACCAAATAGAACCAACACATGAAAGAAAGAAAATAGAATTCAGCTATTAAATTCAACAACTATTGAACATCGTGCATTGATTGGTAGTATACACTAGGAATTTGTGGGAAGAGTTATAGCAAGAAAATAATGCTTCCGTGTCCATTTTCATACACGAATTATGAAAGAAATTAATGAGGCGCCATGATATTCAATACATGGATATGATGTAGCAACACATAAAACTCTTAAAATTTAGGAAGTACAAGCAAATTGAGTACCAATCCGAGTAACAAAATTATACGAGAATGCATTTACAATCAAACATTAACCTTCAAATATTACTGCAACAATTTCGGTATGGCGTCAAATTTAAGATATAAAAATGTATAACCTTCAATCTTAAATGACACCTCAAAACACAGAGTATCATTCAAGTCTGAGTTCTATGAAGTCCATGAGTTGACTCAATCGGGGTTAATCAGCTATATGATCAGTGATCAGATAAATATCGTGATATGCCTAAATATATTCATCAATGAAATGAATCCTGGAAATTATGAAGGAAAATAGACTTTGCAGAGAAAACTTATCCCTCAAAGCCCTACATAAGATGGTATGTGCATATCCAGGCACACATTAAATTAGATATATGCGTACCATATAATGTGGGATAAGTGATGCCCCGTATTTAGTTTTGAAAACCCTTTCCAAGCAATCAACTAGCACATTCTCCAGACCCGGATAATCTGCCTTGGTTTGCAAAGTGCTACAGGCATATCAATCAAGTCCCATCAGCAAAATACATAAATCCCAACTCAATATGCTAAAAAAGAAACAACTATATTCAGGTCCAACGGACACATAAATTTACTGGGTCTCGAACATAATATAATTATCTCAGCGGGGACACACAAATTATGCTATATGCACTTGCAAGTTGTAGGGTAATAGACAGCTAACGGGGTGAAGGAGTTTTACCTGAAAATCGCAGGGAGAGGAAAACGAGTGAGAAATTCTTGAGTTGAAGTGTCCGAGTGAGAACCTGATCGAAATAAAAATCCTATTAGAATACGTACATATACATGTATATAATGAGGGAAAGTTAGAGAGAGAGGTACCAGGGTGTTGGGCAAAATCGGAAGCGGCTTCGAGTAGTAGAGCTGGATCAACTGAGTATTCTTCTTCCATGACGGACAGTGAGAAACAGACGGTGGAATGGATTCACTCGAGTCGAACAAATGGTGCCTCTCTAGTATAAAATTCGAAAGTGATCTCCGTTTTAAGAGAATTTTATCGAAATGACCATAAAAGCAGAAATAGAAAATGGTCCCCTTTCCTTTTCTTTACATTTAGCCTTTAGCCTGCAAAACATATGTACGTTTCATTTTTATTTTTTATTTTTATTACGCCTTATTACTGACAATTTCACTTGTCATGTCCTGGACCTTGATGAATAGGTAAATTACAAATTATGCTTTCAAGAGTGCAGGATGAAAAACTGTCATTTAACTTTCAGGACCTCACCCATATTTTAGGATTCCAACCCTTACCCGACAGTTGTAAGCGAGGCTAAATTTTTTCCACCTTCCCCTTTCACCACTTGAAGATGTGTCATGGGGGCCTGTACATTTCATTTCTCTATTTACACGTTTTATTGTGAAAATTTTCATTTACATCAATAAATATCCATAATTAACAACAAATTAAAATTGAAGGAGACAAAAGAGCAAATTTTCATTTTGTTTAGCTCCTATTTGGTGAATATTAAAATTAATTTTTTAATAAATTTTGATAAAAATTGAAGAAACATGTGATCGAAAATTTGTGATTAAAATTAATTGTTCACTTTAAGTTAGATAATAATTTAAATTTTAGAGTATCTATAAGAGACTTTTTAAACCAATATTCTAAAATGTGTAATGCATGATAATGTGTTTTGATCGAATATCTAGCATTACAAGTATGGGTGTGCATATGCGACTCATATGCATAATTATGCATTTTTCAATTTTTAATATTATTCCAAATATTTTAAACCAATAAATAAAAAAACAATATATTCTTCAAATGTTCAAAAGAAAAATATATATGGATTAAAACCATAAATACTACAAATTTTCAAACTTTATACATATTCTTCAAATTTCAACGAAAACATATTGATTAAAATCATAAATAATAAAATAACTTGGTAATCAATTCATAATATTAGATTATATACAAATATCGACTTAAAAAATCATAAATCGTGTCTAACTCTTTATCGAATTTTAATTCAATATTTTCTTCTTCATCCAAGTCATATTCCGTATTATTTGATGGAAACTTATCTTCATTCAACTCTATTATTTCAAATCAAGAATTTCTATTACATCTTGTAAATGGTAAAATATTATTAGCAACCTCTTCCTCATTCTCGCAACCATCAACCATTCATAATTGTGCATTACAAGTATCACTTGTTGGTAGAACTATGAAAAATTTCAAAGAAAAATGAGGTTCGAGATCGACATAGATAGTTTATAACTCTGCAAAAAAAAAAATTTATTTTTTTATTTTTCTAAATGTCAAATTCCTATAAACTGTTGTATATGATTCATGGATATGGGTGATTTTGGCTAATTTAATGTTTTATTATGCTCAAATTGCTCTTTTTAAGTTATAATAAAAATGGGTTGTGCTTTATTAAGCTAATTTTGACACGAATTTTAATACAAATATTTGTGAATTTTAACGTTCAAACGTGTATATATGGTCAGTGAAATGAGTTAACCGCATTATCACGACTCACGAGTATACCCCATATGCGGGACATTTAAAAAATGTATCGAAAATATATGAGTATATGCATGCATTTTAGAAATCTGCTTTAAACATAATATCCTCTCTATTTTAAATAGTAAACATTTAAAATTATATTCCAAAAAAAAATTTAAAATTAAAATTGTTAAATAGAGAATGAGTTTGTCAAATTTCAATTGAGGAAAATAATATAATAATTTGAAAGAAAACTAGTGAAAATAAAAAACATGAAAAAATAATTAATATTTTTTTAGAGTGGTAAAATAAAATGTTAAAGATAGAGAGCTTTTTGGAGTATTTAAAAGTTTTTATTCTCTAATCTAAACTGATAAACGCTCTCTAAATTGCTAAATATGCTCTCTATTGGAGATGTTTTTTAATCTCTACCAGACATGGGTTTATTTATTTTAACCTCTATTTAATGTAGATTAAAATTATATTTTCAGTAATTTTGATAAAAATTGTTGAAACGTGGTGTTGAAAAATTACAGATCTCATAAAATGTGTGATTGACGTTGATTATTGACTTTTAAATTTATTGTCATTATTATTATTTTTTCAAATTTTAGTTTATACCAAACAAGTGCTAATTAGGCAATTGTTAAAAAAAATTAAAAAAAAAATTAAATGGAGTAACCTAATAGGTTGCCGCTTCGACTTGTCCTGTTTGTTCTATTGAGTAATGTGCAGACACGTCGCAAATGAGTCGTGCTTTGATCACCGATTTTTGTACCCCATGGACTCTAGTCATCGTTCCCATCTTTATTAAGTTTGGAGAAAATTGTATTTTGATCCCCAAACTAATGCTCATGTAGCACATTGGCTCCACACCTTAAAATGGAGTAACCTATTCACCAACCTTTCACTATAGTTACAAAATCTGCTGCCAAAAAATTCTAAATTTTGTTAAATCAACGCATGAACATCAATGAAAAATATATAGATTTAGATAGTTTTCGTGATCGAGAACTGATTGTGTAACTTTAGGAAAGTTTTAGTATCCACTTGTTATTTTTGAAAGTTAGAGCCGACGTGTAAAAAGATTTAGCCCTTGTTTGATATTGATCAAAATCGGATTAAAATTTCAAGTCAAAGTCAACATATATATTTAATCACATGTTTTATTAGGCCTACAATTTTTCAATTGTATATTTTATCAATTTTGTATTAAAATATACTAAAACTCTTATTTTAATCTACGCTAAACATGGAATTAGTCATTCAACGTTGATTACAACAAATGTTTGGCCGAGATTAAAAGATTCTTACAAATAGCTTTTGGTCAGACATTGAAGGTCAGTTTGACATAATTTTAGCTTTTGCTTTTACTTCCTATAAAATAGATTTTGGAGGGAGTTACCTTAATTTTTGTTTAAAAAATAATTTTTAAAAGCAAATCCTATTCCATAATTACATTTAGGGTCCGTTTGATTGCAAATGTGAAATTTGGGTGGAAAGAAAACGAATTACAGATAATTGAATTGTCTAAAATTTGTTTTACTAAAAATTGTAATTAATTGTATTTGATTAGTATAATTTTCCATCTGGAAAATGTTTAAAATTTGGTATCCGTTTGATTTTGATTTTGTTTTTTTATGGAAATTGTTCATTAAATCGATAATTTATTATTATTATTATTATTTTACAATTGGCTATAAAATTCGTTCCAATTACAAAAATAAAAATAAAAAATGTATATTGAATATCATTCGTTTGCTTTTATTTTTCATGAAAATTGTCCATTAAATAGATAAAAAATAATTTATCATTGGATCTAAAATTTATTTCTATTGCCAAAAAATAAAAATAAAAAGAATTGTTCCCATCAATGTGGTGGGAAAAACTTTTCTCAAATATCCAAGAAAATGCACATGTGTGAGAGAAAGTGAGAATTCCAATTGTAAATAAAATTTTGGCTATCAAATATGGCATTTGGATGGAAAATGAATTTCTTTTCCATTTTTCATGAAATTGAACCCAATCAAATAGGGCCTTATGGTCCGTTTGATTGGCCTGAATTTCATGGAAAATGTCACATTCAATAAATTCAAATTCTACTTTGATTGTTTGATACAAAAGTGATAATGAAGTTGGAATTTCAAGGTACATCACTTTAAACTTATTTTCAACCAATTTCATGAAAAACGATTTTTTATAGTTTATATGAATTTTTATTTTCCAACTTACATAAAATTGGTTTATCTTTCAATCTTCGTCAATCAAACGGATCCTTAGAGGAAGGCATAAATATTAACTTACTCTAAAAACTCTTCAAATTAACAAAAATACTCTCATAAATTTAGCTAAACGAGTCTAAATGCTACTTTTGATTTCAAAAACTCCTATTAACTTTTTAAAATCATATCAAACGAGCCCTGAGTCAACGTCCACAAACAAGAACTTAGACGGTGGAAAACATTTTTTTAGTCTAAATGGCAGTAACATTTTGTCGAGAATGTTGACGAGTACGATACGATATCATATGGTTGATAATTAAATAATTATCTTATTAATTAGATCAAGCTAAATGGCCCATCTGACGTGTCAATCTAGCATGATTCATTGAATCGTAACAAGCACATTAAAGAATAGGAAAACTCCGAAAGGTACAAGACAATAGTCAGTCACTATCTTTCGTATCACCAAAAATACTTGTTCGAGCCAAAAATACTTGTTCGAGCCAAAAGGGTGTGATCGAATTGGTCAAAAGAGTACGCTTGAGAAACCAAGTAGCTCTCAACAAGGGTTCAATCCCCCCCGAGGCATCCGTTGCCTCATTTGAGGTGATTTACCTGGTTGGTATGGTTTGCGGGTATTGTGCTAGCCCCCAGGTTTATTCAGTGCGCACTGGTGGTCGAGCCTCCACTCTATGAGTGGTTGGGGCTCTGCCAGTAGCGACTGCGGGTTTCCTGGGTCATAAAAAAAAAAAAAAAAATACTTGTTCAAACGTCAAAGGGGTGTGGTCGAGTTGATCAAAAGGGTATGCTAAGAAAATCAAGTAGCTCTCAACAAGAGTTCAATCCTCTCCTGAGGCATCCGTAGCCTCATTTGAGGTAATTTACTTGGCCGGTATGGTTTGCGGGTATTGTGCCAGCCTCCAGGTTTATCCAGTGCGCACTAATGGTCGGGCTTCCTCTCTATGAGTGATCGGGGCTCTGTCAGTAGCGACTGCGGGTTCCTGGGTCATCAAAAAAAAAAAAAAAAAAAAATACTTGTTCGAACCCTAGGGAGGGAAATTTTGAATACAGTGGAAACGCACTAATATCCTGGCTTACTTGAACATATTCCTCGATTTACCTTTATACCAATATTTAGGGGTGAACAGGTGTGGACGTGAGTAATGACGCGTAATAAAAAAAAAAAAAATACTTGTTCTCGACCGTTCTTCAATCCATGTTTGTGCTTATTTTTTAAAATTTATTTTCAATTACACATTTAGGACCCGTTTGATTCTCATTATTTGTAAAATGAGAATGAAAAATATAACTGTTATAAATCCCCACACAAGAAATAGAAAGTAAAAAATGGTGGTTGGATGTAATTGATAACGGTCATATTTTTCTTTTTTATGGATGATTAATGAGAAACAATTAGTGAGATTCACACTTTTTTATGAAGTTTTTAATCACACATTTTATCAACATTTATCAGAATTTATAGAAAAATTGATTATTATTTAAACCAACTTAATTTGAGTTGAACCCTCACTATGGAACTCGGACTATGTTATTTCCTGTTATTTGTGTTGTTATTTTTAGTTATTCGTGTAGATATTTTGTTATTTAACATGCCTGTTTTCTATTAAAGTTAAACCTATATCTTGTTCTGTAACTAGCAAGTCATATACTTTTTCTATTTCCATAAATTCTGATCTTAAATCATCTTTTTCTTTAATTGACTCATAATAATTTTCTAATCCTAATCCTAATTCATCAAATTCTTCTTCATTTTCTTCTATTAACTGACAATAAAAATCCTACTCAGTACTCTCCTTAACTATAAATCCTCATCTTTTTCATAATATAATTTTTTTTTTTTTTTTTAAACAACAAATCACATTCAAAGATATCAAAAGAAAAGTTTTGATATTATAAGAATATTCTGGGTTGCACTCAGTATTCTTTATAACACTTTCAAAACTATTTTTCAAAATCATTTTCTTTGAAATGATAAAATTATGCCATCTGTGATATATGATCTTTGGCCTAATTTCTATTTTATAAGGACAGGATTTTTCAGACAATTCCTTACAAAATAGTTTTAAAACAGTATCCCTTTCTCTCCTCTATAGCGCCTCTTAGCCTCTCTACTGGGCCTTTACGCTTTCTGGGAGGTCACCCAGGACTGATTTTAAAACAGCTTTTGAAAACTCAAAATTAAGACATGATTTTATCATATACCCAGTATGAAGCATAAAATCTTTTTACAAAATATTTACGAAAATAGTTTCCAAAATTTTGATATTATATTCTAGCCAGGGGTTGCATTCGGCATTGAATATAACACTTTTCAAAATTTCTTCAACTTTTGAAAAACAAACTATTAATATCTGTTCTTATAGGATCTGGAAATAATATTGATTATTAGATCCATTCATTAGAACATTCAAACAAAATTATATAAAACTTAAAAGAAAATCTTTTTGTAGGATATTACATTACTAAAAGATAAAGGAAAGATAAGGATTTCCCTTTCGGGAAGGGAAAGAAATTAAAACATTGTTTTTGGAGAGAACTTGATATTGTATTTAACATGCCTGTTTTTCTATTAAAGTTAAACCTATATTAATACTTGATATATATTGTTCACTTGCTCGTAACAAATATATATATATATATATATATATATATATATATATATATATATATATATATAAAGAGAGAGAGAGAGAGAGAGAGAGACTCATAACAACTCAAATTAAGTAAACTATCAAAAAAAAAAAAAAAAATTAAAATACAGGGAAATTTACAAAACACATTTATGGTATACTCACACGTCTTTTTACTTATAAATAAATTCTTTAGTTAGCGTATTTTTTATTTATAAGATTTTTTTTACACATAATTGAATTTTATCCTGTAAAATAATTGTTTCAGAGAGAGACTCAATTGGAAAACAAATCTAAAGAATGATAAAAAAATCACTAAATCTTTGTTTGGTACAAATTAAAATTTAGATTTTAAGTTAAGTTAAAGCTAATAATTAATTTTAATTTCATAAATCATGAGATACACAACTTTTTAATCACACATTTCATCGATTTTAATCAAAATATACTTAAAATATAATTTTAATTCTTATCAAATAGGGGTTAATTTAATAGGTTGACAAATGTGACTCAAATTACCTACACTCATTTTGGGTGATTTAGACACAACCCAAAAGGCAAAAACCATGTTCAAAAAAAAAAAAAAACAAAAATGTAACAAATACGAATTTTTTCAATACCTCATAAATGATATGAACCCTGCTATGGATATAGGAATTCAAATTATTGTACCTACAAAATACACACATCAATGCGCGAGAGGATTTTTTTTTCTTTGCAATATTTTAGACACCAGCCCACTCTCATGTGAATAAAAATTCAAAAATCTGTTCATTTTTTGGAAGAATTTTTCAAATGATGCCACCCAAAAACAACCAAAACATAATGGAAAAAAAAAAATGTCCCAAGCAGGCCCTACTGTTTGAACCAACTTTGATAATAAACAAAGTCCCTGTTTGATATGACTCACAATTTAATTTTTTATCAAACTTAAAAGTTAATAATTACGTATTTCATGAAATTCACAACTTTTCAATCACATATTTTAATGAAAATTTATTGAATCATGATGTACGATATAATATTGTTGACAATATTCTATTTGATATTATCATATTAATTTATTTTAAAAAATTTATTTTCAACAACACAAGTTGAATTTTGACAATATGTGATTATCAATCATAAACTAATATTATATGCTTAGCTTTATTCAAATTTATTAAAGCGAGGACTGCTTTAATCCAAAATAATGATTCATCTGTTTCTCACGTTTGTCTCACTTAACCACTCGTTATTTCTACTCATTGGCTCTTCTTTTGTCTCACGTTTCATCATCACCTCCATAAGAATGCCGAGTTCCTTACCCTTTTCTCGATCTCTCTACCAATTATCTCTTCTACAGAAATTATTTCTGTAATTTTGGGCAATGGCGACGTTGAAATCTTCATCTGATCAGAATTCTGGTACCCCTTTTCATTATGATCTCTCTTTCATTGTCCAATTTTATAATAATCTCTCGCAATAGTGCGAGAATTTGTTGGATGACTAACATGCTGTATGCGTTGTCTGTAAGGTACTGTACCAGAGGTCCAGAATGGTGAAGATTTCAAAGTTCAAGTGTTCTCATCATCATCAGAGGTTTTTTTTTGGAAAGCCCTAGTTTTGTCTTAATTGATTCTGAAATATAATTCTGTGCTAACATAACCGAATTATGAGTGATAAGTGGTATCAAAGTGGTACACACCATGCGCCTCCTTCATTCCTCTATATGCATTGAATTGTTGTCACATATAGCTTGCAATTCTGCTTCAAAGTTAGTATAAGCCTCATACACGTCATGAAAATCCAATACGCGTTAATTAAAGTAGTCCCAAAATAGCCCTCCACCAACGGTTGCCTGGGATTCCCATTCCGTCCGTGGTTTTAATTTCGATGAAACTATATCCAGTGGCTAGTATCTTTTCTCTTAATATATCTCCTAATATTTTGTGTTCGTATCATGATCAATGCTCAATTAGCCAACACCAAATTTATTGAGATAAGGTTTAGTTTGTTGTTGTATCATGAGTAACGCAGCATATCAAGTATTTTAGCCTAAAGGGTGGTTTTAAAGCTTAAATTGAAAACGGCTTCTAGAATTGAGAGGATAGGTCTGTAAATTGCTTTTTATATATATAGAATAGATCTTGCAGAATCATATGAAATGCAAAGTGCATGTTTGATTCTCAATATTAAATATTATTGGACAATATAATAGAAAACATTCTAAATTCTAATCCTTTATCTAATACAGTCCAATTCTGTCTAATCCACCATACCAAACATGTTACAAATGTATCACTTGTTCCAAAATCATGCCTGAGGAGTCTCTTTATAAGCATTTCTGCAAAAGAGTGTCAGAAAATAGTACTCCTTATGAACAATAAGATCGAAAACAGATCATATGGCCTTAATAGTTCCTAGATTGGACCAAGAAACAGGTGCATCAAGAAACTTGCATTAGAATGCTGTTCAGTAGTAGAATCAATGCAGCGCCATATTGTTAACAGCAAAAAGACAATGGTGTTGGAGGCTGATATTTTAAAGGATGCCAGGTGGATAAATGGATAGTACTTGTGGATCCCAAGAAATGCGTGGATAAAAATTGATTTGACCAATTATAGAGGGTTTATAAACATTAGCCAAACATAGGCTAAGGTGGAAAGTTATAGTGAAATCCATTATTCCATTCGCTGGTACACCTTTCCCCCCTCTTTTTCTTGATTTCTTGCAACAGATTTGTGTGTCTACAGAGGGAGCTGCTCGTAGTGACAGAACGATGGACACTATCCTGAAAAATTATATGGCGTCGTTAACCGTAATATCAATTTGTTTGAAATCAACTTGTTATTAGAACCTTTTGGAAATCCATTCTATTGCAAAGTACTTCATTGCATTTAAGGATGTGTGCAGAATAGATTAACATTTTAGTTAGCTCAGTCAAAGTGTTCATTTAAAGTGCAGTTCTCTTTAATTCTTCAAGGATTGGTCATGATTCGTGATAAGGGACTTGATTTTGAAGTGAAGGGTGTTTCATATAATTTTTTTTGAATTTCTTTCTTATCTTTTACATGATATTCATATGATCACAGCTCCTCCCCCCCCCCCCCCCCCCCCCCCCCCCCCCCCCCCCCCCCCCCCCCCCCCCCCCCCCCCCCCCCCCCCCCCCCCCCCCCCCCCCCCCCCCCCTCTCAAACCCCCCCCCCCCCCCCCCCCCCCCCCCCCCCCCCCCCCCCCCCCCCCCCCCCCCCCCCCCCCCCCCTCTCAAAAATTTGATTTTTATTATTATTGATCAGTTGCTCGAGAAGCTGCATGACAAGTGGTCAGGGAAGCGAAAACCCTACCCTGCAATGTATTCTAGTATATTTGGTGGAATTATTCTTGACCCAGAAATGATGGTTATTCCAATAGATGATCACATGGTTCATCGAGGACATGGTGTCTTCGACACAGCTATTATTCTTGACGGGTAGGGCATTCTGTCTGAAATTTTTATTAATGTTCTTCACAGTTCAAATAGATTGATATGTTGAAGGTGTAAATGATGGTCCTTTCTAGTTGGAAATATTGTATCTGAATTGGATATATTCAAATTCTCCGAGAGTTGCAGATGCTATAAACCCTACAATATAAACTTAGTTTTTCTAACTCACCTTTCCTATATTTTCTCCTGTGCACGAAATATTGGTTATCCTAATAGCCCATCCCAGGAGAGCTCTTTGTATGGACCACTTGTAGATTTATGTAATCAAGATTTGACATAGAAAAGGGTTGTTAAAGTAATTAAGCTTTTCATATGTTATTTTTGGGTCAAAAACACTATTGTTCACTGAATTTTTAGCAAAGTTACATGTTGATCACTAAACTTCATTTTGTTCGAAGTTGGTCATTGAATCTAAACTTCGTTACAATTAACGTTAAAGTTCTCTACGGTATGATCATTCCGTCAATTAAAAAAAAACTGACGTGGTAGCCTTGATGACAAACTAAGAAGCACGGACACGCTGCCGGCAACAGCGTACCCGTGTCCGTCACGTGTTGGACATGGGTACGCCTCCAACACGTCGTCGATGCGTGTCGGAGTTGCTTGCAGCGTGTCGCGGCGGAGATAAAAAAGAAATGAATTCGGTGGTTGAAAATAGTAGGCAAAATCGGAGACTGTCGCAGGAAGAAAAAGGAAGAAGAAGCCCGTTCGCCCTAACTAGGGCTGTCAATGGATCGGATATGGACCGGATCTACCCATATCCGATCCGATCCGATAAGAATGATTTACGGATCCGATCCGATCCGATAATCCGATGGATATTTGATTGTTAAATCCATATCCGATTTGCTATATTATCGAAAATCCGATCCGAAAATCCGATCCGAATCAAAATTTGGTTTGATTAATACTAAAAACCCACTTAATCAAAAGTCAGTAAAAAATCGGCCAAATGACCGATTTGTCCAAAAATCGGATGACCCGAAACCGGATTTTCCGATTAAATTTTAAAATTTTAATATTAGAAACTAATAAACATCTTAAACCCTTTTGACTTGTTTTATAAATTAAAAGGCCCAAAAGGTTGAACTACCTAATAACTAATGACCCACTTATTTATAGACTACAATTCCTATGTGTTTGTAGTAAACATCCGATGTGAGACAAAATAAAACTAAAAAAGCTTATTTGATTTAATCAAATTATAATTCTCTTATCCCTTAATTTTTTATTTACTTTATTAATTAGAATAATTATTTTTCTAACTTATTTTAATTAATAAAAAATCAAAAACTCTATAAATATCCCAAATAATAATATTATACTATTTTCAAAGCGCCTCTTTGTATTTTTTTTTTAAAAATCATTTAGCAGTTAAAAAAAGTAAAAAATAAATAAAAAATAAAAAGCATGTTTTTATAAAATATATTATATTATTATAAAAAATCGGATCGGATTATTATCGGATCGGATTGACCTATATCCATATTTGATCCATTTAGTTAACGGATTATCGGATTCGAATTTTAATCCGGTTATCGGATTGAGATTCTAAATCCATCTCCCATTAATTTCATCGGATTCGGATCAAAATCCAATCCATTGACAGCCCTAGCCCTAACTGTACTGTATGTGCCGTTCTGGTACTGTGGGGAAGAAAGTGAAGAAGGAAGAAGAAGAAGAAGGGAGGAGAGAAGAGAGAGAAAAGAGGAGACCAAGAGTTAAGATACGTGTTTCAACTTTGAAAAATGGCAAAACCTTTTGTACTTTTCAAAGAACTATTGGACCACCAAACATATTAAATATTGTACCATTTTTCTAATAGTATATATTACTTTTTTTTAAACTTTATTTTTTAACAAATCAACATGCAAAATTTTACGTTAATTAATTATTTTACCATTTCACCTTCCATGTATATTTATTATTTAATTATTTATATACATATGCAATAAGTATTAAAATAAATTATTAATTTAGATTATTAAATTAAAATAAATTAATATTAATATTTTAATTAACATGTCGGAACTTTTTCAAAAAATCGCGTGTCGGTGCTTCTTAGATGACAAATAACTAGATGGTCATTTCATCTTTTCCACTAATCAAGTTGCCAAATATGGATGGAGTAACTAAAATGTGACATTTAGGTTCAATGACCATCTTGAAACAAAAATGAAGTTTAGTGACCAACATGAAATTTCGTTGAAAGTTTATTGAACCTGTTGTTTTTCAGATGTTACTTTCATTGATATCCAAGTGCAAGAGTTGAATTTATTGTACTGGTTGCCACAGATTTATCTATGAGCTGGATGTCCACCTTGCCCGTTTTCTTAGATCAGCATCCAAAGCAAAAATAACTTCTCCCTTCTCCCAATCAACTCTTAGAAGCATTCTCATTCAGCTTGCAGCAGCATCGCAATGCAGGAAAGGAACTCTTCGGTACTGGTTGAGTGCAGGGCCTGGAGACTTCTTACTCTCTCCCGCAGGTTGCCCAGCACCGGCCTTCTATGCTGTAGTCATTGATGAAGATTTCTCTCAATGCAAAGAAGGTGTCAAAGTAATAACATCTTCTATCCCAATGAAATCACCCCTTTTTGCCACAATGAAGAATGTAAACTACCTGCCAAACGTCCTCTGTAAGATGGAAGCCGAGGAGAAGGGGGCATTTGCATCTATATGGGTTGATGATAAAGGCCATATCGCCGAGGGTCCAAATGTGAACGTTGCTTTCATAACTCCTGAGAAAGAGCTTGTCTTGCCGTTCTTTGATAACATTCTAAGTGGGTGCACTGCGATGAGGCTTCTTGAGTTAGCACCTAAGTTGGTGGAGCAAGGGCTTTTGAAGAGTGTGAAAACTGCCAATCTCACTATAGAGGAGGCCAAAAGAGCTTCTGAAATGATGTATGTTGGAAGCACTCTGCCAATATTACCAATTGTCATGTGGGATGAGAAGCCTATAGGAGATGGTAACTTCTTTAACTTCGTTTCAGTGAAAAAAGCTTTTAATGAATATTTATATGGTACTATTAACCTTGAGCATGTTTGGCTGAGCTTAGAAAGTGTGCTTATAAGTTCACTAGTAAGGAAACGTGTGAGTTTAAAGATAAATAATTCTTTATTAATAAAAATTGGAAATAAGTAACTTCCTTTACTTATAGAATGTGGCTAAGCTAAAAGCTCCTTAAGAGGAGCTTTTTTGGGCAGTCTGTAGTTCTACCTTAAAGAAAATGACCCTTTTATGTTTCGTGGCATTCTAATGAGATTTATGGTGACATTCAGTGGCAAGTCCAAATCACTTAACTACTAAAAAATAGGAAGTGTACGTGTTTTTACCATGAAGACCGAAATTCATGTTCTCTTATTCATCTTAAGTATCCATGCAACAGTCACTAGACATGTATCATTGTAGATTGCTCATCTCTACCAAAATATATCCAAGCAAAATATCTTTATTTGTTACGAAGGGAATTGACCACGATCTTGTGTGCTGCAGAAAACGTTGGAAAATTGACAATGGAACTTTCAGATTTGCTGTGGGAAGATATGGTTGCTGGCCCTGAAACGCAGAGGGTCCCAGTTCCTTATGCATAGGAAACTGTGATGTTCAAATGTTGCAGAAGGTATCACTGTCGATGTTATATGATATGAATGTCAGCATGTTTAGCAGAGACAACCGGATAGGATTAAAGATCTTTCATCACCACCTAATAGTGTGCAATAAACATTTCAATATGTTCTATCTGCTTTGTTTCAAAAAATTTAGCGTTGTTATTTATGCCTTCTTTGTACTCTAGTCGTGGCTGTGCACTGCACGATATTTTTATGACAATTAGTTTTATAATCACCACGGTATGTTTTTTACTATTGTTTTCTAAAAGAACGAAGCAACTCTTTTTTCCATGACAATTAGCCATCATGAAATATTTACGATGTTAGAGATCATTTTACACAGTTAAAAACATATCATATATATGGAAATTGCAGTTGCAATAAAGAATGTTGTTTAGCTCCTTAAATACAGCATTACAAAACAATTAGATGCGATGAACAAGGAAATTGTTTAGAAACCAGTGAAGGCATCAAACAGTGTGAATCTTGAAAGGACAAGCGTCTGATGATGAGGTGGCATGGTCTGTGGTAATTATACTTGTAATCATTGTTCGAGATCCATATTGCTTTTGACTTGTGCAATTGTATGTCTTGATGTTTAGTTTCAGAAGCAGTTAAAAGCATTTTGAGACATTTTAGCACCCTCTAACTCCATGGCTACTACTTTTATAGTTGGCCTTTTCTTTGCATTCAAATTTAAGCACATTTGTGCAAGTTTGGCCCACTGCAATAAGCTGTTTTTTTCTTGCTCTAAGTGCTTGGCGTCAAGAATTGATTCGAGATTTTGTACTTCCAACTTCCAAGTACAACGAAAATCTTGCTGGTAAACTTCTTCTCTTGTTTTGTTAAAAGATATTGGCCGTTGTTCAATCAAGAGCTTTACAAGAACAACTTTAAAATTGTAACACGTCAAAATTTCTGCAATTGACCTTGAAATTTTTGGCTACATATTTTTCATCAAGAAAAATATTGATTGACTAAATGTAAAGGATTAAACTATTTCAATACTTTGGTTGAAACTTTGAATGACCTGATCCACCACTCCCCTCACATGGGGTCGGGTCTCACCTCATTAAATTTAATATTTTTGCCCCCCATGTGAGGGGGGCGGGTGGGCCCGAGTGAACGATTAGGTCATCCAACATGGTGATGTAGCAAGGTCCAAATGTAAATATGATAGATGGGAATGGAAGTTGTCAAATGAAGATAAGCGAGTACCTCTGCCACTTCTACAACAATTTTCATTTCATGTTCCATAAAAATGGGAATATATCTCTCTCATTATGGAGATTCAATTGAAAATGAATTCATAAACTAGCAAAGGAAGTTCTATTTCTAGACAACATCCTAATAGTTAAACTATATTTCTATGGATGATTTGCGAGAGCATGGCAACCTTATTAATGAATTGTTCTACCTGCTTTCCACGCCATTGCACTTTCGATAAGGACAACAAGCAAAAATGGACTGAAGTGATGCAAACATTTGTAATAACATTAGGCGACACATGAATTTATAAAAACCATCCCAACTTTATTTCTCTAAAATACAGGAAACAAGTAAAAAAAAATTACGAATGGTCAATATACTAAATTTTTTTCTTTAAAATTTATTTTCAATCATATAATTTTTTAATAAAATAATTTTGGACACATTCACTGAAAAAGTCACCTTTTAAAAATTTGGGATTTTGCTATTTGTACTCAGAGTTTGACACTCCGTGTTAATCGATCCCATTAGCGCCTTCACATGGGGTCGGGTCTCACTTTCAACAAATGTGCTTACCCAACCCCCAATGTGAGAGGGCGGGCGGGTGGGTGGGTGGGGTGGGATGGGGTAATCCGGAGAGTCAGTAGCACGATTGAAAATTTTGAGACTGGGTTATACACTTGGATGTTTTCAGAAAGTCCTTTGAAACCAATTGGCAAAAGCCATTTGGTTGAAGATGAATGGACATTAGCATACCCATTCTCGGCCAATGAATGCTCACCTCGTGAATCAAATTTGAAAACCCTACGAATTTCAAAATTCAAAACTCAAAACCCATTTCAAAACGAATGTGAATTATCATATACATTGTAAAACTCTTCCTCCAACACTCTACATTCACATTAATTAAAGGATTCTCTCACTAGGGTTTTGCAATCAAATGGCAACGAATGCTCAGTCCAGGGAGTTGAGGAAGCCGGTGTTCGTGAAAGTGGAGAGCCTGAAACCGGGAACCAATGGCCATACACTGCTTGTCAAAGCGATCAATTCCAATATGGTGTTACAGAATGGCCGCGCATTCTCTCCCCATATGCGCAACACTCGCATTGCTGAGTGTCTTGTTGGCGATGAGACTGGTACTATCCTTTTCACAACCCGCAATGACCAATGTATGCATACGTGTGTTATGTACATAAGTTAGACATACTTGCATAACGCAACACAAATTCATGATCAAGTGGAAAACGATTAACGTAATGGGCCGAATATTTCAGTTATTAAAATGGGTTTCTGCAAAATTGTAAATGACGGGATTCTTTTGGCTTGTTATTTTGAATAATAGGTTTTTTCCTTATTAATATTTTTTATTGCGGTAGAAATAAGGGTTCTCGTATTAATATGTTTAGCTTTATACAGACAGACAAATAACTTTTTGATGCACACTTTTCTCTTGTCAATTATTTGGCCTGTAGTATGTATATGATCGCTGCTTTATCTTTTTTTGGGCGTGGGAGATTTTTAGTTCTTTTTCTTTGACCTGAGCTGGGTGGCTTGAAGAAAAAGGTTACTCATTCAGTTTGGAAACCTTTATAGTTTTTATATTATGCTGCAAAATTATAAGCTTCTTTACGTAAAATCATAAGTCTTGGGAATACAGTTTGAGGCAAGATATTAAGTTTTGTGAGTTTGTTCTCTATTAATTTGGAATTTGACTACAGTAATCAATTCTTGTCTCTCTTTTAAGTTCGTTGATTTATGGAAAATCTATAGCAATGAGATAAGTTTGAAAACAGTTTCATATAGGAATATATTTCACATGAGAAGTTCCTCTAGGAAGGAGATTACTATGCCTCTGTTTGGGTTAATTTTAACCACATTTCATTGGACCCAAAACTTTTCAACCACTTTTTTAATAAACTTATATCAAAATTTACTAAAACTTGATTTTTCTCTAAACCAAACAGGGATATGATGAAAAATTGTCATCTAGAATTTGAATTTTCCTGCTTTAAACCTCTAAGAAATCCAAGTGGACAGCCATCTTTTTGTCCAATAGTCATCATGTTAAGGGATGTTGAACTTTCTCTGCTTAATGGGTCAAACATTGTTCGGGTAAATGTTTGATGCTGATTTCACTATGCATATTTTGAAAGTGATTGTTGTTTTATCTTGTATTGTGTGTTTTATCACGTCTTAGTTGTCTTTGCTTCAATCAATAATCGCGTGAACCTCAAAAAATGCATCTCCTAATTTTCATTTGTTTAATGGATTATAGTTTATTGTACTCATTTCCTTCACTTAGAGTATTTTTTTTAATATGGATGATTGCATTTTTGGTGTCTGTGCTTAGTTTCCCATGGTCGCTTAATTTTGGATAGGATGCCTTGAAACAGTTGTAAGAAATGTCCTTGAATCAAATGATAGCTGGGTTTTTTTGGGTATAGTTTTTGGCGAGTAATGTTGAATGTGGATGAGTAAAAAGAAATCATATGTAGGGTATAATATATTATCTTTTGCAACAAACTTTCTTTATTTTATCTGTGTGCAGTCAGATGGCCATTTTGTTCCCATTAGATTAATGGGGAAAACAGAGAAGTGAACAGAAGAAAGATGAAAGAAAAAATATACTAATATTTTCTCTCATTTGCTTTGTCAGAAACTTATAATTCCTGTTACTTGTTGCGAGTGTATGCATGTGATAGAAAGTGGAGGATTAGATTTAACTTGTGATGCAATTTAATGCAAAAGCAATCTGAGGCACGATCATCCCATCTTTAACTTATGGACCGGGCCACTGGCTACCTCATTTGGTCGAGTTGGATAGAGAAATGTAGACTAGTTTGTCAATAGATGCTCATTTGCAATGATAGTGGGCCACATTTTTTAGCTTCTATTTTTTTCTTTGCGTGCTGTGTGGTTGGTGTTCGTTTCAAGGTGATGTAGAGGAATTAAGAGTTGAAAGTTTTTGTTTTGATTTGATGTTATATAATGGAAGCAATTTTTTGTTATTTAACAAAGTCAATAGAGGACTGCCATGTATTGCAAGAAAATTCTTGGAAGCCATCCTTGGGTCAATCAAAGATGATGGCTAGACTTCTTCAATACCAAAAATAGCCATCTGCACTAGAAGAACACATGCAGTCATGCAGTTTGTCAACACATTTGAATGATCTTCTCACGGGTAAATTTGTCCCATCAAAATTTTTGCCGCCTTCTTTTCAGCCTCTGAAATCTAAATAGATATTTCATTTTTACCTCTTGATATAAAAACACTCATTGTAGGGATCATTTAGATGTTGCGTAGAACCTAAAACTCTTCTCTCTATATCTCTATATATCAATGGAGGGGTGTAGGCCATTGGGTTTCTTGATAGGCCTACCTTTTGCCTTTCTTGCACTGATCTTCTCTTTAGTAGGCGCACTTGTTTGGATCCTCGGGTCAGTTATTTCTCTTTTGCAATCATGTATTCATCAACATTGTTGTTTGATTTTCAATCTGTTCATTATAAGTTCAGGGCTCAATTCTTTCCTCTCGTGTTTTTGCACTTCGCACTTTACCTTGAGATTAAACTCGATAGATGGTAAATATTTTTTTTTCTCGTTAGCATATTTGTAGGGATTCCAATTGAATCATCAATTTTAATGGTAAAAAATAAGTCTTGTTCTAACTGCTTTTTACCGATGTTAAGATGATTCGTGATAATGAATGCAGAAAATGCCTTACGTGTGAATAGAATTAAAGTAATAGTGCCCAAGTGTTTCAAAATGACTCCCTAATTTATTGAGATTTAAGGCTTGTTTGTTGTTGGATTGGTGAACATGTCCTATCCCATTTCTTCCTTTTTGATTTTGGAAGGGAAGGATAGTCGAGGTGTGAAGTAGATCATGTTGCAACGAGAGGCTTGTCCTTATTTTACTAGATTGTGGGATTCGATGGTGTTCTTATTTTACTTCTTAATTTTCATGGCTTAGAGGTTTGACTGATGATTTTGCATTCTTGTAATAGAACATTGTTGAGCTGTTTGTGCCCTTGTTGCATATGTTGCACTGGAATTGCCAAGTTGGCTGTAAGCCTTATGAAGCTCCCTGTGAAAGTCATAAGATGGTTCATTGAAAAGGTGCCTTGTTGATAGTGCAATAGCAGAATGTTTCTATGCAAGAAAAATGAAAAAATATTTGAGCGTGCAAAACTCAAGTTGTCGATTATTAGTTCAATTTTTGTGTGTGAAAGAATTCTTTCTTCTGTAACATTATGTAGGTGGACGAACACTACACACGTTGATTATTCGTGGTGTTGTAATATTTTTGCTTTTATAACATTAACATCATGTTTCATAAAACGTGCATGAGCTAAAAATTATTAGCCTTCTCTTACCACAAGGCGAAACGACTAGAGGCATTTGAATTGTCACTAATATGAATTTCAACTTGAAAAATAAACTACTCGACCTATTCTGGTATAACCTAAATGATAACACAATTCTCAAGTCTTAACAAGTAAATATGTTCAAAGTTGGAACCCTCCCTTAATATCAAGAAAATGATAGAAAACTTATTTATCAAGATTCTTGCCATCCCAAAAGCTATTTGAAAAATGGGTGGCAAATTAATCAAATATAACTCAGAAACCCAATAATATAATTTCAATAATCCCGTATTCTCGTATTTTTATGAAAAGTTGTATTAATAAGAAAAAATTCAATGATTCATTTTTCAAAAAAAAATTAAAAAAGGATAAGATTTTTCACATTTTATTTGCGAATACACATGACGCTCTCTCAAAAAAAAAAGTTGATGTCCGAGCATGTTGGACACAAACATGATACTGACACATCGCTGACAAGTGTTAGAAATGTCGATGGTGTGTCCAAATGTTTTTGTACGATTGAATAGGTTGCCGACATATTATGACAAGCTAAGATTAATAGAAATGTATCAAACACCAACATGTTCCCGACAAGTACAAAAACATGTATGTACAAATTATTTTGGGAACAATACATATACCAAGCTTTCGGTATGCACCATTTCAAATACAACAAACATGGTTAGGCCCTGTTTGATTCACATTCTCATTCTCATTTTTCTACTCATTTTCAACCACACATTCTTCAATAAAATAATATTTTCCATCACATCAATAACTTTTCAACCACATATTCACCATCATTACATAAAAAAAAATGCATTTTCTTCAAAATAATGTGCATCAAACGAGCTCTAGATATTCATAACTCAGGTTACAAATGATATATATATATATATATTTGGTAGGATTAAATATAGTTCTTGAAATCAAGCTTTCAGTTACCATTCTAGCAGAATTTTCCAAAACAGTGCATCTTGCCGATTAAACAAATACCAAAGAGATCCAAACGGCGCAAATCTTCGCAATTACCATCTTCGACAACCGAAAGTGGAAATTTTCATCGGAATACAGAAGTCACAACTCATTGAAAAATGGAAGTCGATTCAAAATCAATTGTGCGCTGGATTGAAGGAACTAAAAATTCTGCATTGTTGTTGGTAAGTGAATTTACGTGTTCCTGATAGAAGTACGTGTCTAATTTCATTATATTAGTTATCGCAATTTACTGGGTGCATATTTGATCTTATTGACGTGTGAGTGGTGACAAACACATAATACAGATTACTGGTTCCTGCATCCATCTTTGATCGTAGTTATAAATCTTTAACCATATTTCATATGAGGCCAGAGGTTACCTAACATGTTGATTGAGACCTATCAATCCGTCCATAATTGTTTAGCGCATATTGGAGGGGCTATGTAACCGAAATTTGTCTATGTGACGTGAATGTTACATTAATGAAACGCATTAAGTAATGTATTGAATACCATAATATGTCTCTGTGGCCATAATTTCTCCCTATGATAAATATTGTCCATTATATCGAATGCAATTAGAAGTTGTGTCCTACATCTGAATGGACCGTGACTTCTATTTGTAGTTTTGCTTGACAATACTGAATGCCATAATTTGTCACATAAGATCAATAGTGTATATTATCTCGAATGCAATTAGAAGTTGTGACCTGCATCTGAATGAATTGTGACTTCTATTTGTAGTTTTACTTTACGGTATTTTCATGAACTATTGCAGAAATGGGTTATGTGAACGCGTGCTTGTTGTATGAAGCACAATCATCTTTGGTGTTGGTTGATCGTAATTGTTCTTATATAAAGTTTGTGGACACATATATGACTGATTTCGGTTTGGATCATACTAAGGTGGCAATCACAATGACGTATGTCTTGAACATTGATTTGCTCCTGTCAAAATAAATAGTGATGTCGTACATGACGTTGAAAGCTATAGATCGTAACCCTTCCAAATACCCCATAAGTATTGAGGTGATAGTTACAAAAATTTGGACAACAATCTGTTAGTTTTCCATTTCCTAAGCCGGTTGCAATTAATGTACAGTCTAGTGGTGAGTTATGTTCATTACAAGATATAACATCAGACGTATGTGAAGCAACAGTAGAACCATCAGGTCACAATGATGAACATGTGGCACAATGGTATCCATTCTTGATGCGAGAGATGTAGAAAATGGAAGAGTGTTTCGTAATAAAGAAGTTCTAAAATTGAGCATGTAATTGATTTGCATGTATGTAGATGGATTCGTAATACCGTTTGCTTGGCAATTTTGGTCTCCTTCACCCCACCAGCTTGCTCATCAAATTTGGTCTCCTTTACAATGTCAACATGTTGCTGTGTTTCTTTGGATTTATACATGTCATATAGGTTTATTGGATTTGAAGTGGTTTGAATTGATGCAACCCCAAATCGAATGATGGCATTAGAGAAAAGTATGGGTATTCAATCTCATTGACGGGGTCCATCTTACCCTTGCCTTTCTTGTCCAATGTTTGTTCGATATTAGTATACTGATAGTAAAACAAAAACCAAATACAGATCAAGGAAAATTTTGGTAACTATAGATGTGCTTGCTTTAATTTGTTATTCTACAACTCTAGCAACTGCCCATCCCCTCTCCCCATTTTTCTCATTTAATTTTTTCGATATTGCATCTATTGTACTTGATATCAAAATCGTCACAGAATCCAACAAAAATGTCACGTTTGACCTTATATTCACCATGTCGGATTTAATATCACTTTGCATGCAAAAATTTTGATTTATTTTATTATTCCTATCTGCCTTTAATGATGATAATCATGATTTGACATTGTCAAGGTGTACCGTTAAATCTGTATTCTTCCACTTAAGTTTAGAGATTTGGCTACTCAACTCCTTCTTCAACTCTTCGAGCACCTATTATTGAACATTTAACAAAGCTTCAATTAGCATATGACAGTGACCTATGGTTGTTAACATATGACAAGTGATTTGTGACTTTTATTCAAAATATGTAACAACTTACATCTGAATATGGCCCATCATCCACTTGTTTGGTCTGCGGCTCAATTGGAGACTAGACATTAGGTGCCTCCGGCTCCGTCGGATAATGTTCATATGTTATCTACTGGTTGATCAGAGTATGAAAATAAATAAAAATCTTATGCCTTTTTGGTGGTAGATCAATGAAATCGTCATCAACGTCACTTGATTGTCCTTTTCGTCCATCAGTAATCATTAGCAATTGTGGTTTGGATTTATCAGATTGGACA